>CM035848.1:28619551-29071340 GCA_020510985.1 Pholidichthys leucotaenia | reverse complement strand
AGGAGCACATCGTATTGGCCCACGGAGAGATAAGGGACCGCCGAGGACCTTAATTATGAAGTTTCTTAGCAACAGAGACAGGATGAAGATCTTCAACGCTGCACGAGCTAAAAAAGGAGAGATTAAACACCAGGACCAGCAGGTGCGTTTCTACCCAGATTTGGCCACAGGAATCCAGCAATTGAGGAAGCAGTTTGATCCCGTACGTAAGGAGCTGCGCAACCTTGGGATTCGTCATGGTGTAATCTATCCTGCGAGACTGCTGACCACGTATGAGGGCAGAACCCACATCTTCAAGACCCCAGAGGAGGCGCAGGAGTTCATCAAGAAGATCAAAGAAGAAGAAGAGACTGGTGGGAGCTAAGCATGAACAAAATATAAGGTAGAATAATTAAGCATTTGCACAGGCATCTGACTGACTTGAAGTAAATAGTAAGTTTACAAAATATAGATTGTATTATATATTAAAAAAACAAAACAAAAACAAAACAAACAAAAAAAACACAAAAACTATGATGTACAAAGTTGTTAAAAATTTTGGAGTTAAGTTGGAAAACTACAGAGGAGAGTTAATGTTACGTCATTAAAAGCAGTAGAGTTAGGGTGATTGGGAGGATGAAGAAGGAGTGGCTTAGGCTGTTCCCCGTGGGTGTGGAACGGTCGATGGCTATATCGGGAGACAGAATTTTTCTTTTGATTTTGGGGGGTTTGCCACAAGTGTGGGAAGGGGAAATTTGTTTGTGTGTAGTTTGTAGGATGAATGTTCAACCACTCATGTTTTTGCTTCTCTGTATGAGCATGTTTACACTGCAAGGTAATCCCAAACTCTCTATTGATCATGGACCAAAGTGTTAATCTTAATTTAACTTCATGGAATTGCAGAGGTCTACAAAATTTAAAAAAACTTAAACAAGTTATGAATAAAATAAAGGACATGGGTTCAAGAATTGTGTTTTTACAAGAAACTCATCTGATAGAGGAGGATGTTAAAAGAATTAGGAGTAGATGGCAGGGAAGTGTATTCACCTCTTCATTTTCATCCCGAGCCAGGGGAGTTATGACTCTCATACATAAATCAGTTCCTTTTCAAGTGAAAAATGTAATTGGAGACAAATTTGGAAGATATGTAATCATTCAAGGTTCTTTGCTATTAGAAAATATAAATCTTGTGAACTTATATGGTCCCAATATAGATGATCAGAAGTTCTTTGCTAATTTATTTCTCATCTTATCATCACTTACAGGGCAACATATAATAGCAGGGGATTTTAATTGTACATTGAATCCAGGTGTGGATAGATCAACAGGACTGGATTGTACGCACATTGGATGTAGGATGACTATTAATCATTTTATGAAAGAATTGAGATTGTTAGATATATGGAGAGAAATGAAACCACAAGTTAAAGCCTATTCTTGTTATTCCAGTACCTACAAGACATTCTCACGTATTGATTATTTTTTGATTTCCACAGAATTAAGGTCCAAGATTCAAAACTGCTTTTATGATAACATTGTGATCTCTGATCATGCACCCTGTTGTCTAATATATGTAGATAAAAAATTGACAAAGGAATCAGGTAGATGGCAATTTCAGCATAAATGGCTTCAGGATGAGGAATTTGTCAAGTATATAGAAAAACAGATAGACGAGTTCTTTGACATCAATACTACACAAACATCAGCATGTGTAAAGTGGGAGGCTTTCAAAGCTTTTATTAGGGGACATATTATTAGTTATACAGGATCAAAATCTAAGAAGACTCGAGAGGAGAGAGCTAAATTGGAACATAAAATAAAAAGTCTTCAGGAAAAAGTGTATGCAGGAAGTGACCCAAGGTTGGAGAATGAATTACTGATTTTGAGAGCTGAATACGACAAAAAATCAGCGAATAGAGCTGCCTCGAGTCTTCTAAGATTGAAACAATCTTTTTATGAACAAGGTGAAAAATCAGGAAAATTATTAGCATGGCAGATTAAACAATTGGAAATTAAAACACCAATTACCAGTATTATAAGTAACGGACAGGTAGTTATAGATCCTTTAGAAATTAATAGAGCCTTTAGAGATTACTATGAAAAATTATATGATACCAAAAATGAACCTGATTTAACTAACTAACTAACTAACTAACCTGCACTTATATAGCGCTTTTTCTAGTCACAAAGACCACTCAAAGCGCTTTCATTAATACTAAGCCTTTATTCTAAGGGCCTATAGGAAACAAATATCTAGGGACAATTTAGAACAGCCAATTAACCTAACATGCATGTTTTTGGCATGTGGGAGGAAACCGGAGAAATCCCGGAGTAAACCCACGCAACACGGGGAGAACATGCAAACTCCACACAGATCACTGTTGGTCGGGGGCTGGGATCGAACCCACGATCCCACGATCCCCACAATCCCCCGGCCAAGGGTAAACTGTGCTGCCGCAGTGCTAACCACTGCGCCACCGTGCACAAAACTAAATGGGTTTTTGAACGAACTATCTATACCGTGTATACCAAATGAAAACAGGGAGATATTGGAGTCTAAAATTAGTCAAGAAGAAGTTGGGCTAGCCATTGATAATATGAAATCAGGAAAAAGTGCAGGACCAGATGGTCTTCCAGTTGACCTTTATAAAAAATTTAAGAATAAATTAATAAAACCTTTTTTGGAAATGGTTTTAGAAGCATTTCAAAATAATAATTTACCATCATACATAAATAATGCCTTAATTATACTGCTGCCAAAACCAGGTAAGCCCTCTAATAAATGTGAAAATATGAGACCAATAAGCCTATTAAACGCCGACCTTAAGATAATCTGTAAAATTTTAGCAAGACGAATACAAGAAATTTTACCAAATATTATTAATCGAGATCAGAATGGCTTTATAAAGGGTAGACAAGGCTTCCATAATGTAAGAAGACTATTTAATATTATTTATTTTAATAAAGAAGCACCGGATACAGCTCTCCTATCATTGGACGCCGAAAAGGCCTTTGATAGAGTTGAATGGCCCTTTCTTTTTGAAGTCCTACAAAGGTTTGGACTTGGAAATAATTTCATAAAATGGGTTCAAATAATATACAATAATGCTACAGCAGAAATCCTAACAAATAACAATATTTCAAAACCAATAAAAATCAATAGAGGATGTCGACAAGGCTGTCCACTTTCACCTTTACTGTTTACTATGGCAATTGAACCTTTAGCGATAGCGATACGTTTACATTCACAAATATATGGAATTAAAGTTGGACCAACAGAACATAAAATCTCCCTGTACGCCGATGATATAATTTTGTTTATGTCGAATCTAAAAAAATCAATTCCAACCTTGTTGAATTTAATAAAGAATTTTGGGGAAATATCAGGATATAAAATAAATAAAACTAAATCTTCAATATTAATGCTAAATGAGACCCAGAGAAATTACCCAGCCCCTGAGGCAAATCAATTCAATGTTGTAAATCAGTTTAAATATTTAGGAATCCAAATTATGCCTAAGCTAGAATCAGTCGCCAGCGTCAACTATGAAGCCTTAATGTCAGATATCAATGAGTTAACTCAGAGATGGATGTCACTACCAATGTCGATGATCGGGAGAATCAATATACTTAAAAGTAATATTTTACCTAAAATACTTTATTTATTTCAATACATTCCCTTATCACCACCTTTAGATCTATTCTCAAGAATAAAAAAAAAGTTAGTGGAATTTATATGGAACAACAGGAGGGCTAGATTACGTCTGTCTTTATTATATTTACCATTTGATCGTGGAGGTCTGAAATGTCCAAATTTTATGTTGTATTATTGGTCGGCACAACTGAGGTCTATGACATATTATTTTTCATCAAATGATCTCCCTCACTGGACTGAAATGGAATCATACAATTTACCTTTACCTCTTCCCATATTCATATACTCAGATTCGGCAAAAAAATGACAAAAACAAGTTAAAAATCCATTTGTAAAGCATATGATCAAAATATGGTGTGAAGCTAAAAACTATTTAAAAGAACCACAGTTATTGTCACAATTTAGTCCAATATGGGGTAATCAATATTTTAAACCAGGGAGAGCGCACGCTGTATTTAAAGTATGGAATTTAAAAGGGATACAAAAGATTCAGGATTTATATTTGCCATGTGCAGACAACATAATGTCTTTTGAAGAGCTGAGGATCAAATTTAATCTCAATAGAACACATTTTTTTAAATATCTTCAACTTAGAAACTTTATTCGATCAAATCAAAATAAAGCTCTCACTCGACCTATTTATTCATCCTTGGAAAAAATGATGATGAAAGATAGTAAAAGAAAGGGTATTATTTCAGAGTTTTATAACTCATTGACACTATCTTCAAGTGAAAATTCACTGAAAAGATTAAACTACTGGAAAGAAGATCTGCAAATTGAAATTTCGGAGGAACAATGGGAATTGGCTTGTACAGAAGCTCAAACCAAATCAATAAATGCACGCCTTAAATTGATACATTTCAAATGGTTAATGCGGATGTATGTTACACCGGAGGAGTTAAATAGATATAACAAAAATATACCAGATACATGCACAAAATGCATGGAAAGTAAAGGAACCCTATTTCATTGTTTATGGGAATGTAGATTAATAATAATGTTTTGGGAAGAGGTGAGGGTAACAATTGAAAAAATAATCTCAAAACAAATCATACTGAATCCTAAACTGTTTTTGTTGGGTCTGTACCCAGAAAAGCATAATTTTAATAAAAGTGAAAGAACATTCATAGACCTCAGTTTGCTTAATGCCAAAAAATGTATTGCACTATTATGGAAAAAGACTCATAGACCAGATGTGACTCAGTGGTTAAGACAGATGTTAACAAACCTTCCATTAGAAAGAATAACATATATACTGAAATCAAAGGAAATTGTGTTTGAGAATATATGGAGACCTTTTATTGATTATGTAAAAAATTTAAACATAACTCTTGAAGAAGAAGGTGAATGATGTGTGTGGACCTTGTAAATTCCAAACTGGTGAACATAATATGTATACTTATGTATTGGATTGTCTAGACTAAACAGAGGAGCATTGTTGAAGACTTGATTTTGTTGGTGGTTGTTGGTGTTTTTAGTGCATTTTTTTTTTTTTGTAGTACTTTAGCGTTAGTGTTTGATTGTTTGTATCATGTTTGTTAAAAAAAAAAAAAAGGTTCAATAAAGATATTGTGGAAAAACAAAAGAAGCACCGGATACAGCTCTCTTATCACTGGATGCCGAAAAAGCCTTTGATAGAGTTGAATGGCCCTTTCTTTTTGAAGTCTTACAAAGGTTTGGACTTGGAAATAATTTCATAAAATGGGTTCAGATAATATATAATAATGCTACTGCAGAAATTCTAACAAATAACAATATTTCAAAATCAGCCTTGTCCACTTTCACCTTTACTGTTTACTATGGCAATTGAACCTTTAGCGATGGCGATACGTCTACAGTCACAAATATATGGAATTAAAGTTGGACCAACAGAACATAAAATCTCCCTGTATGCCGATGACATAATTTTGTTTATGTCGAATCTTAAAAAATCAATTCCGACCTTGTTGAATTTAATAAAGAATTTCGGGGAAATATCAGGATATAAAATAAATAAAACTAAATCTTCAATATTAATGCTAAATGAGACCCAGAGAAATTACCCAGCCCCTGAGGTAAATCAATTCAATGTTGTAAATCAGTAAAAATATTTAGGAATCCAAATTGTGCCTAAGCTAGAATCAGTCGCCAGTGTCAATTATGAAGCCTTAATGACAGATATTGATGAGTTACTTCAGAGATGGATGTCACTACCAATGTCGATGATCGGGAGAATTAATATACTTAAAAGTAATATCTTACCTAAAATACTTTATTTATTTCAATACATTCCCTTACCACCACCTTTAGATTTATTCTCAAGAATTAAAAAAAAGTTAGTGGAATTTATATGGAACAACAGGAGGGCTAGATTACGTCTGTCTTTATTATATTTACCATTTGATCGTGGAGGTCTGAAATGTCCAAATTTTATGTTGTATTATTGGTCGGCACAACTGAGGTCTATGACATATTATTTTTCATCAAATGATCTCCCTCACTGGACTGAAATGGAATCATACAATTTACCTTTACCTCTTCCCATATTCATATACTCAGATTCGGCAAAAAAATTACAAAAACAAGTTAAAAATCCATTTGTAAAGCATATGATCAAAATATGGTGTGAAGCTAAAAACTATTTAAAAGAACCACAGTTATTGTCACAATTTAGTCCAATATGGGGTAATCAATATTTTAAACCAGGGAGAGCGCACGCTGTATTTAAAGTATGGAATTTAAAAGGGATACAAAAGATTCAGGATTTATATTTGCCATGTGCAGAAAACATAATGTCTTTTGAAGAGTTGAGGATCAAATTTAATCTCAATAGAACACATTTTTTTAAATATCTTCAACTTAGAAACTTTATTCGATCAAATCAAAATAAAGCTCTCACTCGACCTATCTATTCATCCTTGGAAAAAATGATGATGAAAGATAGTAAAAGAAAAGGTATTATTTCAGAGTTTTATAACTCATTGACACTATTTTCAAGTGAAAATTCACTGAAAAGATTAAACTACTGGAAAGAAGATCTGCAAACTGAAATTTCAGAGGAACAATGGGAATTGGCTTGTACAGAAGCTCAAACCAAATCAATAAATGTACGCCTTAAATTGATACATTTCAAATGGTTAATGCGGATGTATGTTACACCGGAGGAGTTAAATAGATATAACAAAAATATACCAGATACGTGCACAAAATGTATGGAAAGTAAAGGAACTCTATTTCATTGTGTATGAGAATGTAGATTAATAAGAATGTTTTGGGAAGAGGTGAGGGTAACAATTGAAAAAATAATCTCAAAACAAATCATATTGAATCCTAAACTGTTTTTGTTGGGTCTGTACCCAGAAAAGCATAATTTTAATAAAAGTGAAAGAACATTCATAGACCTCAGTTTGCTTAATGCCAAAAAATGTATTGCACTATTATGGAAAAAGACTCATAGACCAGATGTGACTCAGTGGTTAAGACAGATGTTAACAAACCTTCCATTAGAAAGAATAACATATATACTGAAATCAAAGGAAATTGTGTTTGAGAATATATGGAGACCTTTTATTGATTATGTAAAAAATTTAAACATAACTCTTGAAGAAGAAGGTGAATGATATGTGTGGACCTTGTAAATTCCAAACTGGTGAACATAATATGTATACTTATGTGTTGGATTGTCTAGACTAAACAGAGGAGCATTGTTGAAGATTTGATTTTGTTGGTGGTTGTTGGTGTTTTTTAGTGCATTTTTTTTTTTTGTAGTACTTTAGTGTTAGTGCTTGATTGTTTGCATCATGTTTGTTTAAAAAAAAAAAAGGTTCAATAAAGATATTGTGGAAAAAAAAATACCAGGATCAACAGGTGCGGTTCTACCCAGATTTGGCCACAGGAATCCAACAATTAAGGAAACAGTTCGACTCTGCCCGTAAAGAGCTGCGCAACCTTGGGATTCGTCATGGAGTGATTTATCCTGCAAGACTGCTGGTCATGTATAAGGGCAGAACCCACATCTTCAAGACCCCTGAGGAGGCGCAGGAGTTCATCAAGAAGATCCAAGAGAGACTGGTGGGAGCTAAGCATGAATAAAATATAAGGTAGAATATTTAAGCATTTGCACAGGCATCTGACTGATCTGAAGGATATAGCAAGTTTACAAAATATAGATTGTATTATATATTAAAAAAAAAAACCTATGATGTACAAAGTTGCTATAAAATTTAGGAGTTAAGTTGGAAAACTACAGAAGAGAGTTAATGTTACGTCATTAAAAGCAGTAGAGTTAGGGTGATTGAGAGGAGAAAGAAAGAGTGGTTTTGACTGATCCTCGCGGGTGTGGAGCAGTCAATGGCTATAGCGGGAGACGGAATTTTTTTTTTGATTTTGGGGGGATTACCACGAATGTGGGAAGGGGGAATTTGTTTGTGTGTAGTTTGTAGGATGAATGTTCAACCACTCATGTTTTTGCTTCTCTGTGTGAGCATGTTTATATTGCGAGGTAATCTCAAACTTCTTGTTGATCATAGACCAAAGTGTTAATCTCAATTTAACCTCATGGAATTGCAGAGGTCTACAAAATTTAAAAAACTTAACAAGTTATGAATAAAATAAAAGACATGGGTTCAAAAATTGTGTTTTTACAAGAAACTCATCTAATAGAGGAGGATGTAAAAAGAATTAGGAGAAGATGGCAAGGAAGTGTATTCACCTCATCATTTTCATCCCGAGCCAGGGGAGTTATGACTCTCATACATAAATCAGTCCCATTTCAAGTGAAAAATGTAATTGGAGACAAATTTGGAAGATATCTAATCATTCAAGGACCTCTGTTATTAGAAAATATAAATTTGGTGAACTTATATGGTCCCAATATAGATGATCAAAATTTATTTACTAATTTATTCCTTATTTTATCTTCACTTACAGGGCAACATATAATAGCAGGGGATTTTAATTGTACATTGAATCCCGGTATAGATAGATCAACAGGACTAGACTGTACGCACAATGGATGCAGGATGATCATTAATCATTTTATGAAAGAATTGAGATTGCTAGATATATGAAGAGAAATGAAACCACAAGTTAAAGCCTATTCTTGTTATTCTAATACCTACAAGACATTCTCACGTATTGACTATTTTTTGATCTCCACAGAATTAAGGTCCAAGATTCAAAACTGCTTCTATGATAATATTGTGATCTCTGATCATGCACCCTGCTGTCTAATATATGTAGATAAGAAATTGACAAAGGAACCAGGTAGGTGGCAATTTCAGCATAAATGGCTTCAGGATGAGGAATTTGTTAAGTACATAGAAAAACAGATAGATGAGTTCTTTGATAGCAATACTACACAAACATCAGCATGTATAAAGTGGGAGGCTTTCAAAGCTTTCATTAGGGGGCATATTATTAGTTATACAGGTTCAAAATCTAAGAAGACTCGAGAGGAGAGAGTCCAATTGGAACATAAAATAAAAATTCTTCAAGAAAAAGTGTATGCAGGAAGTGACCCAAAGTTAGAGAACGAATTACTGATTCTGAGAGCTGAATATGACAAAAAATCAGCGAATAGAGCTGCCTCGAGTCTTCTAAGATTGAAGCAATCTTTTTATGAACAAGGTGAAAAATCAGGAAAATTATTGGCATGGCAGATTAAACAATTAGAATTTAAAACACCAATTACCAGTATTATAAGTAACAGACAGCCAGTTGTAGATCCTTTAGAAATTAATAGTGCCTTTAGAGATTATTATGAAAAATTATATAATACAAAAAATGAAACTGACTTAACAAAACTAAATGGGTTTTTGGATGGATTATCTACACCGTGTATTCCAAATGAAAACAGGGAGATACTGGAGTCTAAAATTAGTCAAGAAGAAGTTGGGCTAGCCATTGATAATATGAAATCAGGAAAAAGTGCAGGACCAGATGGTCTTCCAGTTGACCTCTATAAATGGTTTTAGAAGCATTTCAAAATAGTAATTTACCACCATACATGAATAATGCCTTAATTATACTGTTGCCAAAACCAGGTAAACCCTCTAATAAATGTGAAAATATGAGACCAATAAGCCTATTAAATGCTGACCTTAAGATAATCTGTAAAATTTTAGCAAGACGACTACAAGAAATATTACCAAATATTATTAACAGAGATCAGAATGGCTTTATAAAGGGAAGACAAGGCTTCCATAATGTAAGAATACTATTTAATATTATCTATTCTAATAAAGAAGCACCGGATACAGCTCTCCTATCATTGGACGCTGAAAAGGCCTTTGATAGGGTCGAATGGCCCTTTCTTTTTGAAGTTTTACAAAGGTTTGGAATTGGAAATAATTTCATAAAATGGGTTCAGATAATATACAATAATGCTACAGCAGAAATCCAAACAAACAGCAATATTTCAAAATCAATAAATATCAACAGAGGATGTCGACAAGGCTGCCCACTTTCACCTTTACTGTTTACTATGGCAATTGAACCTTTAGCGATGGCAGTACGTTTACATCCACAAATATATGGAATTAAAGTAGGACCAACAGAACATAAAATCTCCCTGTATGCCGATGACATAATTTTGTTTATGTCGAATCTTAAAAAATCAATTCCGACCTTGTTGAATTTAATGAAGAATTTTGGGGAAATATCAGGATATAAAATAAATAAAACTAAATCTTCAATATTAATGCTAAATGAGACCCAGAGAAATCACCCAGCTCCTGAGGTAAATCAATTCAATGTTGTAAATCAGTTTAAATATTTAGGAATCCAAATTGTGCCTAAGCTAGAATTAGTCGCCAGTACCAACTATGAAGCCTTAATGACAGACATTAATGAGTTACTTCAGAGATGGATGTCACTACCAATGTCGATGATCGGGAGAATCAATATACTTAAAAGTAATATTCTACCCAAAATACTTTATTTCAATACATTCCTTTACCACCACCTTCAGATCTATTCTCAAGAATTAAAAAAAAGTTAGTGGAATTTTTATGGAACAATAGGAAGGCTAGATTACGTCTGTCCTTACTATATTTACCATTTGATCGTGGAGGTCTGAAATGTCCAAACTTTATGTTGTATTACTGGTCAGCACAACTGAGGTCTATGACATATTATTTTTCATCAAATGATCTCCCTCACTGGACTGAAATGGAATCATACAATTTACCTTTACCTCTTCCCATATTCATATACTCAGACTCGGCAAAAAAATTACAGAAACAAGTTAAAAATCCATTTGTAAAGCATATGATCAAAATATGGTGTGAAACCACAAAATATTTAAAAGAACCACACTTACTACACCACACTTATGACTGGCGCCTAGCGGCTGCCTCGGCCTTGGATGCGCTCTGCAGAGCGTGCCCAAATGCCAAGTCACGTTTCGTTACCTTGTATTCATACATGTGTAATGACAATAAAGTTGAATCTCATCTCATCTCATCTCACTTACTGTCACAATTTAGCCCAATATGGGGTAATCAATATTTTAAACCAGGGAGAGCGGATGCTGTATTTAAAGTATGGAATTTAAAAGGGATTCAAAAGATTCAAGACTTATATCTGTCATGTTCAGATAACATAATGTCTTTTGAAGAACTGAGGATCAAATTTAATCTTAATAGAACACATTTTTTTAAATATCTTCAGCTTAGGAACTATTGGAAAGAAGACCTGTAAACTGAAATTTCAGAGGAACAATGGGAATTGGCTTGTACAGAAGCTCAAACCAAATCAATAAATGTACGTCTTAAATTGATACATTTTAAATGGTTAATGCGGATGTATGTTACACCTGTGGAGTTAAATAGATATAACAAAAACATACCAGATACGTGCACAAAATGTATGGAAAGTAAAGGAACCCTATTTCACTATTTATGGGAATGTAGAAAAATCAGAATGTTTTGGGAAGAGGTGAGGGTAACAATTGAAAAAAATTATTTCAAAACAATTCACATTGAACCCTATACTGTTTTTGTTGGGTCTGTATCCAGAAAAACACAACTTTAATAAGAGTGAAAGAGCATTCATAGACCTTAGTTTGCTTAACGCCATAAAATGTATTGCTCTACTGTGGAAAAAGACTCATAGCCCAGATGTGACTCAGTGGTTAAGACAGATGTTAACTAACCTTCCACTAGAAAGAATAACATACAAACTGAAATCAAAGGAAATTGTGTTTGAGAATATATGGAGACCTTTCATTGATTATGTAAAGAATTTAAACATAACTTTTGAAGAAGAAGGTGAATGATGTGTGTGGGCCTTGTAAATTCTAAACTGGTGAATGTATAATATGTGCCCTTCAGAGGTAAAGTGGGCTATCCCACAAAACCATTATTTTGAGAAAATGAGCTCTAAAGTTGAAATATTCTCAAAAAATCAGTGTGCCTATATCATTAAAAAGTTACCCCCTGTAATTACCTTCAAGGTGTGACTTAAATATGAAAATATATTTAAATCACATATTCACAACAATAAGAGAGTAGGGGTTAAAAATGTGGGATAGACCACTTTACCTCTAACTGAAGATAAAAATCGAGTAAGAGGACAAAAGTAAAAAATAATGTTAATTTGAAATTTTAATGAATGAAACATGATAAATTGCAAATTTCACAGATATCACACACTAGGCAGTTTTTGCTATTCTTCTGCACATTGGTTTCCAATAATTAGAACATAAACAGTGTTGTCTGTGTCCTCGCTTATTCGCAAAAATTTCTATATGAAAATCAAACCAACAGTTTTCTTCTAACTGAGAAAGTCAACATGTAACTCTTATCAAAACATCAGAAATACAGTTATTGAAGAGTAAAAACAAGTTTAATAGGACAAGCTTATGTCCTACCAATTTATTGTCAATGTCTAGTCTGACTCGGTGTCACTTGAGCTGTCGTGACCTCCACCCTCCTGTGTTGATTTCAAAGTTTCGTAAAATGGATGATGAACAGGCGGCACATACTTCAACAATGATTGGATATCTTCGAGTTTGGCTCTCTTCAGCGGCCTCCCATTTGGATACAGCAAAGGAAGGTCTGTGATGTTTTGAATGATCTTTGGAGGTCTTCCCCTGAGTGCTCTCTTTTGTTTGAAGTTGACACTTTGGAAAGGGAACTCGGCATCACAAGTAGTTTTATAAAACATCACACCAGGATCTGCTTTACGAAACTGCATCCATTGTATTTTCAACCATTCGACCTTATTGTTTTCTTCATCCAGTTTTCTGTTTACAGTAGCCTCTTCCAATGGTCTAGTACTGTGAAACAAGGCCGATGTCATGGGAACTACATTGAACAGGGGTTCCTTCCGTTTTGACTGCCTGACTACATCGTACCACTCATCTGGCACAAACACATGCTGTTTCTTCCTCTTGGCTTTTTCTATTAACCCAAAGTCTTGGTCATTGGGCAGGTAGCTGTGACCTGTTACAAGCATTTTGTGATCAACGAGATCTATGTTCAGTGTGTTCACTATGTGCATCCACATCAATGCCATCTTGTAGTTTCTATTTTGTCCCCCACATGAGTCGGAATAGGCCACAACGTGTGTGATACCGAGCATGGAATGTGGGATAGCCCACTTTACCTCTCAATAGTTTCACCAAATTAATGAGAATGATTTTATTTACTCTCAATAGAGGGCAGCACAATACGTTTTATGCAGAGCTAGGCAGTTTAAGAAAATGATAGACCCTTAACAATTAGTGTAGTACAATTAACTCATTTTTGACCTACATGTGGGATAGCCCACTTTACCTCTGAAGGGCACATATGTATACTTATGTAATGGATTGCCTAGACTAAATAGAGAAGCATTGTTGAAGACCTGCCTTTGTTAGTGGTTGTTAGTGTTTTTTAGTACAATTTTTTATTTATTTATTTTTATTTATTTATTTTTTTAAATTACTTTAGTGTTAGTGTTTGATTGTTTGTGTTGTGTTTGTAAAAAAGGTTCAATAAAAAATATTGTGGAAAAAAAAAAGACCCCGAAATAAGTCACTTACTGTTGTACAGTCTGTTGACAAAGGGGGGCTGGCGTGGTGACTGCGTTTTCACCCATTATGATCCTTATTTTGCATTATGCCGGGAATATAAAATCTCTACCACATCTGCAAAGTCTTATGATTATCCCACATAAATTTTGCTTGTATCCCGCGGCTATTTTCGGCGTACAAAGCCGAAAAAGTGACATGACAATCGCGGACATATTAGCTTTCTGGGCTAAATGCTAAAACAGGAAAAGGAAACAAGGAGTTCTTCTTCTTTGGTGTATTACGTGTCATAAGATAAGATAAGCCTTTATTAGTCCCACAACGGGGAAATTCCAGGATTGCAACAGCACAGGGATAGCAACACTCAGAGCAACAATCAGAAGGCAAGAAAAAAAGCAAGCAAGCAAGAGCAGCTAATACACATATGTACATATTACTATAAATATACTGTATATATATATATATATATATATATATACAGTATATTTATATATATATATACAGAGACACACAGTGCAGAGCATTGTAGCTGGATGGAATAAATATATGAGTATATAAACACAGTGCGGAGCATTGGAGATAGATGGAATAAATATGTAGATATATAAACACCCACAGTACGGAGCATTGCAGCTAGGTGGAATAAATATATAAATATATAAACACACAGTGCGGAGCAATGTAGCTAGATGGAATAATATGTAGATATATAAACACACACAGTGCGGAGCATTGTAGCTAGATGGAATAAATATATAGATATATAAATATAAACACACCCAGTGCGGAGCATTGTAGCTAGATGGAATAAATATGTAAATATATAAACACACACACAGTGCACAGCATTGTTGCTAGATGGGATGAAACAGCACAACCGTCTACTTAGTTATCCTACATGGTATGATTATGTGCCCATACATATTCTCACCCTCCATAGCGACCGGTATTTTCCTAGTTGTATGCCGGAGGGGACCATTGTGTAAGTCTATTGCATCTTTTGCATTCAAAAAAAACTATTAGGTTGTTACGTCTTTTTGCTATCTCTGCGAGCAGCCCTGCTTAGGTTGTACAGTCTGACAGCCGTTGGTAGGAAGGACCTGCGAAACCTCTCGGTTGTGCACCTGGGATGATGTAGTCTGCTGCTAAATGAGCTCCTCAGTGCATTCAGTATGTCCTGCATAGGGTGGAACTCGGACTCCAGCAGAGATGACAGTTTAGCCACCGTCCTTCTCTCTCCTATCTCCTCCACCGGATCAAGGCGCTGCCCCAGGACAGAGCTAGCTTTCTTGATCAGTTTGTTCAGTCTCTTCCTATCGGCTGCAGTAATGCCACTGCCCCAGCAGACCACTCCAAAAGTGATGGCTGATGCCACCACCGTGTCATAGAATGTCTTCAGCAGCGCCCCTTGTACACCAAAAGACCTGAGTCTCCTCAGTAGGAACAGCCTGCGCTGTCCCTTCTTGTAGAGTGCGTCAGTATTGTGTGACCAGTCTAGTTTATTGTTCAGATGAACACCCAGGTACTTGTAGGATGTCACCATCTCAATGTCTGTTCCCTGTATATTTACTGGTGCTGTGAGGGGTTGTCCATGCCTGCGGCAGTCCACCACCAGCTCCTTAGTTTTCCTCGCGTTGATCTGGAGGCAGTTCCGATGGCACCAGTCCACGAAGTCCTGGATAAGCCCTCTGTACTCAGCTTCATCTCCACTGGAGATGAGGCCAACGATCGCAGAGTCATCAGAGAACTTCTGTAGATGGCAGTGTGTTGTGTTGTGTGAGAAGTCCGCAGTATAAAGAGTGAACAGGAAGGGAGCCAACACCGTTCCCTGGGGGGCCCCCATGCTACCGATGATCGTGTCGGACACACAGTCCCGGGTTCTCACAAACTGAGGCCGGTTTGTGAGGTAGTCCAGGATCCATGATGACAGGTGCTGGTACACCCCTGCGCGCAGCAGCTTGTCCTTCAGGATGATCGGTTGGATGGTGTTGAAAGCACTGGTCATCCACTGAGTCCTCCAACAGATGTCTGCCACCTTTTGAAAATGGCAAATCAGTACAAATCCCCAAGGCAGGCGATCATGTCAGAGTGAGAAGACACGCGCAGTGCCACACTCTGCCACTAGGGGCACGAAAATTCTCACACTCAAAGAGTTAATTGGCATCAACTGAGGATTCTAAATTGTCCTTGGGTAGGACTACGAGAGTGAATGGTTGTCTGTCTCTCTGTGTTGGCCCTGTGATGGACTGGCGATCTGTCCAGGGTGTACCCTGCCTCTCGCCCAAAGATGCTGGGATAGGCTCCAGCCCCCCCGCGACCTGAAAAGATTAAGCGGAAGAAGATGGATGGATGGATGGGTGGATCTTCAAGCTTACGTGCCATTGGAACTTGTTGTGGCTTTCTGACGCAACCCGGAAGGGTGAGGTTTTTTCGCTCTGCACAGCGCATGTGCTCTGGGGGCTTGGCATCTTCTGCTTCTACTTCTGCTTTTTTCTTTAGTTTCAGTTGAAAGATGGCAGTTGGTGATCACGTGTGCCCCTGCCTGGATGGCGACGTCATGACATTTCATAGAATAAGGTCCCACTGAAAAGGACTGCTGAGCTAGCCGTTAACTGACAACTAATTTAGTCGATTAAATTCTTATCAACATCAAAAGCCAATTAATCATTAACACCCCTAATCAGGACCAAAATGATTGGTGATTATTTCTCTTTTGCCATTATAATTTGGTCACATGATGTTGGCATGACAGTGCTAGCATGTACTGACTCCTTATTAACATAAGTTACATTAATATAATAACTAACAAACTCCTAGTAACCATGCGATGGCGCTGTACGCACCACAACGCTGTAAAAACACCATAAACTTCTGACAGATTGTTTTTAATTTGTGTTAAAATGGGAGCAAATTTCTGTAGATTTTGGCTCATAAACAGAAGATGTTTCTGTTTAATTGTCAGTGCCTCTGGTGGGACTGGAGTCGCAGGGTTAGAGGCCTCTGAACTAACCTCCACATGTCTGACTAAAGTCCATCGCTGCTGTCAGAGAGAGTCGCTCACAGTTTTACAATCTTGTTATCGGCCATCTGATTGGAGTCACTTTATGGAGTCTGATGCTAAACTTTAACCGACAACAAAGATCGGAGGTTACTGCCATCTGCACAGGCCACACCCACTTCAGGCCCCGCCAAATTCAGACCGTCAACTCCAGAGGCTCCGCCCACTTCAGACCCCACTAACTCCACCCACAGGCTATGATGTCACAGTTAACCACCAATCAGATTTATTTACCTTTGTCACATAAATTCAAATTTATTCCAATTAATCTACTCCTGTTCTTCTAAATGTTTTTGTCATATAATAAAATATTTAAATCGGAGGTGTCCAACCTGTGGCTCTGGAGCCTGGTGCAGCTCGTCTGCTCATAGTCGGTGATTCCATGTGACTTTAACCAAAACAAATTCATTAATTTATTCAAAATTAATTACAAATTTGAAAGAACAGGGTCAGAAACTACAGGAAAAAACATTCAAGTTATTATGAGAACAAATAAATTCTCACAAATTTATGAAGGGAAAAATACTAAAAAGGATGAGAAAATTATCACAAACTCCCTAGAAAATATTTTTTTTCCTTATAAATTGTCAGCTTTTTCTTGTAACTTATAACAACTTTCTCTTGTAAACTATTTTATTATAAATTTCTGTTTTTTGGCTGTAAATGAACTTTTTTCATAAATTAGTAACTTTTTTGTTTTTGTTTCTCCTCTTTTTTTTAAATTTGCAATCATTTTTTTGAATTTGTGATGTTTTGAACTTTTTTCCTCATTCCTTCACATTTTTCTGTAAATGTGTGATTTACTGTCCTCACCCTGCAGCTGTTTGAATCGACCCTCCAGGATGTTGAAGCTGCTCTGCTGTGATGGATCCGCCGCCGTAATCCACGTCCGATCATCCTCCATCGTTTAACTTTATGACAAATAAAACCGCTGATGGATCAACCCACCCACAAAATCATCACCACATCACTGATGAAAATAAACACCTAAACACCAAAAAAATCTACACGAAATTTAACAAAATATGTTTAAAAAAAAAAAAAAGAAGATAAAAATGACCTAAATGTTCAGAAATAAACACAACAAAAGAATCAAAAATGTTATGAAATATATCCAAAAACTGGAAAAAATGACCAAATATGTCCAAAATTCAGCACAAAAAATAACAAAATGTTAAAAAAATCAATGCAAAAATTTTTTATTAATATATGTTCAAAAGCAAGACAAAAACCCCAAATATGTCCAAAAATTTAACGTATAAAACGAACCAAAAATGAAAGAAAAACTAACAGAAAAATGAAAACCAAACAGATTTCAATGCTTCAAACCCTCTCCCGTTAAAACATCCAGAGGAAAACTCCAGAACACAGACGGGTCTGACCGAAGCTAAATAAAGTTTCCTTTGAAGTTTAAAACTGCTGCTGCAGCAGAAACAAATTAAATAAATGAAAAACTATGGCAGCAGTGGTGGCGAAGGTGAAGACGAGTCCACGGATTAATGAAGAAAAAAAAAAACAGTCCAGAGGTCAGAGTGACGCTGGTGGGACGTTCAGCTGCCACACACACCAGACTCACTCTGTGTTTTTTTTTTTTTTTTTTTTGGGGGGGGGGGGGGTCAGATCGTCACTACAAAGGAACCACACACACACACACACACACAGAGAGCAAACAGAGCCACTCCCTGTCCAAACACGCTGTAAAAAATTAACATGACCTCAGCCTGAATGGTCCATCTCCACAGGAACATTTTCTCACCAAACTTTCTTTTACAACTTTTTTCCTTCATAAATGTTGGGACTTTGGAGTGAATTTATCAAAACCGACGAGTTTCTGATGCTTCCTTTACACTGTGATGTCATCGGGGGTGTGTGTTTGTGTGGTTTCCCTCCATTGTCTGTGCACATTCCTGAACCACGGACAGGAAGTCACTGACAAACATCCTGACCACATACACCCACACACACACTTATTGGTTCTTCTGTCTCTGTGGAGACATTCACAAGAGTCCCCAGAGAGGGAGAACAACAAAAACGTGTGTGTGTTAATGAAAGTCACCCTTTAACCCTTTAACTGCCCAGATTAGATGGACGGGTCACGCGCCCCCAGTGGCACTGCACGTGTCAACTTATTGAAGTCCCCCGGCTATACTGAGAATTTGTACTAATCTCTATTGATCTGACAGTTTAGAAGGTGTCAGACACGCGCCGAAGGAATCATGGCTGACATGGAATATAGCAAAGAAGGAGAAATCCTCATTATTATTCTTCCTTTTCCTGTTTTGAGCTCACACACCAATGTGCATTCATGATCGGTCATCGTGGCAGCGATGACGGAAACTGCATGAAACGGGAAAAATAGCCACGTAATACAAACAAAATTCACGTAGGATAATCATAAGAGTTTGTAGATGTGGTACACCGGTGTAAATTACTAAGTAAACGTGTTACCTCGAGGTCGATGTAACAAAAAACTGAGCTCCCCATACCAAGATGGCGGCGCCCACGGGCGGCATGGATTCCCATAGGAAAAATGCACCAAACAGAAAAAAATAGCCACGTAATACAAACGAAATTCACGTGGGGTAATCATAAGAGTTTGTAGATGTGGTACACGGTGTAACTGGCTGAGCAAACACAGAAACATCGGCTATGATGGACCTTGGTCGGGCCAACTAGTAAACATCGGGGATTGACCAGACACGGCCACGCCTCCTCTCTTCCCCTGCTACTGGAAAACAGATTCGACATCTTTTCCCTGGAAGATTTTCCCCACCTGGACGTCGACCATCCTCCCATGGCCGCCCCCACCCCTCCTCCTTCAGCAGTGGCCCAAACCCGCAAGCCCCGGATTAAAACTACTTTAGGTGTGCCAAACTATACACCAGCTCCAAAAAGAAGACAGTGCATCACCCCGCCATCACAACAACATCCATCCATCCAGCTTCTTCCGCTTAATCCTTTTCGGGTCGCGGGGGGGCTGGAGCCTATCCCAGCATCTTTGGACGAGAGGCAGGGTACACCCTGGACAGATCGCCAGTCCATCGCAGCAACAACAACATCGGCAAAATTATCCACCATTTCAGAAACCACTGGCAAGGCCCCCCCCAGATGACGTTGGTAACTGGTGATTCGATTATGAGGAACGTCAGAAGCAGGTACTGTGTCACTAATTTTTTTCCTGGGGCTAAAGTGTCAGACATCGAGGCTCTTACCCCTGACCTATTAAATGAATACCCCCACGCTAAAACTGTCATTGTACATGTTGGATGCAACAACATCCCAGATGACGCGTCGGAGATCTTAAAGAGTGACTTCAAGAGCCTTCTGTCCACTCTTATGAACTGTGGCAGACGTGTGTTTATTTCTGGGCCCTTGGTCCCTTTCAGACGAGGTTGCAATTATTTTTGCAGACCTCTCAGCCTTAATACCTGGTTGTGTTCTGCGAGTCCTACTTTTAACATTGGTTTTATAGACAATTTCAACCCGTTTTGGAACCGTCCTTCATTTATGAGGCCAGATGGCATCCATCCAAATAGACTTGGTGCATGTGTTTTAAGGGACAATCTGTTCTATTCCATTCAGCGTTTTTTAGAACAGTGACTGAAATCTGGTGCGTTAACTCACCCCGAAGTTCCTGGGTCTGACAACCAGCCTTTCTTTGTTTCCACTTCGCCTGGTGAGGGAGATCGCTCAGGACTTCAAGACCGTCCTGCGTTTCCTGAGCTTCGCCGTCATGGCTCTGCAGGAGACCAGCGAGGCCCACCTGGTGGTCTCTTCTTCGCTAAGGGGGTCACCATCATGCCCAAAGACTTCCAGCTGGCCCGCTGCATCCGCGGAGAGAGAGCTTAGACTTTCTGCTGCACATTCACCAGCCATAATGCTCTGCACTGTGTGTCTATATATATACATTTATAGTAATATGGACATATGTTTACTAGATGCTGTTTTTTCTTGCCTTCTGATTGTTGCTCTGAGTGTTGCTATCCCTATGCTGTTGCAATCCTGGAATTTCCCCATTGTGGGACTAATAAAGGCTTATCTTATCTTATCTTATCATATTAATCCTATTAATCCAAATAATCCTCACTGTTTAGATCAGTCTTCATTTGATAACCCCATAGAGATTGTGTCTGTCTCCCGTTACCCAAAATATTATAACCTAAGACAAATACAACATAACTTGATAAATTCACCCCTTTCTGTAGCTCCTTCTCATCCGCCACCCCTCAACTTAGCCCCTGTCTTCCCCCTCAGCGAACCTTTGTCTACTCCCCCCAAAGTTAATAAAAATATAATGTATAAACATCCCAAAGTGATTAAACAAAAAGTTGGTAAATCTCAAATTAAACATCAAGTCTCTAAATTTAATGATTCGGCCTCCCTTCCTCCTCATAATGTGAAAATTAAATGTGGTTTGTTAAGTATTAGGTCTCTAATTTCCAAGTCTCTACTAGTTCATGATCTATTAATTGATCATCAGATTGATTTAATATCCCTTACAGAGACTTGGTTAGGGCAAGATGATTATGTTGGTTTTCAACTCCCTCTGGTTATCTAAACTATCATAATCCTAGAAGTTCTGGTCATGGAGGTGGAGTAGCGGCAATTAACCATTCTAAATTACTAGTTAATGTAAAGCAAAAAACATGTTTTAATTCCTTTGAGAGCCTGGTCCTCACTATGGGGCATGTTAGCAATCTTAGCTTAAACCCAATTTTCGTTGCTATAGTTTACCGTCCCCCCTCAGCCTACTCAGAGTTTTTATCCGAATTCGCTGAATTTTTAGCTGACTTAGTGCTGAAATCAGATAGAATAATTATAGTAGGGGATTTTAATATACATGTTGATGTAGATAGTGACTGTCTTAATAAGGTCTTCAATATCAAGACTCATTGGGGTTTTCCCAGAAAATAGAAAATTCTACCCATTAACTCCACCACACATTGGACCTTGTTCTGACTTATGGTATAGAAATAGAAAATATGGTAGTGTCTCCTCATAATCCTGTACTGTCAGACCATTGTCTGTTAACCTTTGATTTCACTATTTCTGATTATTTGATTCCTAAAGAAAAATATTACTACAGCAGATGTCTTTCAGATGATGCTGTTATTTTTGCAGATTGTCTCTTCTATGCCATGTGTCAACACAACGGAAATAACAGATGGATAGCTTGCTCCTTCCATAATTGATAGCATGGTAGATAGTGTTTAACAGCTTCTCTGCATCAGACTCCAGACATGGTGGCCCCTTTAAAAAAGAAAAAGTCCAGTCAGATATTTCTAACCCCTTGGTTTAACACAGAAACTCGTAGCTTAAAAAAGAAGACTCGTCAACTACAAAGAAAACGGCATTCCACTAATTTAGATGAATTCTATTTAGCGTGGGGAAATCATCTCCTAATTTATAAAAAATCTCTTAGAAAAGCTAGAACAAGTTATTACTCTGCATTAATAGAAGAGAATAAGAATAATCCTAAGTTTCTTTTCAACACTGTAGCCAGGCTGACAAAGAGTCGGGACTCTGTCAATCCTCGCATCCCCCTAGAGCTTACTAGTCAGGACTTTTTGAACTTTTTCAATCATAAAATTTTATCTGTTAGAGATAAAATCAGTCAGATTATTCCCACTGTAAACTTAAGTACAGCAACTACTACAACTCCTTCAATTGATATCTGTTTGGGATAAGTTTACTCCAATTGACCTTTTAAGAGTTAGATAAAATAATCTCCTCATCCAAGCCCTCAACTTGTCTTTTAGACCCTATTCCTACCAGGTTATTTAAATAAGTCTTCCCATTTATTGGTAGCCGTATTCTTCAAATAATCAATTCTTCTTTAACCTTAGGTCATGTACTGCAGGCTTTTACAATTGCTGTAATTAAACCATTACTCAAAAAGCCAACATTCGACCCAGGAGTTTTAGCTAACTATCGACCAATCTCTAATCTGCCTTTCATTTCAAAAATCTTAGAAAGAGTTGTTGCTATGCAATTATTTGACCACTTACAGCGAAATGGTTTATTTGAAGAGTTTCAATCCGGGTTCAGAATTCATCATAGTACTGAAACAGCCTTAGTGAAGGTCACGAATGACCTTCTTATTGCATCTGATAATGGACTCGTTTCTGTACTTGTCCTTTTAGATCTTAGTGCAGCCTTTGATACTATCGATCATGATATTCTACTTGATAGATTAAAACACTATGCTGGACTAAATGGTACTTCACTGTAGTGGTTTAGATCTTATTTGTCTGATAGATTTCAGTTTGTTCATATCAATAATGAGTTTTCTTCCAACTCTAAGCTCAGTCATGGAGTTCCACAGGGTTCTTTGTTAGGCCCTACTCTTTTTAGTTTATATATGCTTCCGTTAGGCAACATCATTAGACAGCACTATATATACTTTCATTGTTATGCAGATGACACACAATTATACCTGTCAATGAAGCCCAATGATTGTAATCAATTAGCCAAGTTAGATTTGATTTGATTTTGATTTTGTATACTTTAATGATCCCCAGAGGGGAAACTGAGGGCATGTCTGTCTTTAGGAAATCAAAGTTTGGATGACTTTTCATTTTCTGCTATTAAACCCGGAAAAGACCAAAGTCATTCTTGTTGGCCCAAAAAGCTTAGAAATAGCTTTCCAAATCAAGCTCTTAATTTGGATGTGGCTACTCTTACTCTGAATAGTTCTGTGAGGAACCTTGGAGTTATTTTTGATCAAGATCTGTTTTTTAATTCACATATTAAACTTGTTTCTAAGACTGCCTTCTATAATCTGCACAATACTACCAAGATTAGGAGAATCTTGTCTCTGAGTGATGCTGAGAAACTGATCCATGCTTTTGTTAGCTCTAGATTAGATTATTGTAACTCATTATTATCAGGTTGTCCTAAAATATCTTTAAAAAGTCTTCAGATGATCCAAAACGCTGCAGCAAGAGTTTTAACAGGTACTAGAAAGAGAGATCATATCTCTCTGGTTCTGGCCTCCCTTCATTGGCTTCCCATAGAGTTTAGAATTAAGTTTAAAATCCTTCTTCTCACTTACAAAGCTTTTAATAATCACGCCCCCTTTTATATAAAAGATCTGATATTACCCTATCATCCTAACAGAGCACTATGCTCCCAAAATGCTGGTTTACTTGTAATACCTAGAATCTCCAAAAGTACAATGGGAGGCAGAGCCTTCTGCTATCAAGCTCCTTTCCTGTGGAAACAGTTACCAATCTGGGTTCGGGAGTCAGACACGATCTCTGTTTTTAAGAGCAGGGTAAAAACCTTCCTCTTCAATATAGCCTACGATTAGGGAGGGATCTTGTGTCTCTTAACCCTCCCTTTGTTTTGCTGTTAACACTAAGGAGGCGTACACCTCATTACAACTCCCCCCACTCGGGAGATCGGATCACAACTTGGTTCATCTCTGGCCGGTGTACAAACCCCTAGTGCACAGACAACCTCCGGCCATGCGCACAGTGAAGTTATGGTCTGAGGAGGCAATGGACACTCTAAAGGGCTGTTTTGAAACCACTGCCTGGGAGCAGCTCTGCGAGCCACATGGTGAGGACATCGATGGCCTCACTCACACCATCACGGACTACATCAGCTTCTGTGTGGACAATACTGTTCCCACCAAGACCATACGGTGTTGCTCAAACAACAAACCCTGGATCAACCCTGAGATAAAAACACTTCTGAGAGTGAGAGTCGGGGAACAGGGAGATGCTGAAGTCCGTACAGAGGGAGCTGAGGAGAAAGATCAGAGAAGGCAAGGACAGCTTCAGGAAGAAGATGGAGGACAAGCTGCAACAGAGCGACATCAGCGGGGTCTGGAGAAACCTTAAAACCATCTCTGGGCTCCATAATACCTCCCCCCAGGCCACGGGGGGCAGGGAGTGGGCGAACAATCTGAATCTGTTTTTCAATAGGTTTGATCAACGGCCCTCCCCCGAATGCACAACAACCACTGCTTCCTCTAAAGACATCAAGTCCTGCTGCCCACTCCCCACTCCACCAACACCCCCCCACTCCCAACACACAGCCCCCCAACATGACCCTGACTAAGACCCAGGTGAGGACGGAGCTGAGGAAGATCAAGGCGAGGAAGGCGTCGGGACCGGACGGCATCAGCGCAAAGCTCCTCAAGTCCTGTGCAGACCAGCTGTGTGGGATTGTGGAGAACATCTTCAACCTGAGCCTGAAGCTGGGGAGGGTAGGTACCACAGCTGTGGAAAACATCTTGTGTGGTACCTGTACCAAAGACTTCCCACCCCAAAGACCTGAACAGCTACAGACCAGTGGCCTTGACGTCCCACATGATGAAGACCCTGGAGAGACTGCTCCTTGCTCACCTCCGCCCCCTGGTGGGACCAGCGATGGATCCCCTCCAGTTCGCCTACCAGCATGGCATTGGGGTGGAGGATGCAGTGATCTTCCTCCTTCACCGTTCTCTGTCCCACCTGGAGAAGCCCGGGAATGCGGTGAGGATCATGTTCTTTGACTTCTCCAGTGCTTTCAACACCATCCAACCGATGATCCTGAAGGACAAGCTGCTGTGCGCAGGGGTGGACCAGCACCTGTCATCATGGATCCTGGACTACCTCACTAACCGGCCTCAGTTTGTGAGAACCCGGGACTGTGTGTCCGACACGATCATCGGCAGCACAGGGGCCCCCCAGGGAACGGTTTTGGCTCCCTTCCTGTTCACCCTATATACTGCGGACTTCTCACACAACACAACACACTGCCATCTACAGAAGTTCTCTGATGACTCTGCGATCGTTGGCCTCATCTCCAATGGAGATGAAGCTGAGTACAGAGGGCTTATCCAGGACTTCGTGAACTGGCGCCATCGGAACTGCCTCCAGATCAACGCGAGGAAAACTAAGGAGCTGGTGGTGGACTGCCGCAGGCAAGGACAACCCCTCACAGCACCAGTAAATATACAGGGAACAGACATCGAGATGGTGACATCCTATAAGTACCTGGGTGTTCATCTGAACAATAAACTAGACTGGTCACACAATACTGACGCACTCTACAAGAAGGGACAGCGCAGGCTGTTCCTACTGAGGAGACTCAGGTCTTTTGGTGTACAAGGGGCGCTGCTGAAGACATTCTATGACACGGTGGTGGCATCAGCCATCACTTTTGGAGTGGTCTGCTGGGGCAGTGGCATTACTGCAGCCGATAGGAAGAGACTGAACAAACTGATCAAGAAAGCTAGCTCTGTCCTGGGGCAGCGCCTTGACCCAGTGGAGGAGATAGGAGAGAGAAGGACGGTGGCTAAACTGTCATCTCTGCTGGGGTCCGAGTTCCACCCTATGCAGGACATACTGAATGCACTGAGGAGCTCATTTAGCAGCAGACTACATCATCCTAGGTGCACAACCGAGAGGTTTCGCAGGTCCTTCCTACCAACGGCTGTCAGACTGTACAACCTAAGCAGGGCTGCTCGCAGAGATGGCAAAAAGACGTGACAACCTAATAGTTTTGAATGAAAAAGATGCAATAGACTTATACAATGGTCCCCTCCGGCATACAACTAGGAAAATACCGGTCGCTATGGAGGGTGAGAATATGTATGGGTACATAATCATACCATATAGGATAACTAAGTAGACGGTTGTGCGGTTTCATCCCATCTAGCAACAAGGCTCTGCACTGTGTGCGTTTATATATTTACATATTTATTCCATCTAGCTACAATGCTCCGCACTGGGTGTGTTTATATATCTACATATTTATTCCATCTAGCTACAATGTGCTGCACTGTGTTTTTATATATCTACATATTATTCCATCTAGCTACAATTCTCTGCACTGTGTTTATATATTTACATATTTATTCCATCTAGCTACAATGCTCCGTACTGTGTGTGTTTATATATCTACATATTTATTCCATCTACCTACAATGCTCCACACTGTGCGTGTGTATACTGTATATATATATATATATATATATATATATATATATATATATATATATATATATATATATTTATGTTTATATGTACATATGTATACTTGCTGCTCTTGTTTCATTTTTTTTCTCTTGCCTTCTGATTGTTGCTCTGAGTGTTGCTATCCCTGTGCTGTTGGAATCCTGGAATTTCCCCACTGTGGGACTAATAAAGGCTTATCTCATCTTATCTGATCTTATCTTAATAGATTTAGGTCTGACACAGCCCAAGCCTAACTCACTGAGAGTTATAGACCCGTCAGCTACCTTCACCTGGTTCAGCCGGCTTGCCAAAGCCGTTGTCCGGGGGGTGGCCACTGTTGCATGCGACAGCTTCGAGGAGCCACAGGTGAAAGCTGAGTGTCAGGTGAGGACCAGTGGCAGGCGAGCTGCCCTGGAAAGGACATGGCGTGCCCCCCTTGCCAAAGGTACTACCTCTCCCTGACACCCCAGACCCCCCCTGTAGGGCTGTGTCAGCCCTATTGCATGCGAAGACTAACTCCCGGCGGAATGAGCGGAAGAGATCACTTGAGATCCAACGGTTGTGAAGGCGGTGGCAGCAAGTGTCGTGGAGCGCCTAGAGCCGGACATGGCACCAATAGAAGTCCTGGTCATCCACTGCAACCTGGCAGCCTCCCGTCGTAACGGTTCCCCGTGCCACTGGATCAAGACTCCCCAGGCCGAGAGAGTGGGATTGCCCCTGTGCAACGGTCTTGTCACCATAAAGCCTTCACGCACAGGTCCTTTTTGCAACTCATTACCGATCTGTCAACTTATACCCCTCACGTCCTGTGGCGATGGACGCATGGCGAAGCAACGGGTGGAAATGACCACTGGCGGTTGTAGTCACAAACCTGCACGCAGGCGGTCCATGGGCAAGTGGTCGCTCTGCTCCTGAATCCAAGGGCAACAGGACAGTTCGGCAGCACCTGTGGGCGACTGGGCAGCCTCTTTAGGACAGCACTGCCCACCCTCACACGAGGGAGGGGGCTAGAAAAGGTGCCCCAGACAAATGCTTGCCCTTTTAGCGTCTGGTCAGCTTACCGCGGCTGACAGACTCATCCTTACAGCGGTCGAACAATACAAAAGAAGGAAAAACTCAAGAGGTTCATTTTGGGAGCCTGGAATGTCCGAACACTTCTGGATAGAGCCGGTACATTGAGACCGGAGAGAAGAACAGCGCTCGTTGCAAAAGAGCTCCAGCGATATCGGATAGACACTGCCGCACTCAGCGAAACCCGCCTTGCTGATGAAGGGTTCCTGAGAGAAGAGGGAGGTGGGTACACCTTCTTCTGGAAAGGAAAGCCGCAAGCTGAGGACAGGCTACATGGTGTTGGATTTGCCATTAGAACAGCACTGCTGAAGCACATACCAGCCCTGCCAGTTGGAATCAGCGAGTGTCTCATGAAATTGCGCATTCCTCTCAGCAAGTCCAGATACCTCACAGTCATCAGTGCATATGCTCCTACGCTCACCTGCCCGGACGAAGACAAAGAGCAGTTCTATGAACACCTTGACCAGGTCATCAGGTCAACCTCTCAGAATGACAAACTTGTTGTGCTTGGCGATTTCAACGCTAGAATAGGAAAGGACCCCAGCAACTGGGAAGGCGTTCTGGGCCGACACAGAGTAGGCAAGATCAACGACAATGGCCTGCTCCTCCTCAGTAAGTGTGCAGAACACAGCCTTTGCATCACTAACACCTTGTTCAGGATGGCAGACAAGTACAAGACCACCTGGATGCACCTGAGGTCAAAACATTGGCACATGATCGATTTTGTCATTGTACGCCAACATGACATCAGGGACGTCCGAGTGACCCATGCGATGAGAGATGCTGAATGCTGGACTGATCACAGGCTGGTCAGGGCTGTAATGACACTGCACATCGCTCCGCCTCACAGAAATCGGCCCAAGACTGTCAGGGCCTCCTACAATGTCACCAGACTGAAGAATCCAATCTGTCTGACAAGAGTTCCAAGAAGCACTTGACGAAAAACTCCAAGATGGTCTGACCTCCAAAAGCAGCTCCGAGAAATGGCCCTCCTTCAAAGATACCGTTGCTGAGACTGCCAAGGAAGTGCTCGGAGTCAAAACTAGAACCCATGAAGACTGGTTCGACGGAAACGATGACAAGATCAGAGAAGCCCTCTATACTAAGTACAAGGCTTACATCGAGTGGCAGAATGACCCGTCCTCCGTCTCCAAGCGTGAAAGATTCAAAACTCTGCAGGCAAAAGTCCAGTCCGACCTTCGACTGACGCAGGACCAGTGGTGGCAGGATAAAGCGGCCGAAGTCCAGCACTATGTGGATACCCACAATTCCAAGAAATTCTTCAGTGCTCTGAAGACAGTCTTTGGCCCCTCCACATCAGGCTGCTCCCTGTTGCTGTCCTCGGACGGTTCGACCCTGATTAAAGACCAAGAGGGCTTGATCAAGCGCTGGCAAGAGCACTTCAGTAATCTGCTTAATCGACCCTCATCAGTTGACGCAGACGCACTGAACCAGATCCCCCAGCAGCTAATGCAAGACTCGCTCGCAGAACCCCTGTCAATAGACGAAATTAAGGCGGCGATCCTTCAGACGAACTCGGGCAGAGCATCGGCAAAGGATGGCATTCCTGCCGAGATCTACAAGGCGGCAGGCCCCAACGCCCTTGAAGCCATTCATGATGTCCTGTTGAGTATCTGGGAAAAGGAGGAGATGCCTGATGACTTCCGTGATGCCTTGATTGTCTCCATCTACAAGAACAAGGGAAGCAAATCCGACTGTGGCAACTACAGGGGCATCTCCCTCCTCTCTACTGCAGGGACGATCTTTGTCAGAGTCATACTCAACAGACTTATCACAGTATCAGAGCAGAATCTCCCAGAGGCACAGTGCGGCTTCAGGCCTGGCAGAAGTACTGTTGATATGATTTTTGCCATGAGACAACTTCAAGAGAAGTGCATTGAACAAAACATGTCCCTATTCTCTGTCTTCATAGATCTGACCAAGGCTTTTGACACAGTCATTAGAGAGGCCCTCTGGACAGTCTTAGAGCGTATCGGATGCCCCCCAAAGTTTATATCGATGATCAGGCTTTTCCACGACGGTATGACTGGCCAGGTCATCTCCAGCGGGAATGTGTCGGAAGCCTTTACAATCAGCAACGGTGTGAAGCAGGGCTGTGTCCTAGCTCCAGTCCTATTTAACGTGTTCTTTACCTGCATGCTGTCCCATGCCGTCCGAGACCTGGTGAAGGGGGTCTACATTCGCTACCGTTTGGATGGCTCCCTCTTCGACCTGCGTCGTCTCACTGCCAAGACAAAGAGCCTGCAAACCCTCCTCCAAGAAGTTCTCTTTGCTGATGACTGCGCCCTTGTGGCCCACGCAGAATCCGACCTGCAGATGATGTTAGACCGCTTCTCTGAGGCTTCAAAGCTCTTCGGCCTGACCGTCAGCCTCAGCAAGACGGAGGTGCTTCACCAACCTGCACCAAACACTCATCCACCTGCACCCAACATTGTCATCGACGACACACCACTTGCCAATGTCAAACATTTCAAGTACCTGGGAAGCACCATTTCCTGTGATGGATCCCTGGACAAAGAAATCGCCTCTAGAATCGGCAAGGCTAGCCAGGCACTCGGCAGACTCCGCACTCGAGTGCTCAACCAACACAGTATCTGGTTATCAACAAAACTGAAAGTTTACAATACTGTGGTACTCCCCTCCCTCCTCTACGGTTGTGAAACATGGATGCTGTATTGCAGACACGTCAAAAAGCTGGAGTACTTCCACATGCGAGCTCTCCACTCCATACTCAGAATCAGCTGGCAAGACCTCATCACCAACTTGGAGGTCCTGGAGTGTGCCAACTCCACCAGCATTGAGGCCATGATTATTAAGGCCCAACTTTGATGGGTGGGGCATGTCATCCGAATGGAGGAGTTTAGGATGCCAAGACGCCTGATGTATGGTGAGCTCCAGCTCGGCAAGAGAAACCGATGCTGCCCAAAGCTGCGATACAAAGATACTGTGAAAGCAAACATCCAGTGGTGTCACGTCAAGCTGAAGGAACTGGAGGAGCGTGCTATGGACAGACCAGAATGGAGAGCCTTAATCCACAAAGCTGCCGCCAACTACGAAGAAGCACGATGCCAGAAACTCACTGATGCCAGAGAAAAGCGACAAAGAGCTGCATCAGCAGTGATTACAACAACGGACTTCCAATGCCCCCACTGTTCAAGACTCTGCACAACCAGGCTAGGACTGCAGAGCCACCTTCGCGTGCGTCGATGAGCTGCAGAATGCAATCGTCATCATTGGATCTGATGGACAACCACCAACCACCAATAGATTTAGACTGCCGGGTGACCTCCAATAATGTACTGGGCTTCTCTCTGTTAATGTTTGCTCTCTTTATGTCTGTTCTCTCATCTTCTCTATCCCCTCACCCCCCAGCCAGTTGCAGCAGATGACTGCCCCTCCCTGAGCCTGGTTCTGCTAGAGGTTTCTTCCTGTTAAAAGGGAGTTTTTCCTCTCCACCATCGCCAAGTGCTTGCTCACAGGGGGTCGCCTGATTGCTGGGGTCTTTTTGCAATTGTGGGGTTTCCCCTACATTTGAAAGTGCCATGAGATGACTGTTGTTGTGATATGGCGCTATATAAATATAATTATGATTATAATAATAATTATGATGGACGGAAACGGACCGGTCACGTGGGTGGGTGAGCCCCCCTCTCAGTAACAGGTAAGCGAGAAATATGATTTTTTGACATTTTATTGATTCCTTATGTAAATGTATTCAAAGTCCACTTTTGACTGAGTTATGTAATTTATATAGCTGCCACAACATTATGCAAATTAGATGCATAAATTTATTCCTATCTGAAACTTTGGATCATATTCTACATCTTTCTGATTGCCAGTAAGCCATTATCTCTTGTAACTTTTAAGTTATAGCCTTGGAAATCGAACTATTCTATTGACAAAATTTTTTACCTCTTTTGACCACTAGGGGGGCCTTGAGTTGCCTTGCATTTCCCCAGGCGCCACATAGCACCTAGGGCAGTTAAAGGCAGATTAACTGGCAGATTTTCACGCGCCCCTAGTGGCACAGCACAGCAACTGCGCCTGTCAACTGAATCTGACGTCCCTTTAACTCCCCAGCTGTACTGACGATTTGTACTGATCATGCCAGTTCAGAAGGCGGCAGACACGTGCTGGAGGAATCATGGCTGACACAAAATACACCAAAGAAGAAGAAATCCTTATTCTTCTTCGTTTTCCTTCTTTGAGTTCAGAAAGCAGATATGGCCGCCACCATCATCATGCATTGTCTGATAAAACGGCGTCATACACAAAAAATAGCCATGGAATACAAACGAAATTGACGTGGGATAACTGTAAGACTTTCTAGATGTGGGAGAGAGCACAAATGACCAACAGAACGCAAAAATAACGACCATGATGGACAAAAACGGGCCGACCACGCCAGCCAGCGAGCCCCCTTCACCAACACTAAGTGACAGATTTCTTTGTTTCTTTATGTTGTACTGATTTTCTGGTTCATATACTTTGAAGATAACAACATACCCCGTAGAAAAAACGGTGTCAAAAAACAGAACCAACACAACATGTGCACCATACACAACATGTGCCTAAGATCTGGAAAGAAGCCGTGGTTGTTCCCGTTCCAAAATCCAGCTGTCCTAAAACGGTAAACGACTTTAGACCAGTTGCTTTGACTTCAATTTTAATGCAAATTTTTGAAAAACTGGTCAGATGTGAGGTCCTAAAGCAGACTGAGCATGCATTGGATCCTCTGCAGTTTGCCTATAGGCCTCACAGAGGAGTGGAGGATGCCACTGTCACTCTCTGTTTAACATGCTTTTTAAACATCTGGATTTTAATGGGACACACGCCAGACTTTTATTTGTGGACTTTTCCTCCGTCTTTAATACAATCCAACCTCATATCTTAGTTGAAAGGCTCCTGCAACAATTTGATTTGAGCAATAATCTGGTGGGTTGGATTCTGGATTTCTTAACCAACAGGACGCAGACAGTAAGGGTCAATGGTACATTGTCTGACCTAAAGTGCTCTTCCACTGGCTCTCCTCAGGGGTGTGTGTTGTCACCACTACTCTTCATCCTGTACACAAACATGTGTCGGAGCAGACATGACAACAGACACATTATAAAGTATGCTGATGACTCAGTTATTGTCAGTCTCCTCCAGGATGGTGAGAGTGGCCACGGCCCAGTAGTTGATGATTTTGTTCACTGGTGTGAGGATTCCTACCTGCAGCTGAATACGACAAAAACTAAAGACATGATTATTGACTTTAGGAGGAAAAATCCCAGGCACAAAGTCACCGTACTAAAAGGCCAGACCACCGAATGTGTACAATCCTACAAATATCTTGGGACGATTATTGATAGTAATTTAAACTTTGAAGAGAACTGTGAAAGGGTGTGCAAAAAGTGTCAGCAACATTTACATTGCTTGAGAAAACTTGCACGCTTCCAAATTGACCAAACCATAATGACAATGTTTTATCGGGCTTTTATTGAATCTGTTTTATCCTTTTCTTTAGTGTCATGGTTTGGTCAGATAAAACTGAAACAGAGGAAATCCTTGGATCAGGTAGTTAGATGGTCCAGTCGTTTGCTTGGTGAGCCACAGCTGAGCCTGACATCCCTGTACACCAGACAAGTACAGAGGATGGCTACCTCCATTTTAAATGATGAATCCCACCCTTTGCACTGCAACTTTCAGCTTCTTCCCTCAAGACGGAGGTTTGCTGTCCCAAAAAGTAGAACCCAGCGCTACAAAAACAGCTTTGTTCCTGCTGCTGTCAAAGAGTTGAACAAGCTGTAACAATATATTGCACATAATTTAGGTACCTATTTATTAACTCCATTTTATATTTACTTATTTTTGTAGGATGTTACTTGGGTTCTAAATATTTTATTGGGTTTTAGACCTTTGAGTTTTTAACCTCTTTGACTAGTTTTTAACTTTTAATATGACCCTTCTCTCTTACCTCTGGTTTTTCTCCCATCTCTTTGTCTTTTTATATCCTGATTGATGGAGCCTTGAGTATTTTTATCATGTTTATAGTCAGCTTCATATGTGCCTGTGTTTGTGTCTATGTTGAATGTAATTTGTGGCTTGTAAATATGGATGTCACCAGACTGCAAAACAAATCTACCTACAGGTACAAATAAAGTAACCTGAACCATTCTTTGTGTAAATATGTCAGAAGTCCACTTTTGACTGAGTTATGTAATTATTATAGCTGCCGCAGCACTATGCAAATTCAATGCATAAATTTATTCCTATCTGAAACTTTGGATCATATTCTACATCTTTCTAATTGACAGTAAGCCATTATCTCTTGTTCCAAGGTTGTCATAGCCAGGAGCGGCACTGGGGTTAAGCTCCCAGTGCTCATAAAATGCCCCTTATGGCGTGCGTCTCGAAAAGCCTCTGACAACTAAGTCCAACTCCTAGCCTGCCCGTGTGGTTTAGTCTCTAAGCCTGGCGGAACTGCTTTTACTAATAGGAGAAGGGGCGAGGGCGGATCTCTGGCGCCTTAAAACCAGATGCTTCGGGTAGATGGTGGCTCGTCAACCTGGGAAGGTAGCCCATCTAGGGGAAGGTAAACCCTGATTTCAAACCTCCGCTGCCTTGCGGCACACCCAGTCACGGGAAAGGTTTCGGGAGTCAACCCTGAGGAAAAATCCGGAGTCGGAGCCCCTAAGGCAGTTCTCTGTGGTGCTCAACATCGTTCTGGCAGCTCCTGCGACGGTGCTGGTGCCAAACTATAGCAGCCCTGCTGTTCCTTTGGATTCATCAGTGACGTGGAGAGGGGGGACATGCTGCATGGGTAACATCTTGTCCTCCATATCTTCCTGCCCAGGCTTGAATCCTACCAACGCCCAACGCTGGAAGGTAGAACACCGGTGCACATCGGCCTGTTCAGCCGCAGGCGGTGCTGTTCCAGCAAAGTAGATGTTTAGGATTCTCTTCCATGGTCATCATAGACCGACGGAGGCCGACGACATTATCTCTTGCAACTTTCAAGAGAAATCTGAAGTATTTTATTGACAAAAAAGTTACCACTCTTGACCACTAGAGATTATGGTGCCAAACAGTGCCTGGGCCAGTTAAACGGTTAAACTTTTCTTTGTTTTTGGCGTTCTGTACCTGCTAGGTCCTTGATGCCAGAATACTTGGAAGTGGTGGGCCAAGCTGATCTTGATTTAAAAAAAATTAGTGAGTTTAGTGTTCTGTACCTGCTAGCGCTTTTATGCGGGAGCGTTCAAAGAGGCGGGCCGAGCTATTCTCGTTGTCCCAGTCGTCATCCCAGCGGTTGTTGACCGTGTCGCTGCTGTACTGCTGCTGCAGCTCCATGTGGTCAAACTCGGCGGCCACCGTCGTCATCATGGCATTTGACGTCTGAACCTCGATGTCAGTGGGGACACGTCCACATCGGCGGCTTCAGGACCTGAGGATGGAGAGTAAGATGAAGAATATTATTTTAATAAAACTAGGGGTGTTTTTTTATGTTTTTCTACTTAAATCTGAAAGTATTCATTTACAAAAATAATTTTTTCTATTAAACTTTCTGGGAATCTAAATAGCATGATATGTTTGCTGAAGGTTATATTGCAGGGTTTCCTCTGGGAACACTTCGCGGTGGCGGGCCACTTCGCCAGAAATTTTATCGCTGTGCCAAGGAGATATGAGCAACGACTTTCCGCAAATGTACACATGAACAACACGCACGGAGTTTAGAAGTGCTCCGCCCACGCGAGTTTTCGAGTCAGTCAGCAGGCAATGTCTCGCTAAGCGCGACTGTGCAACAGAAACATGAGTTTATTTAAGTACTTTAAACGCGGAAAAAAATCATTAAAGGTATGTTAAGCACTGGCGTTTATCATGGTTTTAACCTGCTGGAAACGGGAGCAATAATGGAAGAGTCGCTTAGCTAAGAGATGTGATTAGAAGTCACATGCAGCCGGCTTCATATGAAGGGAAAGGCAAGAGGGACTGATGAATTGCTGAGGATATATTTCACTAGCCACTACAATATTAAGTTATGTTCTGTAGGAATTGCAGGAATGAAGAGACTGGCAATTTCTCTCTTTTCTCGCATGAGCAGACGTGACGTTTTTATTCTCCAGCGGCAGTGACAAAAAGCAACAGCTAAAAACACTAGCTCTCTTTTCACTGTAAACCAGACCTGGGTATTGTACGGCCCTTTGGTTGACTCCGATCGGCCTGTGTGAGGTTAATTGTAAATTTCAAAATAAACACATTTTCTAATTTTACCTAATGCATGGACTAAAGCTGAGCTGCTATTATTTTGAAGTTGTTTTTTTATTCACGTGCATAATGACGCAATATGTAAATCAATACCGCGCACGACTGAATCTACCTTGTCACAAGCAGATGACTTTAGCCCTCAAAAATGCCCGCGCACGCTAAAAAAAGGAAGGTAGATGCCGAATGCAGGGTTTTCAACAAAACATGGGCTGCTAAGTATTTATTTACTTGGCTATGGATGAGAGTTGTGATGTCCATGACACAGCCCAGTTACTCGCATCTGTCCATGGGATAACGGACTTCAAAATTACGGAGGAGCTGGCAGCAATGCAGTTAATGAAAGGGCCAACGGCAGGGAGCGATCTGTTCACAGAGGTAAATGCATGCATGGACACACTGGGGCTGAAATGGGACAGATTAATTGGTGTCACAACGGACGGTTGTCCAAATCTGACGGGGAAAAATGTCAGACTTTTGAAACTTATGCAAGATAAAGTGACTGAAATTGACGCAGATCAGAAATTGGTATTTTTGCATTGTATTATACATCAGCATGTGTTGTGCAAGTCAGTGCTATAAATTAACCATGTTATTGATGTTGTAACTAAAATAGTTAACTTCACCAGGGCACAAGCATTGCGTTTGTTACACTTTTGGAGGAGCATGAGACTGAACATAGTGACATCGGCTACCACACAGCAGTCAGAAGGCTCAGCCTGGGCAATGTGCTAAAAAGAGTTTGGGACGTGAAAGCTGAGATTCGAGAGTTTTGTGAGAAGAAAGGCAAAGGCATCCCAGAGTTCTCAAATGAGGACTGGATGGCAGATTTTGCATTTGCTGTTGATGTGACTGCACTGATGAATGAACTGAACACCAAACTGCACGGCAAGGGCCTTTTTGTTTATGAAATGCACAGCCTGGTGGAGGCTTTCATGAGAAAGTTGCAGTTTCTTTCAAGCCAACTGGACAGCAACACTCTCACTCACATACAAACCCTGAAAGAAGTCACACCATCAGCTGATCACCTCCGCAGGTACTCATCCATGTTAGTAGCACTGTATGGTGAGTTTTCAAGGCGATTTGAAGATCTCAGAACAATCGAGGATGAAATGCACATGATTTCCTCTTCCTTTTACCTGCAGTGTGGATAATGCACCTAGTGATGTTCAGCTGGAACTAACTGACCTGCAGTCTGATGCGATACTAGCAGAGCACTTTAAAAAGTCAGGATCACTGCTGGATTTTCACTCTTCTCTCAAGGAAGAGAACTTTCCAAACATGAGGAGACATGCTCAGAAGATGTTGGTTCTCTTTGGCTCTACCTACAGTACATATGTGAACAAACACTTTCAGTGATGAAGTTTACCAAATCCAGGTATAGATCCTCTCTCACTGATGATCATTTGTCAGCTGTGCTTCGCATCTCCACCTCAGACATTCAACCTGACTTTGATGCACTTGTTAAGCCCAGCAGAGACTAGATTTCTCTCACTGAACAGGAAAAAGGAACTGAAAAACACCAAGTGAGGTGTGGTTAGACTACAAATGTAGGCATGTAAATGCACCAACTAGCAGTGAACTGGGACACTTTCTTTGGAGGCCTTTTTCTCAAAATCACAGTTCAGTGACAATCATTACTATAATATGATGTATCTTTTGTAATATTTGGAGTACAAAGACAATATTGTGATGTCTTTAGAAAGCTAAGAACCTCTTTCCAACAGTACATGAAACTCAAAATGTGTTTTGGGGTGAATGTAACTGAAAATGATCACTAATATAATGAGTCACAATGGTAAAAATGTTCACATTTTGTTTACCATTGTTTTGTGAAAATTGATTGAATAAATGACATTTTTTGTAAGGCAACTTCACTTTTTCACTGTTTAATCATAACATATACTCTTACCAGTCTTACCAGCTTGTCAAAACAATGCTTTGTGTTGCTTTTTATAAAGAAATACAATTAATATTATGCAGAATTGAGGTCAGCCTTTTGGTCCGGCCCTCCACAATATTTTGTTTCTCATGTGGCCCCATGGAAAAAATAATTGCCCACCCCTGCTCTAAACTGAGGTCCTTCAGTGGCTGCCTAGAGAGGTGCCTGATGAGAAAGCCTGAGAGCACAACTATAACTGCCTACGCAGATCATTCTGTACATGAACATACTGTATATTGTGGTGAATTATGTCTTTAGAGTTCGCTACAGTTCCCTATTATGTACCTGGCAGGTTAAGATGACCGAAATTCACAAAGTCAGTGACTTTAATCTGTCAGGAGCCTTCAGACAAACTAAACGTGTCAACATTTGATTTCAAAATAAGGGAGGTTTTTCCTGCTGTCTGGGTGGTGAGATTTCTAAAAAAAAAAAAAAAAAAAAAAAAAAAAACCCAACTATAAATATAAATATTATAACAGAAATAATGGCATCCTTGGTCATTTAAGTTAATTTATGTCATGAAATATAATTTTATGAATATTTTTTCTTTGTAATCAGAGTTAAATTATTGTTCTGTTCTGACTGCAAAATTATGATCAAAAATGTAAATTGTTATAAGGAAAACGTTTAAAAAATCACCAGTCTGTTTCAAATTTATCTAAAAAAAACCAGTAATTTTATTTTAAAAAAGACAAAAATTAGTCATAAAATAATCCACAAATTTATAATAAAGTTTCAAATATACAAGAAAAGTCAATTTTACAAGAGGAAATTACAAATTTGAGGAACATGGTTTCAACTTTAGATAAATTTACAGAGAAAAATAGAAAAAGAAAATATAAGAAAATTATAAATTTTGGAGAAAAACCTCAAGCCTTCAAGACTGAAGTCAATACTCTAGTTTTTATGTGGGTGCTCTTTGTACCCTTAACTAGAAATTTCTGGTTATCTACTTTTAATTATTAATTTCAAAGCACTGCTTTTACATGAGTAGAAATTCTGGTTACTATACCCACCTGATCATATAATTTAAGTATGCATGAGTACATTACTATTATGAATTTCCCTTCCCTACTCTCTCAATGGAAAAAAGAAACACTAGAATAAAAATACAAAAAATACACTTATTTTTGTCATTTATGTAAACCATGACAAAAAAATCCTACAGGACAAAACACGACACTTGATATTTTCTAACCTGTTTGTATACCACCATAGACAGAGAGAGAACCTGAATTAGACAGAGCTCAGAGAGGGTAAGATGAGACAGAAGAGAGGAGCCAAGGAGAGAAAAGTGTTCAGGCAGAGGAAGGAGAGAATGATCACACCACTAAAAAGTCTAAACACAGAATGCCTGGGTAGGACCCCAACTGGCCCAATATTCAAGCCTCGGTTGTACAATACTTCAAATGGTAAGTTCCATATGCAACGTTACTGTGTAAAATTTTAAAAAGAAATAAATAATATAAAATTGACATACTCTGGTATGGGGGGAAAAATATGTTGCCACCGCGCCAAGGTCTTTAAGCCAGAGGAAACACTGTATTGACAAATCTCATACTGGCCTAGGCATCATCTGAACTACAAGAAAATTTGAGGTTGCTTAAAGTTGTAAAAGCTTAAAAATGCTAGCTTAAAAGCTAAAATGACTCCAAGTTATATAACATTTGCATAAAAGCTGACATCCAGGGGAAAATAAGTATTGAACACGTCAACATTTATCTCATTAAACATATTTCTGGAGCCACTGACCTGAGATTTTCACCAGACTAGCACATTGCCCATAGAACGCAAGTATTCCTGTCTGAAACAGGTATCCCAGGCTTTACAGGCCCAAATGTAGGCTGAATTTGAAAGTGGAATACAAAGAGGCATAGCGGGATGTAGGCAATCACATGTTAGACTTTGACAAATATAAAAGGGAGTAAATGGCACTAAGATCTATTTGACTGTGTGAATATTAATTACAGAATACCTAATTATTGAAAATGAATAAGACATCCAATATTAGCGACTGTTTCAGATCCCTTGCATGTCTCTTCACTTTGGTCTCTTCACTTTGGGGAATGGGAGTTGTTCAGTCATCATTAGAATTATTTTAGCTTATATCACTGTTCAGTGATGGGAGTTCAGTGTAATATTGAATTTCTTCTGTGTATCGTCAAACTCATAAAGGACTATAACAGGACATGTTTACAAATATTTGAGACCCATTGCAGTGCATCATTTTATATTTTAGCAATATTTTGTTATTAAAAGGTTTTATAAAACTAATCAACCGAATAAACTACAAAACACCCAACATTATTATACACAGCAGAAGGACCCGTTTGACGACAACCGTTGCATCAATGCTGCCCATTTGTCAGTAAATATTTAACTAAAAATGACTTATTTCGTATTTACCATCATATATGAATAATGCCTTAATTATACTGTTGCCAAAACCAGGTAAGCCCTCTAATAAATGTGAAAATATGAGACCAATAAGCCTATTAAATGCCGACCTTAAGATAATTTGTAAAATTTTAGCAAGACGAATACAAGAAATTTTACCAAATATTATTAATCGAGATCAGAATGGCTTTATAAAGGGAAGACAAGGCTTCCATAATGTAAGAAGACTATTTAAAATTATTTATTCTAATAAAGAAGCACCGGATACAGCTCTCTTATCACTGGATGCCGAAAAAGCCTTTGATAAGAGTTGAATGGCCCTTTCTTTTTGAAGTCTTACAAAGGTTTGGACTTGGAAATAATTTTATAAAATGGGTTCATTTAATATATAATAATGCTACTGCAGAAATTCTAACAAATAACAATATTTCAAAATCAATAAAAATCAATAGAGGATGTCGACAAGGCTGTCCACTTTCACCTTTACTGTTTACTATGGCAATTGAACCTTTAGCGATGGCGATACGTCTACAGTCACAAATATATGGAATTAAAGTTGGACCAACAGAACATAAAATCTCCCTGTATGCCGATGACATAATTTTGTTTATGTCGAATCTTAAAAAATCAATTCCGACCTTGTTGAATTTAATAAAGAATTTCGGGGAAATATCAGGATATAAAATAAATAAAACTAAATCTTCAATATTAATGCTAAATGAGACCCAGAGAAATTATCCAACCCCTGAGGTAAATCAATTCAATGTTGTAAATCAGTTCAAATATTTAGGAATCCAAATTGTGCCTAAGCTAGAATCAGTCGCCAGTGTCAATTATGAAGCCTTAATGACAGATATTGATGAGTTACTTCAGAGATGGATGTCACTACCAATGTCGATGATCGGGAGAATCAATATACTTAAAAGTAATATTTTACCTAAAATACTTTATTTATTTCAATACATTCCCTTACCACCACCTTTAGATCTATTCTCAAGAATTAAAAAAAAGTTAGTGGAATTTATATGGAACAACAGGAGGGCTAGATTACGTCTGTCTTTATTATATTTACCATTTGATCGTGGAGGTCTGAAATGTCCAAATTTTATGTTGTATTATTGGTCGGCACAACTGAGGTCTATGACATATTATTTTTCATCAAATGATCTCCCTCACTGGACTGAAATGGAATCATACAATTTACCTTTACCTCTTCCCATATTCATATACTCAGATTCGGCAAAAAAATTACAAAAACAAGTTAAAAATCCATTTGTAAAGCATATGATCAAAATATGGTGTGAAGCTAAAAACTATTTAAAAGAACCACAGTTATTGTCACAATTTAGTCCAATATGGGGTAATCAATATTTTAAACCAGGGAGAGCGGACGCTGTATTTAAAGTATGGAATTTAAAAGGGATACAAAAGATTCAGGATTTATATTTGCCATGTGCAGAAAACATAATGTCTTTTGAAGAGTTGAGGATCAAATTTAATCTCAATAGAACACATTTTTTTAAATATCTTCAACTTAGAAACTTTATTCGATCAAATCAAAATAAAGCTCTCACTCGACCTATCTATTCATCCTTGGAAAAAATGTTGATGAAAGATAGTAAAAGAAAGGGTATTATTTCAGAGTTTTATAACTCATTGACACTATTTTCAAGTGAAAATTCACTGAAAAGATTAAACTACTGGAAAGAAGATCTGCAAACTGAAATTTCAGAGGAACAATGGGAACTGGCTTGTACAGAAGCTCAAACCAAATCAATAAATGTACGCCTTAAATTGATACACTTCAAATGGTTAATGCGGATGTATGTTACACCGGAGGAGTTAAATAGATATAACAAAAATATACCAGATACGTGCACAAAATGTATGGAAAGTAAAGGAACTCTATTTCATTGTGTATGGGAATGTAGATTAATAAGAATGTTTTGGGAAGAGGTGAGGGTAACAATTGAAAAAATAATCTCAAAACAAATCATATTGAATCCTAAACTGTTTTTGTTGGGTCTGTACCCAGAAAAGCATAATTTTAATAAAAGCGAAAGAACATTCATAGACCTCAGTTTGCTTAATGCCAAAAAATGTATTGCACTATTATGGAAAAAGACTTATAGACCAGATGTGACTCAGTGGTTAAGACAGATGTTAACAAACCTTCCATTAGAAAGAATAACATATATACTGAAATCAAAGGAAATTGTGTTTGAGAATATATGGAGACCTTTTATTGATTATGTAAAAAATTTAAACATAACTCTTGAAGAAGAAGATGAATGATATGTGCGGACCTTGTAAATTCCAAACTGGTGAAAATAATATGTATACCTATGTGCTGGATTGTCTAGACTAAACAGAGGAGCATTGTTGAAGATTTGATTTTGTTGGTGGTTGTTGGTGTTTTTTTTTAGTGCATTTTTTTTTTTTTTTAGTACTTTAGTGTTAGTGTTTGATTGTTTGTATCATGTTTGTTTAAAAAAAAAAAAAGGTTCAATAAAGATATTGTGGAAAAAAAAATGACTTATTTCGTTATTTGGGCATTTTTCTGTCCTGTTTGTTCATGAAGTCATTCCCCTCCACAATCATGGCGGTATTATTATCCATCCATCCATCTTCTACCACTTCTCTGGAGGTCCAGGTCACAGAGGCAGCAGTTCAAGCAGAGAAGCCCAGACTTCCCTCCCCCCAGCCACCAGCTCCAGCTCTTCAGAGAGGATACCAAGGCGTTCCCAGACCAGTAGGGAGACATAGTCTCTCCAGCGAGTCCTGGGTCTGCCTTGGGGTCTCCTCCCAGAGGAACGTGCCTGCAACACCTCAAGTGGGAGGTGTCCAGAAGGCACCCTGATCAGATGCCCATACCACCTCAACTGTCTCCTTTCAATGTAGAGGAGCAGCAGTTCTACTCTAAGCCTCTCCCAGATGACTTAGCTCCTCACCCTATCTCTGAGGGTGAGTCCAGCAATCCAAGAAAGCTCATTTCAGCCGCTTGTATCCGCGATCTCGTTCTTTCAGTCATTACCCAAAGCTCATGACCATAGGTGAGAGTAGGAACATACGTTGACTGGTAAATCGACAGCTTTCCCTTAGTGCTTAGCTCTCTCTTCACCACAACAGACTGGTACAACGTCTGCATCACCACAGATGCTGCTCCCATCCGTCTGTCAATCTCTCGCTCCATTCTCCCCTCACTTGTGAATAAGACCCCAAGATACTTAAACTCCTCCACTTGGGGCAAGAGGTTGTCCCCAAACGGAGAGGGCAATCCACCTTTTTCCGGCTGAGGACCATGGACTCGGACTTGGAGGTACTGATTCTCATCCCAGCCGCTTCACACTCAGCGGCAAACCATCCCAGTAAGACCTGTAGGTCATTGCTGGATGAAGCCAGCAGGACAACATCATCTGCAAACAACAGAGATGAGATCCTGTGGTTACCAAGGATGACACCCTCCGTTCCCTGGCTGCACCTAGAAATCCTGTCCATAAAAATTATGAACAGGATCAGTGACAAAGGGCAGCCCTGGCGGAGTCCAACTCTCACTGGGAATGAGTCCGACCGAGTGTTGGCAATACAATCCAAGCTCTCACGACAGTCGTACAGAGACCAAATAGCTCACAACAACAAGCCCGATACCACATCCTCCTGAAGCACCCCCCACAAAAAACCACGAGGGACGTGGTCGAATGCCTTCTTCAAGTCTACAAAACACATGTAAACTGGCTGGGCAAACTCCCACGAACCCTCGAGGATTCTCGAGAGGGTAAAGAGCTGGTCCGATGTGCCACAGCCAGGATGAAAACCACATTGCTCCTCCTGAATCCGAGGTTCAACCAACGGCCGGACTCTCCAGTACTTTGGCACAGACCTTCCCAGGAAGGCTGAGGAGTGTGATCCCTCTAAAGTTGGAGCACACCCTCCGGTTCCCTTTTTTGAAGAGAGGAACCACTACCCCGATTTGCCATGCCAAAGGCACTGCCCCCGTCCCCCATTCATTGTTGCAGAGGCGTGCCAACCATCACAGCCCTACAACATCCAGGGCCTTGAGGTACTCAGGGCGAATCTCGTCCACCCCCGTGGCCCGGACACCAAAGAGATTTTTAACCACCTTGGCGACCTCAGCCCCTGTGATAGGCGAGTCGTCCCCCTCGTCCACAAGCCCTGCTTCCTCTGTGGAAGGCGTATCAGTGGGACTGAGGAGATCCTCGAAGTATTCCTTCCACCGCCCGACGATATCACCAGTCAAAGTCAGCAGCACCCCATCTGCACCATACACAGTGTGGACAGGGAGCTGCTTCCTCCTCCTGAGTCGCCGGACAGTTTGCCAGAATCTCTTCGAGGCCGACTGAAAGTCTTGTTCCATGGCCTCACCAAACTCCTCCCATACCCGGGTTTTTGCTTCAGCAGCCACCCGAGCTACACTCCGCTTGGCCTGCCAGTACACCTCAGCTACTTCGGGAGTCCCACAAGCCAACCAAGCTTGATAGGACTCCTTCAGCTTAATGGACCCCCTCACCACCGGTGTCCACCACTTGGTTAAGGGGTTGCCACAATGAGATGCCCCGATGACCTTGCAGCTGCAGCTCTGGGCAACCGCTTCAACAATGGAGGTGGAGAACATGGCCCATTCAGATTCCATGTCTCCAGACTCCCTCAGAATGTGGTTGAAGTTCTTCCGGAGGTGGGAGTTGAAGACCTCCTGAACAGGGGCCTCAGCCAGACGTTCCCAGCACACCCTCACTATACGTTTGGGTCTACCAGGTCTGAATGGCTTCCTCCCCTGCCATCGGATCCAACTCACCACCAGGTGGTGATCAGTTGACAGCTCTGCACCTCTCTTTACCCGGGTGTCCAAGACATACGGTCACAGGTCTGATGACACGATAACAAAATCGATCATCGACCTGCGACCTAGGGTGTCCTGGTGCCAAGTGCACATATGGACACCCTTATGCTTGAACATGGTGTTCGTTATGGACAAACTGTGGTTAGCACAGAAGTCCAGTGACAGAACATCACTGAGGTTCAGATCGGGTCTGATCTGAATCTGTTATCTTTGTCTAATATTTAAATTTGTTTGATGAGCTGAAACATTAAAGGGTGACAAACATACAAAAAATGAGAAATCAGGAAGGGCACAAACACTTTTTTACACCACCGTAGATAGATATCAGTAACAACCCAAGTAATCCATACATACAAAGAAAGCAAGGCAACTGCATTCACAAAACAAGTTATATTTAATAAAGTGGAATGACACAGGGAATAAGTATTGAACGCATTAAGAAAAAGAGGTGCAAAAGACATAGAAAGCAAAGAAACCAGCTGAAATCCATCAGAATTTAGGACACCATCCCCATCCCCCATCAGTGCAAATTAATCTCAGCTGGTTAAGTCCTGACTGGTAGCCTTTAAAAAGGTCTGTGAATATCAGATTGTCACAACATAAAGAACTCATGATGGGTAGAAGAGCTCTCTCAAGACCTTTGCAACCTTATTGTTGCAAAACATAATGATGGCACTGCTCAGTGTTCCAGTGAGCACTATTGGAGCCATCATTCTGAAGTGGAAAAAAACATGATTTTACCATAAACTGGCCATGACCAGGAGCTCCTCGCAAGATTTCTGACAGAGAAGTCAAAAGAATTATCAGAAGAGTAATCCATGAGCCAAAGACCACTCATGAAGAGCTCCAGAAAAACCTGGAGTGATCAGGTACTGCTGTTTCAAAAAAAACAAAACAATAAGTAATACACTCAACCGACATGGGCTCAATGCCCGCTCTCCTCACAAGACTCCATTGCTGGGAAAGAAAAAAAAAAAAAAAGCATGTTGAAGCTTGTTTAAAGTGTGCTACACAACATTTGGGCAAGCCAGTAGAATATTGGGAGAATATAGTCTGGTCAGATGAGACCAAAATTGAACTTTTTGGATGCCACAACACAGCATGTTTGGAGGACAAATGGCACTGCACATCAGCCCCAAAACACCATACCAACAGTGAAGTTTGGAGGTGGGAGCATCATGGTGTGGGATTGTTTTCAGCACATGGTACAGGCAGATTTCATATAATTAAAGGAAAGATGAATGGACAAATGTCCAGAGACATCCTTGATAAGAACCTGTTGCCATCTGTCAAGATGCTGAAGATGAAACGAGGGTGGACATTTCAGCAAGACAATGATCCCAAACACACAGCCAAGGAAACTCTCAACTGGCTCCACGGAAGGAAAATAAAGCTGCTAGAATAGCCCAGTCAGTCACCTGACCTGAGTCCAATTGAAAATCGATGGAATGAACTGAAAATCAGAGTTCACAGAAGACTCCCATGGAACCTTTAAGATTTGAAGAGAGGTTGTGTGGAAGAATGGGCTAAAATCCCTCCTGAGCAATGTCTGCACCTAGTTTCTCTGTACAGGGGGCATCTGGAAGGTGTTATTACCAACAAAGGCTTTTAGACTAAATACTGAATGAATTTCACCAAGCGTGTTCAATACTTATTCCCTGTGTTATTCCACTTTATTAACCACTTGCACTCCGTTGTTCTGCGGGCGGGCAAGTCTCTGCGTCCTATGACGCACGAGGGCGCACGAGAGCGCGCTCGTGCGCCCATGATAAGGATGATAAGGATATTGATGGTGATGATGTAGGTGGTGTGCCCTCCAAGCGCCACTGAAAAAAAAATCTGCAAACACAGCCGCGAACAGATTAGTTCATCTGATTGACCTCTCATTCGACTAATAAGAGCCTTGAATTGGGTTTCTGAAACCTTGAGGAGCCAATGAATGAAAATCTAGGAAGGAAGACCCGCCTACTGTGAACGCAGGAGCCAATTGAAGCACAGAAATTCAGGCTGGGTGAAGCGATATTTACTGCTGCAGAAGGACTCTGTACGAATCTACTACAGACCCAGGCTCACCCAGCAGCATGGAAAACACCCACAAGTGGGACCTGCACTCATTCCAGCAGAATAGACGGAGGCCGACGACAAAAGTCGTAAATCATTCGCCAAAACGGCAATAATGGAATTATGTTGATCGGGATCCACGAGCGGAGCAGCGTCGCGTTCGTCTGACGCGTGGGAAGAGCTGTTCACCACGACTCTGCTGCTTTGAAGAGGTAAGGTGTTATAAGCTAAATTATTATTTATCCCTGAAAACTGTAATCCAAAAATGACTTTTGACCGATCGGTAAATTACAACTGCACTGCGCACGAAGTGCGTGCGCCGCGATAAACGGTTCATTTGCCATGTTCGGACCGTGAACGCCCCCCCCCCCCCCGCTGCAGAAGAGGAGCGGGGGGGGGGCACGGTCCGAACGCTCCCCGGTCCGCGGGGGGAAGCATATCAGTCTATTCCATCATGTAGCGATGGCCCTCTTCTGTAGCGAGGGGGGGGGGCGTTCACGGTCCCCCCCCCCACACACACACACACAGTAGCGAGGGGGGGGAGCCGCTGTGAAAACATGCAAGGAAAAAAAAAAAAAAGGGTATTCCGTCATGTAGCGAGGGCCGAATTTGGTCCTTGGTAGCGGGGGGGGGGGGGGGGGACGACCCCCCGCCCACACACACACACACAGACACAGCCCTGAGTGTGACCTTTCATTAGAGCCTAAAATGAAGATTCTACATTGAATTATTCAAAAGTTACAGACGTTTTTCCAAACTGTGCCATTTGGCACAATTTGGCACAGTTCCATAACGCCTGGGAACAGCCTGAGAACAAAGCTGTGTAAAATATTCATTTTTTGTGGTATTGTTACCAAATTTGGATCTCAGCTGGATAACACTTGGTTCTGCATTTCTGTTGCATTTTCCAGCCGGATCGGACAGCTGTGTGTTATTTACAAGCATTTGTATCCAAAAAAACAGTGTCCAATTTTTTTTTCTTCAAGTTCAGTATGTTTAGATGACTGTAACTCAGTGGCCGGAGCATGTAGAGAGATTATGTTTTTTTTGCCAAAAAATTCAAAGTGTTTTCTTTTAAATGAGACCAATCCCATGAAGATGCTGCAAAGGGTTGAATAACAGCTTTCGATTTACTTTGGGCACGTTATTTTTTGGCATTTTTAGGAAAATTGCCCGGAGTGCAAGTGGTTAAATATAACTTCTTTTGTGAACACAGTTGCCTTGATTTTCTTTGTATATATGAATTACTTGGATTGTTACCGATATCTTGTGAAAATCTCAGGTCAGTGGCCCCATCAGAAATATGTTTAATGAGCAAAATGTTGACGTGTTCAATACTTATTTTCCCCACTGTAAGTTGAATGAAGTTAGCTAAAAATGCTAAATAAAAGCTCAAAGCCTACAAATCCTAGCTTAAAAGATAAAATAGCCCAAATCTGTACATTAGCTTAGAAGCAAAACTGTATAATGCTAGCATAGAAGCTGACATGGCTTAACCCTTTAACTGCCCGTGCCATACGGCGCCTGTCAGGTCATAAATCAAATCAAAGGCAGTACTGATTAACAGAGTCAGAGAAGTAATAACCTTTTAACACTATAAGACGTTATACAGGAAGAGCTTTTCACTTCCCACGAAAACCGGATATGATGCAATGCAACTTATTGTTCAAATCTCACATTGAAGACGGACCGAGCTCATTCTGTGGTTTGACACGGACGAGACAGGATGGCGAGAAGAACGCTCGGTCTTGAAGATGCTTTAGCGCTGCTGTGGGCTGCTCCCGGGTCAGAGGAAGAGCCAAGCCACAGTTCTTCGTCTGATGAAGACTGCAGCTCGGATTATGTGCCAAGTGAGTCCAGTGAAAGTGAGGAAAACGGCAGTCCTGCGGGCGAGACATGAGGTTTTTTTTTCTGTCAAGTCATGCCAAAAATGGCACCGGGGCTTCTTCTAAAGATTGTTCTGCTTTGCCGAACTGTGGCCCCGGGGTGAAAAGGCCCAGAACAGTTCGTGGACGAAGTTTGGGTGGACCAGGCCAGTCAGAACCCGGTGTGTCCCGTCGTGCAACGAAAAGCAACAACCAGCAGTAGAAATCCTACTGGAGGTTTGGACAATGATGCCTGGGAGCTTCTTACGGATGAAGAAACATATCAGCCGTGGCTCAAACCATTTCAAGGGCCATGTGGATATCGTGGGGACGGAGATATGTCTTTGGCGTGCCCCATCGATTTTCTGAATTTGTTTTGGACTGACGACTTCTGGAGGCTGATCACCGTTGAAACAAACAGGTAAATATTTTGGCATAAACTGTGCGTTAGTTTATTTTTCTATTTCTCACAATGAATGTAGTTGTAGCATGTAGGTGCATATTGTGGGGGAAAAAAACTGCAGAGTTTCTGCTGTTTTTTTTCATGACTTTCCCTCAGTTCTGTGTTGTGTGTGCGTAAAACGAGCCTTTTCGCCACAGTCGCCTCCTTACTTTGTGAACCTTACAACATCACAACATGGAAAATACAGTGAATAATCCACATTATCCATATGTTATTAGTGTTATTGCTGTGTGTGCCCCACTATAACTGTGTTATATGATAGCGTTGGTTCCATATATGCGCCAAATCATGTTACCGTGACTGTAAATGACGTCCCTTCCATTCTGAGTTGGTGTAAACTGTGTGTTATTCATTTTATTTTTCTCTGTCTCACAATGAATGTAGTTGTAGCATGTAGGTGCATATTCGGTGCATATTAGTGTATTCACATCGGTGTGTGTCTGTGTTTACATTGCAACGTCTGTAACAACAAAGGAAGGGGGTGTAACTCAAAGACCATTAGTATTTCCCCCCCTCAGGTGCTTTGTACCATTTTCAGATTAGGTCAAATTATGCAAGATGCATGGGTGCAAAATGGCCAGTCATGACCTTTGGGTTGTCCACAACATTTTTCCAACTGGCACTGTGTGTGTCTACCTTTTACCATTTAGAAGGAATTGTCTTATGAACATTTCATTGTTGTCATATGCAAATTAGGTCAAATTATGCAAGATGCATGGGTGCAAATTGGACAGTCATGACCTTTGGTTCATCTGCAACATTTTTCCAATTGACAGTTATCCTCCAACTTTCACCATTGTGAAGCTATAATCATTTGAAATTTTGAAGTCAAACTCTGCGTTTTCCTGCCATTTTTTTCCGAGCAGTTAAAGGATTAAAGTTGAACAGTTAGCTTAACAATGCTAGCATAAAAGCTAAAATAACTTTAGTGATGTAATTTTTGCATAAAAGCGGACATAAGTTGAAATAAATTACTTAAAAATGTAAATAAAAGCTTAAAAATACTAGCTTAAAGGATAAAATAGCCCAAATTTGCCCAATAGCATAAAAGTAAAAATAGCTTAAAGCTGAAAACGTAAGTTTAAAATAATAGCTTAAAAGCTAAAGTGACTTAACATTGCATAGTGCTAACATGCCTTAAACGTTGAACACTTAGCTTGAAAATGGTAGCTTAAAAACTAAAATGGTTTAACCTTGCACAACATTAGCATAAAAGTGAAACAGCTTAAAACTGAATAAAATTAGCTTAAAAATGACTGTTTAAAGGCCAGAAGAAAAACTTGAAGCCTAAAATACGATCTTAAAAAATGGTTTAAAGCTTAACAATGTTAGCATAAAAGTTAAAACAGCTCTCACTTTTGAGTAGAGATGGGAATCTTTATTCACCTCACAATTCCAGCTAGAATCTATTCCAGGGCTCTGATTCACTCCTTAATCTATCGTCGCTGAAACTTTTTCCTAATCAGACAAAAATGAGGCGTCTGGAGGTACCACATGTGCTCAGCTGTCAGAGCTACTCGGGGTCCTGCGCCTGCCGATGATGCTGCAGAAAATGATTGGCTGGACAGCTGTTTTGATGACGTAGTATATGCAATATGACGTGACGTGCCACACTGCAGACACGCACAGGTGACATCAGCACATCAGGGGTATACAGCGGGCAGCGCTGCGACAGGAGGTCTCTTCCCGCTTCCTGCACTTCTCTACACGCTGCTCTGTACTCTGTACACTTGTTTAAGCCAAATATAGCTAACCTTAGCACATGGTCATGTCTGCCCATTCTTCAGACATAACATTGGCGATGAGGATGACCCACATAACATTGGGGATGGAGACCTTACTTGCACCTCTACAGCCGTTCCTCACCTTACCTGGTGAACTGCCGATTCCATGGGCCCACTGGTAGGAATCTTTTGAAATATTCATAGCTGCTATCAGCCTAACCAAAGTGAGCAAGGCAAGGCTAATGGACATGCTAATTCACAACCTTGGCAGCGAGGGACAGCGCATCTTTTCTTGATCCAAGATGGCGCCCACAGTGGTCGCCATGGTGCTTCGCTGCGTTTTTCTTTATATGTTTTTGTTCGTCAATTGTGTGTCTGCCAGCTCTTACACCCGTGAAGAGCTACTAAATATCAGGACTTTCACTCCCACGGACCGACTCCCAGTTTTTTTGGCTCCTGCCGCCGATCTGGTTCACTTTTTAGCCCAAAAAGTGAGACGGCGAAAGAGAGGAAGGCGAGCAGGCGCTCTCGTGCGGCTTCGCAGGAGAGGCACGCGCACGGCTTTGCCTGGCATATTTCTGTCCAATGTCAATTCTCTCTTTAACAAGGTAGATAAACTGAGACTGCTGATGCGATTTAAGGACCTCGCTACCTCGTGTGCTCTCTGTTTTACTGAGACCTGGCTTAAGGAATCAACTCCGGACAGCGCGCTCCTCCTCGAGGGATTTCAGCTGTTTCGTGCTGATCGAGACACAGCGCTCTCCGGTAAGACCACAGGAGGAGGAGTCTGCTTTTAAATCAACAGCAGCTGGTGCTCTGATGTAACGGTGATCTCCCAACACTGTTCTCCCGCTCTGGAATATCTATTCATTAACTGCAAGCCTTTTTATTCCCCGCATGAGTTTGTTTCATTCATCCTGGCCGCTGTTTACGTCCCGCCCGACGCGGACGTGCGCGAGGCTCAGCGCGCGCTCGCGGATCACATTCAACAAACGGAGCAGACTTTCCCGGACTCTCTGGTTATTGTGGTTGGCGACTTTAACCAGAGTAACCTGAGCCACGAACTCCCCCATTACAAACAGTTTATTAAATGCCCCACCACAGGAAAGAACATGCTGGATCACTGTTACACTACAGTGAAGGACGCGTATCGCGCTGTTCCCCGCGCTGCGCTTGGTCTATCTGATCACGTGATGGTCCACTTGATTCCCACATACAGACAGAGACTGAAGCTCACTAAACCTGTTGTGAGCACTACGAGGAAATGGACCAGTGAAGCTGAGGAGAAGCTGAGCACGTGCATGGAAATAACTGACTGGGGCATGTTTAAAGGAGCCACGCATGATCTGGATGAGTACACGGACACTGTGAACTCATATATCCACTTTTGTGAGGAGAGCATTCTTCCATCGCACACCAGGGTGAGGTACTCCAATGACAAGCCCTGGTTCACTGCTAAGCTCAGACAGATCAGGAAGGAGAAGGAAGCAGCGTTGAAAAGTGGAGACAGGGACTGCTACAGGGAGGTCAAATATCGGTTTAGCAGAGAACTGAGGAGGGCTAAGTCTGTGTACTCAGAGACTCCAGCAGCAGTTCACTGCTAACGACTCTGCTTCTGTGTGGAGAGGACTGAGGCAAATCACCAACTATCGGCCTCAGGCTTCTAAAGGTCAGGATGACAAAGCCCTTTGTCAAAGACTGCCCCAACAATATGCCCGTTTTGACACCTCGTCAGCTGTGTCCATCTCCCCCCCTCCCCCCAGCGCCACTGCCTCCATGGTCCCCACTTCATCAAAGGCACCCCCCCCTCCCCCCCTGCCCTTGTCATCAGTGAGCAGGACGTGCACAGACAGTTCTCCAGACTGAACCCGCGCAAGGCCCCCGGTCCTGGACGGCTGTGTCTCCCTCCACCCTGAGACACTGTGCGAAAGAGCTGGCTCCTGTCTTCACAGACATTTTTAACACCTCCCTTAAGCTATGCCACGTGCCGACCTGCCTCAAATCCTCCACCATCATCCCTGTCCCCAAGAAGCCACGGATCACTGGACTTAACGACTACAGACCTGTAGCGCTCACCTCTGTAGTCATGAAGTCCTTTGAGCGCCTGGTCCTGCCCCCACCTCAAGTCCATCACCACTCCCCTCCTGGACCCGCTGCAGTTTGCCTACCGAGCCAACAGGTCTGTGGACGACGCAGTCAACCTGGCCCTCCACTCCATCCTGCAGCACCTGGACTCCCCGGGAACCTATGCCAGGATCCTGTTTGTGGACTTCAGCTCTGCATTCAACACCATCCACCCCGCTCTGCTCCAGGACAAGCTGTCCCTGCTCGGCGTGCCTGACTCCCTCTGCAGGTGGATCACCGACTTCCTGACGGACCAGAGGCAGCATGTGCGGCTGGGGAAGACTGTCTCAGACTCTGTCAGCATCAGCACCGGATCACCCCAGGGCTGTGTACTTTCCCCCCTACTCTTCTCCCTTTATACCAACTCCTGCACCTCCTCCACCAGTCTGTTAAGCTGATCAAGTTTGCGGACGACACCACCCTCATCGGGCTCATCTCCAACGGCGACGAGTCCATCTACAGGAGAGAGGTGGCCCAGCTGGCGTCCTGGTGCAGCCACAACAACCTGCAGCTGAACGCTCTGAAGACAGTGGAGATGATTGTGGACTTCAGGAAAGTCACAACCCCTCTGCCCCCTCCTCACCCTCACAGGCTCTCCCATCACCACTGCAGATTCCTTCCGCTTCCTGGGCACCACCATCACCCGGGACCTCAAATGGGAGCCGACCATCAGCTCCCTCATCAAAAAGGCCCAGCAGAAGATGTTCTTCCTGCGGCAGCTGAGGAAGCTCAAGCTACCCACCAAGATGTTAGTGCAGTTCTACACAGCCATCATCGAGTCCATCCTCACCACCTCCATAACCGTGTGGTACGCAGGAGCCACTGCCAGGGACAGACTAAGGCTGCAGCGCGTCGTGCGCACTGCTGAGAAGGTGATCGGCTGCAAGCTCCCATCTCTCCAGGACCTGTACATCTCCAGGACCCGGAGGCGTGCAGGCCGGATCATAGCCGATCCCTCACACCCTGGTCACGTACTGTTTGCCCCCCTCCCCTCAGGTAGAAGACTTCGGTCCATTCAGACTAAAACCTCCCGTCACATGAACAGCTTCTTCCCCTCTGCCATCAGACTGCTGAACACTAAGTGACTTATTGACTCTCGTGCACCATGTACAGCAGCTCAACCAGACTCATGTCAATCATCACTGTTTTCTTCCTGCATTACCGACTGCACTATGTGGTACTCCACAATATCTGCTGCTTGCTAATATATTTAAAAACTGCTGTGACTAGTGTTACTCATTCATATTCTACATTTTATTGCATGTATAGTTTTTATTTCTATCTTATTTTTTCATGTTTAATGTTGCAGCATCGCACCGAGACAAATTCCTAGTTTGTGTACTACATGAACAATGGCAATAAATCTGATTCTGATCTTTCTGACTCTCGGACACATATGACGATTGTGTGGCTTTGTTAGCCAGACATTTCACTGCTCCACAGAGCATAATGGTCCAAAGAATTGTGTTTTGCCAGCACCGACAGTGACTGGGTGAGTTGGTTCAACAATACGTTACTGACATCAGCTGTTTGGCTAGCACGTGTAGGTTTGGACACTTGGAAGATGAGACGGTGCAAGACCAGTTGGCGGAGCACACCACGAATTCAAAGCTGTGGGAGAAGCTGTTAATGGCACCAGATGACCTGCCGTTAGTCAGGGTGGTGGAAATGGCATCCCAGTTAGAAGCGGCTGTCCAGTTAGCAACACAGCTAGTGGCTCCTAACCTGTGCTCCCCGCATTCAGCTCTGCTGGCACAAACCGTTGGCCCGGCTGCTCAGCCCTTTGACCCCACGTCTCCTCACGATGGCTCCACGTCTTTTCACGACGGCCCCGAGGTAAACATCAAAGGACGACAAGGCACCACAGCATGCCGACCCTGCGGTCACTGCAGCTCTTCCTCACACTGCACACGCGCACTTGCCTTCCCAGCCACATGACAGAGATGTCAATGCTGTGGTGAGCTTCTTGTACCTTGACACAACCACCCCCTGCTACACACCACACACTGAAGAGAACCCTGGAGAACTGGAGCCGATCCTTACACGGCGTGAGACTCCCCGAGCTGCCGCCTCACTCCAGGAGCTCCAAACCACATCCACGCAGGACCCGGAAGAAGGTAGGGCCTGCCCCATCAGTAGCAAGACCGGCCTGCCTCTATGCCTTCCCCCGGACGAGTCTCCAATTAACCTAACCTGCATGTTTTTGGCCTGTGGGAGGGAACCGGAGAAATCCCGGAGTAAACCCACGCAGATACGGGGAGAACATGCAAACTCCACACAGATCACTGTTGGTCAGGGGCTGGGATTGAACCAGGGATCCCATGACCAAGGGTGAGTTGCTGTGCTGGCGCAGTGCTAACCACTGCGCCACCGCACCACCATCCGGAACCATCCAAGCTGGCGTGGCCTGAGCCCACCTGGCACAAGCCCGATAGAGACCTCTTCATCTCAAGGACTATGTGACTGGTTTAAGTACATGTTTGTAGTTAGGGCATGGTCTGGCACCTGGCAGAATACCCCACAAGGCCATGTGGGGATACCAGCAGTCTACCTGGTTTCCCAGTTAGAATGTGATGTTGCTCTGTTGGGCAAATCTGCTCTGAGTTCTGAAAATGGGAGGGTAACAGTTTTGTGTTTTCCAAAGAGGGGATAAATGTAGTATATGCAATATGATGTGGCGTGCCACACTGCAGACACGCACAGGTGACATCAGCACGTCAGGGGTATACAGCAGGTAACGCTGCAACACGAGGTCTCTTCCCTCTTCCTGCGCTCCTCGACACACTGCTCCATACTCTGTACAGTTGTTTAAGCCCAATAAAGCTAACCTCAGCACATGGTTGTGTCCACCCATTCTTCAGACATAACAGACGTGACACACTGTGATTGGTCCGTGTTTGTAGTTTAAAAAAAAAGTTTTTCCTGTTAAATATTTTTCTTTTATTATCTATATAGAGAGCCTAAATCATGCCCCCTCTACTTCTTGCATATACAGTGGGGCAAAAAAGTATTTAGTCAGCCACCAATTGTGCAAGTTCTCCCACTTAAAAGATGAGAGAGGTCTCCACTTTTCATCATAGGTATACCTCAACTATGAGAGACAAAATGAGAAAAAAAAATCCAGAAAATCACATTGAAGGATTTTTAATGAATTAATTGGTAAATTCCTCAGTAAAATAAGTATTTGGTCACCTACAAACGCGCAAGATTTCTGGCTCTCACAGACCTGTAACTTCTTCTTTAAGAGGCTCCTCTGTCCTCCACTCGTTACCTGTATTAATGGCACCTGTTTGAACTCGTTATCAGTATAAAAGACACCTGTCCACAACCTCAAACAGTCAGACTCCAAACTCCACTATGGCCAAGACCAAAGAGCTGTCAAAGGACACCAGAAACAAAATTGTACACCTGCACCAGGCTGGGAAGACTGAATATGCAATAGGTAAGCAGCTTGGTGTGAAGAAATCAACTGTGGGAGCAATTATTAGAAAATGGAAGACATACAAGACCACTGATAATCTCCATCAATCTGGGGCTCCACGCAAGATCTCACCCCGTGGGGTCAAAATTATCACAAGAACGTTGAGCAAAAATCCCAGAACCACATGGGGGGACCTAGTGAATGACCTGCAGACAGCTGGGACCAAAGTAACAAAGGCTACCATCAGTAACACACTACGCCGTTAGGGACTCAAATCCTGCAGTGCCAGACGTGTCCCCCTGCTTAAGCCAGTACATGTCCAGGCCCATCTGAAATTTGCTAGAGAACATTTGAATGATCCAGAAGAGGATTGGGAGAATGTCATATGGTCAGCTGAAACCAAAATATAACTTTTTGGTAAAAACTCAACTTGTCGTGTTTGGAGGAGAAAGAACACCATACCTACTGTGAAGCATGGGGGTGGAAACATCATACTTTGGGGCTGTTTTTCTGCAAAGGGACCAGGACGACTGATCCGTGTAAAGGAAAGAATGAATGGGGCCATGTATCGTGAGATTTTGAGTGAAAACCTCCTTCCACCAGTAAGGACATTGAAGATGAAACATGGCTGGGTCTTTCAGCATGACAATGATCCCAAACACACTGCCCGGGCAACGAAGGAGTGGCTTCGTAAGAAGCATTTCAAGGTCCTGGAGTGGCCTAGCCAGTCTCCAGATCTCAACCTCATAGAAAATCTTTGGAGGGAGTTGAAAGTCTGTGTTGCCCAGCGACAGCCCCAAAACATCACTGCTCTAGAGGAGATCTGCATGGAGGAATGGGCCAAAATACCAGCAACAGTGTGTGAAAACCTTGTGAAAACTTACAGAAAACGTTTGCCCTCTGTCATTGCCAACAAAGGGTATATAACAAAGTATTGAGATGAACGTTTGTTATTGACCAAATACTTATTTTACTGAGGAATTTACCAATTAATTCATTAAAAATCCTTCAATGTGATTTTCTGGATTTTTTTTTTCTTATTTTGTCTCTCATAGTTGAGGTATACCTATGATGAAAATTGGAGACCTCTCTCATCTTTTAAGTGGGAGAACTTGCACAATTGGTGACTGACTAAATACTTTTTTACCCCACTGTAGGACCTTAAATCAGAAAAATTCTCCATTGAAATGAATTGCAAGAGCGAAATTATCTTTTGATCCCCATCGAATTTTACCTTGAGTTACACATACTAGTGCATACCTGTGCATACCCATAGAAAACAAGTGTAAGCAAACATTTCTGCATAGCTGTCGAAATTTATTGTTACCATGGCAACAGCAACCATGGTGAAACCTGCCTTGGATCTTTGACGTCACCACTCGTTTGTTGATGCCTGCCTTTGATCTTTGATAATGTCATAGCGAGTGCTGTGATCATGAGTAATGCCTGCCTTTGATTTTTGATGATGTCACAGCGAGTCCTATGATCGTGAGTGCAGCCTGCCTTTGATCTCTTCGCCAGTCTTAAGATCTTTTAGCGAGTCCTATGATCGTGACATCATGACAGAGATTTCTTGAATTTATATACAGGGTGAAATTCCTTGTCTCCAGGACATGGGTCCCAGCCCACATCCTTGTTTACGTTGGGATTTTCTGTATTTACCTTACTAGTACATACCCGTGCATACCCGTAGAAACCAAGTATAAGCAAGTATTTCTGCATGCCCGTAGCTGAAGGGTCTCTTCCTGTCTCAGACGGCTGTGTTGTTCACAGTCATGCCTGTGGCGTACTGCTCGAACCTGAGGTGTTTCATCTTCACGGCATCTTTTCTGACGTGCAGCCGTTCTCCTCACTCTATTGCTCTCCATCTGGTGGGTCTTCTGGTTGAGGGATAGGTGTGTTGTAATTCCAGTTCATGGACAGGATCATGCAAATAGATCTGAGCAAAAAGTGGCTTTCGACCCTGTTCAGGAAGACCCGTGCATGCCCGTGGAAACCCAGAAACCACAGCACCTGGAGAAAATCAGCGCTTTGCTTGGCATTTTACACATTTGTAGTATAGACTGCCATTCTTCATGGGTACTGCTTTGAATGGTGTGGATTAAAGTAGGGTGTCCTATTCTTAATTGGGTGACAGACTGACACACTGACAGAGATTTCTTGAATTTATAGAGTGCCTTCTGCCTTACCGAGTGAGATTTCAAGATTTACTGCTTTGAATGGGTGTGGTTTAAAGTAGTGTGTCCTATTCGGTCTCAGCTTCTCTGGGCCTTGCTTGGCATGTAGCATTGGTGGCCAGCTGACTATTCCACATCTCCTGGGTCTCAGCTTGTCTGTGGCTTGCCTGGCGTGCAGCGTTGCTTGCTTTGTGGGCATTTCGGGCTCCAAGTGACTCAGCACGGTCATAGCGCACTACCACACGTTTCCTGTCTGTCTGTGTATCCCTTGTCTGTCGTACCCTATGCTGGCGAAGGGTCTCCTCCTGTGGCAGGCATCATAGTACACTATATCATAGGTAGCCAGTCCTATTGTCTATATGACAGCATCGCGAGTCCTATGTAGCCTGAGATCATAGGATCATCATAGGCCATCAGGCAGACATCATAGGCCATCCTATGATGTCCTATGATCGTGACAAGACAGACAGGCACACAGAGATTTCTTAAATTTATAGAGTGATTATTATTATCCTGGGTTGCTATTATTATTATTATTCTGTCTTGCATATTTATATCTTCATTGGTCTTCCTCTTAGTTTAACCCTTTAACTCACCTGGGGCAATGCAAGGCAACTAAAGGCTGATGACACGATTTTGACATCTTTTAGGATGTTGTGTAAACCCAAAAGTCATTGTCGATGATCAATATAACATTTACAACCGCGCCTGCATAAACTAGTTATCATCAAAAAACAGCAGCCGCTGACTGGACTGTGGTGCCGCCCACCGAATTAAGGGCAGCACCCCCATGACGTAAGTAAGCAGGAGAACAAGACTCCGGTATTGTTGACTGGAATGGCAGCAGCTTTGTGGCTCACAGTTTCTCTGGTTTCTTGTTTTAATTTTACGGCTGTGTCTTCACGTTGTGTCACAGGCTTAGATAAACAAAGCCTTGAAAGATCACATCACACGCTTCAGCTCCAACTGTCATAAGCCTCCTCGTGTGCTTTTATGCAGGAGGAGTGCACGAGGAGGGGAAGGATTAATGGATTTACACACAGCTTTGACCTACTTTCTGTGATCGCATGCTGACATCTCGCCGGTCCGGCCACGTCCCCACTCTCATTATCACCAGCTGATTCAAACTCCTGCTGATCATGTTTCCTGGTCCTCACCCAGGTGCTTCTCATCACACCATCACCAGCAGTGCGTGTACTTTGCGGACGTTTGCCAGTCATGCACTAATGGTCCATAGTATTGTCATCTGTGCTGTTTGTCTGCCAGTATTTTCAGCACTTTCACAACGTGTTAGTCACTCCATGTTCACCGTGGTTCTCGTGTGTCCTTGAAGCGATGTAGGCTCTGCGGCGCACCTGTGGATAACACGTCTCCTCTCATTCGTTCGCTGGGCGATGCCAGCCCCCGAATGCCATCAGTAAGTGTGTTTGTTTTTTGTACGTCTTCACCTTTTAGGGAATTGTCTGTCTTTCTGTATTACATGTGCTGTGGTGAACCCTGCATGTAAATCCTCATTATTTCATTTGTGCCCTGCGTACGAGCGCTCGGAGGGTCATGATGAATGGATTTACGTGCAGAATTCACTACAGCACATGTACTGAACATAAGAATGATGACAACAGTTCCCAAAAAGGTGAAGACTTACAAAAATAAACAGAAACACTTACGGTTGGCGTTTGGGGCTGACATCACCCAGCAAACATGGAGAGGAAACGTGTTAACCACGGTTGCGCCCCAGGGCCGACATCGCTTCAAGGGGCGCAACAGAGCCACAGCTGTGTTGAGTGGCTAACACGTCGTTATAGTGTTGGCAATATTGGCTGGCTGACAACACGGCAGATGATGCACACAAACCATGAACAGCTGACTGTCAAAGAGAGAGGGTGCGTGTGTTCAGACTGGCGAATCTTGGACAGTGCCCACCTGAAAGTGGGTCAAAACACACGTAAAACACATGTACAAAACAAAAACAAGAACTCAAAATATAATCCATAATAAACCCAATGCCTGAGCCACAGAGAATACACTGCTATGATTTTATTGAAAAATCGGGTTTTAATAAATTATATTTATGAACAATTAATTTGTTGCAATATCTGTAACAAAAGAAAAACATTCGGTGTTCCCCTGCCGTGTGTTTGTCGCTGCTGCTGCGGCGGGCATGTGTGCCTCTCCACCGTCCCTCTCTGAGTGTGAATCGTTTGGCACAATGCCCGCTTGGCACGGCTCAAACCTATACGGTCTGATGTTCCCAGATTCTTCACTGTCATCCCATTCTTCGGAACTATAATCGTCTGAAGATTGGACAACACAAACCAATTCCAGACTACATGTGCTAGAACCATCGTCGATGTTTTCAACCACTTCCATCCTGTGTATACAATGGGTAGCCAAGCACTGTGTTCTCCCGATGACGTGACAACATGGCCGGGGGGATTTCCAGCCACTGACGCAATTGGTGACGTGGCACTCATGAAAACGTTGGGATATTCGCGTGAAAAAAAGCCTGTTTGACTTAGAACTGCACAGACCAACCTATTTCATCATATTGTATTATGTGTTGAAAAATTAGAGGAAGTCAAAAACGTGTCATGAGCACTTTTTAAGTTTCTCAGCATTATTACTAGTGCATACCCGTGCATGCCCGTAGAGGGGATGCATTGGAACAGAATTCTTGCCAGTTACAGGACAGTTGGTACAGCAACACAGCACTAAGTGGCAATCACATGTGATGTCTTTTCGTATGCAGCAAAACATAAAAGTCACACAAAATATGCCCTGCCATCTGGGACTGTTTGCCCCTGCTTCTTACCTGTGTCTTATAGGGAGTCATGTGCTCTGTCTATGTGCCGTCATATAGACATCATCTGGTGGGTCTTCTTCTTCGTACAGACCACTAAACGGTCTCCTTCTGTTTCAGATGGCTGTGTTGTTCACAGTCACGCCTGCGGCGTACTGGTGGAGCCTGAGGTGTTTCATGTTCACGGCATCCTTTCTAACGTGCAGCAGTTCTCTTCTTTCTATTGCTCTCCATCTGGTGGGTCTTCTTCGTTCAGACCACTGGTTGAGGGATAGGTGCGTCATAATTCCAGTTCATGGGCACGATCCTGAAAAAGTGGCTTTCGACCCTGTTCAGGAAGGCCTGTGCATGACCGTAGAAACCAAGAAACTGGAGCACCCGGAGAAAATCAGTGCTTTGCTTGGCATTTTACACATTTGTAGCGTAGACTGGCATTTGGAAAGGTTACACATTTGCCGTCATGTAGGCATGGCGAGTCGTCCTATGATGCCTGAGTTTATAGGACGCGCTATGATGATGAGGCAGAGATCATCGGCCGTCCTATGATGTCCTAGAAACATGCTTCAAAAGTCTGTCGTACCCTATGCTGGTGAAGGCTGTCCTCCTGTCTCAGACGGGTGCGATATACTCCTGGAACCTCAGGTGTTTCATCTTCATGGCATCTTTTCTGACATGCAGCAGTTGTCATCACGCTATTGCTCTCCATCTGGTGGGTCTTCTTCTTCTTCTTCGTTGAGACCACTGGTTGAGGGATAGGTGCTTCGTAATTCTAGTTCATGGACAGGATCATGAAAATAGATCTGAGCAAAAAGAGGCTTTCTGGCATGGACTCACTGCATATGACATCATAAAGACATGTACTTACCTTTATATAAAAAGGTAAGTACATGTAAATTGAATGCTACATGATCATTGTTCAAAATTCAGAGAATTTCAAGACAAAGAATTTTGCATCATATAAACCAAAAATACCCGTCCATGTAAATAAAAATGTATAAAACAACATGTGGCGATAATTCAAAAAGTTGACCTGATTGAGCAAAACCAATGTGATTTTTTGATTCAGCACATCAAAATTGTCCTATATCAGCTAAAAAAAACTTTGACAATAAATCTGGTGTTGACCAGTGTAATGTATACAAGACACAAATACAATAATAATAATAATAATAATAATAATAATAATAATAATAATGTTCGGTGTTTTGTACTTATTATATTGCTAAAATATAAAAGGATGCACTACAATGGGTCTCAAATATTTGTAAATGTGTCCTGTTATAGTACTGCATGAGTTTATTGATGATAGACTATAAACTACACATGTAAACTAAAACAATTATAATGATGACTGAACAACTCCTATTCCCAAAGTGCAAGATACAACACTTATGAATATAAGTCATAAAAGGTCACACAAATAAGTGATCTGACAAATAAATAATCAAACAGGTGGTTCTTAAACAGTGGCTAATATTGGCTGTCCCATTCATAATTGTCAAAGTCTAACATGTGATTTCCTACATATAGGCTACACCTCTGTATTCCACTTTCATACACAGCCTACATTTGAGCCTGGAAAGCCTGATTGGGATACCTGTTGCAGACAGGAGTACTTGGTTCTATGGGCATGCACTCGTTCATTTCAAAGGAGATATTTTTCCAATTTAAGGTCCCATATGTGGAAGTAGAGGGGGCAAGGCCTAGGCGCTCTATAAGGATCAGAACTTTGTGATATTTCAGTGTTTATCCTGTTTTAGTCCTAAAAAGGACTTTTAAAAAACTCCTTTCTGGGGTGAAGATTTTCCCATGATAACGTACGACTGGATAAATGGAGTTAATCTGTTGTTTCTAAGGCCAGAAAGCTGTATTGTTGTGTTAAAGTTGATGATTTATTTTTTTTTTGCCGGTTATGGCTGCCACGTAGGACGGACGTGTCTCGCTCTGCTCTGCTCCTGGAGAAAAAAAATCGGCAAATAACTCTCTCATTTGGGACAGAACGTATCCCAGCATTTGGGCGAGGATATGTCGGCGAAGCCTAAGGCTGGAAAACCAGGAAAAGGAAAAAGCGAGCCGCCGAAACAGTCCAAATTAACGGACTTTCAGGTCTGTGACGCAGCAAACAAAACTCCATATATGGCGGAGGAGGCTGGCGGCAGTGCGTTGTTTGCGGGGAATGGCGCAGATGCGCTGATGGCTGCCATGAGTTCAATGAGAGCGGACTTTTCCTCTAGATTTGATGGGATTATGACAGCGTTGGAAGGAATAAGAAAGGAATTGGGTGACTGTGTAGAACGAACGGCGCAGATGGAGCTCCGTCTCGCTAGTGCTGAAGATGACGTCACCCGTCTTCAATTAAAGGTGCGCACTTTGGAAAAAAAAAATAAATCTCTGGAAGATAATATTTTGGATTTGGAATCTCGGTCGAGACAGAATAATTTGAGGCTGGTGGGTCTTCCAGAGGAATCAGAAGGTCGGGACGTATGTTCCTTTCTGGAAAAGTGGATTCCGGAGGTGCTGGGCAGCGAGGAGTTGCAATCAGCAGTGGTTCTGGAAAAAGCACATCGTATTGGCCCACGGAGAGATAAGGGACCGCCGAGGACCTTAATTATGAAGTTTCTTAGCAACAGAGACAGGATGAAGATCTTCAACGCTGCACGTGCTAAAGGAGAGATTAAACACCAGGACCAGCAGGTGCAGTTCTACCCAGATTTGGCCACAGGAATCCAGCAATTGAGGAAGCAGTTTGATCCCGTACGTAAGGAGCTGCGCAACCTTGGGATTCGTCATGGTGTAATCTATCCTGCGAGACTGCTGACCACGTATGAGGGCAGAACCCACATCTTCAAGACCCCAGAGGAGGCGCAGGAGTTCATCAAGAAGATCAAAGAAGAAGAAGAGACTGGTGGGAGCTAAGCATGAACAAAATATAAGGTAGAATAATTAAGCATTTGTACAGGCATCTGACTGACTTGAAGTAAATAGTAAGTTTACAAAATATAGATTGTATTATATATTAAAAAAACAAAACAAAAACAAAACAAACAAAAAAAAAAAAAACTATGATGTACAAAGTTGTTATAAATTTTGGAGTTAAGTTGGAAAACTACAGAGGAGAGTTAATGTTACGTCATTAAAAGCAGTAGAGTTAGGGTGATTGGGAGGATGAAGAAGGAGTGGCTTAGGCTGTTCCCCGTGGGTGTGGAACGGTCGATGGCTATATCGGGAGACAGAATTTTTCTTTTGATTTTGGGGGGTTTGCCACAAGTGTGGGAAGGGGAAATTTGTTTGTGTGTAGTTTGTAGGATGAATGTTCAACCACTCATGTTTTTGCTTCTCTGTATGAGCATGTTTACACTGCAAGGTAATCCTAAACTTTCTATTGATCATGGACCAAAGTGTTAATCTTAATTTAACTTCATGGAATTGCAGAGGTCTACAAAATTTAAAAAAACTTAAACAAGTTATGAATAAAATAAAGGACATGGGTTCAAGAATTGTGTTTTTACAAGAAACTCATCTGATAGAGGAGGATGTTAAAAGAATTAGGAGTAGATGGCAGGGAAGTGTATTCACCTCTTCATTTTCATCCCGAGCCAGGGGAGTTATGACTCTCATACATAAATCAGTTCCTTTTCAGGTGAAAAATGTAATTGGAGACAAATTTGGAAGATATGTAATCATTCAAGGTTCTTTGCTATTAGAAAATATAAATCTTGTGAACTTATATGGTCCCAATATAGATGATCAGAAGTTCTTTGCTAATTTATTTCTCATCTTATCATCACTTACAGGGCAACATATAATAGCAGGGGATTTTAATTGTACATTGAATCCAGGTGTGGATAGATCAACAGGACTGGATTGTACGCACATTGGATGTAGGATGACTATTAATCATTTTATGAAAGAATTGAGATTGTTAGATATATGGAGAGAAATGAAACCACAAGTTAAAGCCTATTCTTGTTATTCCAGTACCTACAAGACATTCTCACGTATTGATTATTTTTTGATTTCCACAGAATTAAGGTCCAAGATTCAAAACTGCTTTTATGATAACATCGTGATTTCTGATCATGCACCCTGTTGTCTAATATATGTAGATAAAAAATTGACAAAGGAATCAGGTAGATGGCAATTTCAGCATAAATGGCTTCAGGATGAGGAATTTGTCAAGTATATAGAAAAACAGATAGACGAGTTCTTTGACATCAATACTACACAAACATCAGCATGTGTAAAGTGGGAGGCTTTCAAAGCTTTTATTAGGGGACATATTATTAGTTATACAGGATCAAAATCTAAGAAGACTCGAGAGGAGAGAGCTAAATTGGAACATAAAATAAAAAGTCTTCAGGAAAAAGTGTATGCAGGAAGTGACCCAAGGTTGGAGAATGAATTACTGATTTTGAGAGCTGAATACGACAAAAAATCAGCGAATAGAGCTGCCTCGAGTCTTCTAAGATTGAAACAATCTTTTTATGAACAAGGTGAAAAATCAGGAAAATTATTAGCATGGCAGATTAAACAATTGGAAATTAAAACACCAATTACCAGTATTATAAGTAACGGACAGGTAGTTATAGATCCTTTAGAAATTAATAGAGCCTTTAGAGATTACTATGAAAAATTATATGATACCAAAAATGAACCTGATTTAACAAAACTAAATGGGTTTTTGAACGAACTATCTATACCGTGTATTCCAAATGAAAACAGGGAGATATTGGAGTCTAAAATTAGTCAAGAAGAAGTTGGGCTAGCCATTGATAATATGAAATCAGGAAAAAGTGCAGGACCAGATGGTCTTCCAGTTGACCTTTATAAAAAATTTAAGAATAAATTAATAAAACCTTTTTTGGAAATGGTTTTAGAAGCATTTCAAAATAATAATTTACCATCATACATAAATAATGCCTTAATTATACTGCTGCCAAAACCAGGTAAGCCCTCTAATAAATGTGAAAATATGAGACCAATAAGCCTATTAAACGCCGACCTTAAGATAATCTGTAAAATTTTAGCAAGACGAATACAAGAAATTTTATCAAATATTATTAATCGAGATCAGAATGGCTTTATAAAGGGTAGACAAGGCTTCCATAATGTAAGAAGACTATTTAATATTATTTATTTTAATAAAGAAGCACCGGATACAGCTCTCCTATCATTGGACGCCGAAAAGGCCTTTGATAGAGTTGAATGGCCCTTTCTTTTTGAAGTCCTACAAAGGTTTGGACTTGGAAATAATTTCATAAAATGGGTTCAAATAATATACAATAATGCTACAGCAGAAATCCTAACAAATAACAATATTTCAAAACCAATAAAAATCAATAGAGGATGTCGACAAGGCTGTCCACTTTCACCTTTACTGTTTACTATGGCAATTGAACCTTTAGCGATAGCGATACGTTTACATTCACAAATATATGGAATTAAAGTTGGACCAACAGAACATAAAATCTCCCTGTACGCCGATGATATAATTTTGTTTATGTCGAATCTAAAAAAATCAATTCCAACCTTGTTGAATTTAATAAAGAATTTTGGGGAAATATCAGGATATAAAATAAATAAAACTAAATCTTCAATATTAATGCTAAATGAGACCCAGAGAAATTACCCAGCCCCTGAGGTAAATCAATTCAATGTTGTAAATCAGTTTAAATATTTAGGAATCCAAATTATGCCTAAGCTAGAATCAGTCGCCAGTGTCAACTATGAAGCCTTAATGTCAGATATCAATGAGTTAACTCAGAGATGGATGTCACTACCAATGTCGATGATCGGGAGAATCAATATACTTAAAAGTAATATTTTACCTAAAATACTTTATTTATTTCAATACATTCCCTTATCACCACCTTTAGATCTATTCTCAAGAATAAAAAAAAAGTTAGTGGAATTTATATGGAACAACAGGAGGGCTAGATTACGTCTGTCTTTATTATATTTACCATTTGACCGTGGAGGTCTGAAATGTCCAAATTTTATGTTGTATTATTGGTCGGCACAACTGAGGTCTATGACATATTATTTTTCATCAAATGATCTCCCTCACTGGACTGAAATGGAATCATACAATTTACCTTTACCTCTTCCCATATTCATATACTCAGATTCGGCAAAAAAATTACAAAAACAAGTTAAAAATCCATTTGTAAAGCATATGATCAAAATATGGTGTGAAGCTAAAAACTATTTAAAAGAACCACAGTTATTGTCACAATTTAGTCCAATATGGGGTAATCAATATTTTAAACCAGGGAGAGCGGACGCTGTATTTAAAGTATGGAATTTAAAAGGGATACAAAAGATTCAGGATTTATATTTGCCATGTGCAGACAACATAATGTCTTTTGAAGAGCTGAGGATCAAATTTAATCTCAATAGAACACATTTTTTTAAATATCTTCAACTTAGAAACTTTATTCGATCAAATCAAAATAAAGCTCTCACTCGACCTATTTATTCATCCTTGGAAAAAATGATGATGAAAGATAGTAAAAGAAAGGGTATTATTTCAGAGTTTTATAACTCATTGACACTATCTTCAAGTGAAAATTCACTGAAAAGATTAAACTACTGGAAAGAAGATCTGCAAATTGAAATTTCAGAGGAACAATGGGAATTGGCTTGTACAGAAGCTCAAACCAAATCAATAAATGCACGCCTTAAATTGATACATTTCAAATGGTTAATGCGGATGTATGTTACACCGGAGGAGTTAAATAGATATAACAAAAATATACCAGATACATGCACAAAATGCATGGAAAGTAAAGGAACCCTATTTCATTGTTTATGGGAATGTAGATTAATAAGAATGTTTTGGGAAGAGGTGAGGGTAACAATTGAAAAAATAATCTCAAAACAAATCATATTGAATCCTAAACTGTTTTTGTTGGGTCTGTACCCAGAAAAGCACAATTTCAATAAAAGTGAAAGAACATTCATAGACCTCAGTTTGCTTAATGCCAAAAAATGTATTGCACTATTATGGAAAAAGACTCATAGACCAGATGTGACTCAGTGGTTAAGACAGATGTTAACAAACCTTCCATTAGAAAGAATAACATATATACTGAAATCAAAGGAAATTGTGTTTGAGAATATATGGAGACCTTTTATTGATTATGTAAAAAATTTAAACATAACTCTTGAAGAAGAAGGTGAATGATGTGTGTGGACCTTGTAAATTCCAAACTGGTGAACATAATATGTATACTAATGTATTGGATTGTCTAGACTAAACAGAGGAGCATTGTTGAAGACTTGATTTTGTTGGTGGTTGTTGGTGTTTTTAGGGTATTTTTTTTTTTTTTTTTGTAGTACTTTAGTGTTAGTGTTTGATTGTTTGTATCATGTTTGTTAAAAAAAAAAAAAGGTTCAATAAAGACATTGTGGAAAAAAAAAAGTTGATGATTTTTTTGAACAATATCATTTAAAAAGACAAACTTTGTGATGTCATGAGCAGGGCTCTGATCTATCCATCCATCTAGTCAACAATTTCTTCAATCTAGAAATACATCTTCCTATTAATAATTAAGGATTTTACATCAAAGCTCAAGGTAAATTACCTTCTTACAACATAAAAATTAACGCTAATCATCACTCTATAAAAAAAAATCTGTGTCACGCTTCATAGGACGTCATAGAACGGCCTAGGATCTCTGCCTGAACATCATAGGACATCATATGAACTCAGGCATCATAGGATGGCAAATGTGTCTTTATGATGTCACATTGACCACAGAGATCGCAGGACGATTTGTCTTTATGATGTCACACATAAAACTGTCTATGTGTCTTTATGATGTCACATAGACCACAGAGATAACAGAACGATTTGTCTTTATGATGTTACACATAGATTTATCTATGTGCACAGGATTCCTGAGTTCATAGGACGATTTGTCTTGACGACAACTGCTGCACGTCAGAAAAGATGTCATGAAGATGAAACACCTGAGGTGGAAGGCGTCAAAGAGAAGAAGAAGACTGGGACCACATTTCCGTCTGTGTTTGGCTGGTGGTAGGATTAATTTGTTTGTGGCGGATAGCAAAAACTGTGCGCAGTCTGTAACATTATGGCATCTAGCTCTGACAGGTACAACCAAGATGAGGTGGGCTGGACATTATCCAGACCTGGGGGCTGGAAAAGAGCAGCTGGAGGGGCACCAAAACTTAGAAGCGGCTCAGATGACAGTGATGTGGGAGGAAGTAACAATGCAAAAAAAAACACGAACTGGCCAAAATGGATGGCAGTTTGAGGATGTAGGGAATGACTGCAAGGTTGTCATCGAGTCCAATCAGGGTGGGGGGGCACTATCACCCGGTAAAACTAACAAAAGCAATTGAGAAAGAAATTGGGAGAGTTAAGTTTGCAAACTTCTTGAACAATAACCGGCTGTTAATTCATGCCACAAGTAAACAACAGCAACAGAAAATACTGACAATGACATGTCTAAACAGAGAACAAATGAAGGCGCAAGTTCCTGGCGCGACAGCTAACTTGAGGGGAGTTACATCAGGTGTCCCTTTGTGCACGTCTATGGAAGAAGTGAAAAACGAGATCCAAGGAGGAAAGGTTAAGGATGTGAAAAGGCTGCAGAGTAAAAAAGAAGGCTTGCTGAAGGACACACAGTCGGTCATGATTCAGTTTGAGGAAACACTCCCTAAATCAGTCTTAATAAGATACATGTATTTCAGTGTCAGATGCATGTATTTCAGTGTCAGAGAATATGTCCCAAAGCCACTCAGGTGCTACAAATGTCAAAGGATGGGTCACACTGTTCAGCAATGTAGGAGAAAGCTAAGATGTGCTAGATGTGGAGGGGAGCATGAATATGGTAAATGTGACAAGTGTAGCATCATCTCACTTTGGCTCAGCAACAATTATTCTTCTGCTTAAAGACATTTTGTTTCATCCAGGAGTAACACAAAGAAATGGATTTTCTCCCCCCAGGCCACAGCTGAAATCCCCTTTCTTTTGTTAAAACCAACCTAAGGAATTTCCCCAATGTCCGGCTTTGCTTTTATTGCCCCCATAAAACATGCAACAGACCTGGCCAAACATGGATCCACAGCTCAATAAAATTTCCTTAAACTCTGGGACATGCTGGATTTAACCAGTGAATTTTAAAGTGCATTATTACAAACTCAATTCTAAACCTCCTTCTTTTCAGAACTATGAAAGGCAAATGGACTCTGATGTCTTTAATGTGGAAAATCAATGTGTGAAATGCATTAATCTGTGATTTTATATATATGCATGTTAAAAATGTTTAAATGAATGTTTATTCCTGCATGTTGATTTAGAAGCACTGCTTATAATTTATACTCATCACTAAAGTTATCTTAGTTCAATACATACATACGGGAAATATTAACTTCCAGTATGTATCAAAGTTTTGCCTCTAAAACCATGTGACTCCAGCAGCCAATCTCGGCATGACAGCAATTCTTCATCCCAGAGCTCCAGACAATAGACTGTTTGTTCATTGGATGGAAAGTTCATCGGGCCTCCCACGAAGGACTCTCATTGGCTGAGATTCCGATCGATCCCGGAAGCCCGCGAAGCTGAACAGAACTTATAAAAGGCGAAAGACTCTTCGCTCTGCCTCTTTTTCGGCTGCTCTTTTTCTCTTTTCTTTTTCTTCTCGCCACTGGTCCGTCTCTCTCTATTGTCTGCACACAGCAAGGAAGAACAAAGGACCGTCTGAACAAAGACTTCGACCACGTGTCGTTTTTCTGAACACAGAGCAGATAACTCGTAATTTGTTGATGTAACTTTGTATTTTAATGTTTTCCTTTTTCTCTTAAAGGCCAAATGTCACGTAACAGGGTACTTTAAATATCTTGAAACTAGATATAAAAGGGAACCGATCCGTTCGGGTCTTGGTGCATATGCTTCAGTAACAACGGAATATTCGTTAATTTAAAACTGCCGCGCTTGGCCTGACACGGCCCCTGGAATCGCCTGGGGAAGAAGGCGGAAGTGACGAAATCGATTGTACCCTAGTTTGATGCTTGGGGTATTTCAATTGATTGTTTATATGGAGACTGGAAGGTTGAAGTGAGCAACAAGAAAGAAAAAATTGGATATTTCACCCATACCTTAAAACGGGACTATCAGGGACAGCTGGGTAATAAGGGACACTTCTCTGGGAAATGTTTTCATACCTGTCAAGTGAGATGTTTTCGCCGTACTTCAACACCGTAAAAAGCGGCTACAAGGAACGGCGGAGCAACAAGGGACACCTCTCTGGGATCTCTGTCTGTTCCGCAACCGCTGCACAGCTCAACGTGTTAAACCATTGTCCTAATGACTTCTCATTGTAGTGAGAACAGCTCAAGCTGAGCGATCAGCCCGCCCAGACAATTAAACTAATGAGTGACTCCACACTTCTCATGGTAGTGCGAATAGCTCACGCTGAGCGATCAGCCTGCCCAGACAATTAAACTAATGAGTGACTCCACACTTCTCATGGTAGTGCGAATAGCTGACGCTGAGCGATCTGCCAGCACCAACTGTGGCTGATCACACACAGGAGTGCTCCGCAAAACACTCAATTTTTTTTCCAGTATATTTTTCCTTTTGGGCGTACAGAAATGGCAATACGCCCGTTTTTGCTAAAATTGCATTTTCCCCGTATTTTCCTTAAAATATTTGACAATAACAACACGAACTACATTTAAAACATTTCCCAGAAAAGTGTCCACCACCACTCCGCCCACCAAAATACGGCGAAAACGTCTCCCTTGACAGGTATGCGCCTCCATTTTCATATTGATCTGGTCAATTTCTTGACAGCAGCGGCTCTCCTCCACTGTAATAATAATGGCTTCCGAAAAATCAATATTTATGGGGCGCCCTCGACAGACCCCCTTCGGCTTCGCAATTCTGGAGGCGATTAATGTCCAGTTCAATGACATTTTCCACTGGTTCTGCTCTCTGGTCATCGGTGGAACTGTTGTCATCAGACAAACCATCTGATTCCGTCTCGGACGGCTCAAACCTGTAAGGTTCTATGCCTCTGTCACTGTCTGAACCACTGACAAAAAAAAAAGACAAAAAAAAAAAAAAGACAAAACTAAACTACTTTGTTCACAATCGCTGTCACTTTCCGTCATGATTGTCCAATGTTGATAAGTGTGAATGTGGATAGGCAGGGCAGCCAGGGTACAACTGGTGATGTCAAAAACATGGGCGTGGTCTGGACTGGCTGTCACAAGCCAGCAAGCAAGGTGGGGCCTTCACCTGGTGTATTTTGTGCAATTATGTAAATACAGGTGGGTGATATGGTCTCCGGTATGAATATTTGGTTTAAGCTATGTGTATTTTATCTAAATTCGTTGTCATTTAGAAAAAAAAATTACGTGACATTTGGCCTTTAAATACCTAGGAATTCCTATTTCTTTGAGCTCAATTCTTAATCGGAGTTAAACTCCAATTTTTATTCATCACTTTTTCTTTGTTAAACTTTCTGTAAAATCACCATTTGTTTAATTTTAATGTAAACTTTAATCTTGACTTTATTTTTTTTTATATTTTTCTTGACCAACCACACACCAGAAGCTATAATTTTTATCTAAAGTCCGAAAGTGTTTTCCTAATTTGAGATCTGATTAGATCTAATTATTCTCGAAGCCCTCTGGAGGTTCGTGTCTACAAGGAATCAACGCGCAGCTGTTCATCACACGCTGAAGAAGCGTCACCATCTGGCTCCAAACCCAGTTTCAACTGTGGGTCATACAGCACAGAATCCAGCCTCTTCAACCACTTGAATTTAAAGGTTGAAATGTGGACCCTGAAAATATCTGCGGGCAGATATTAACGTCCACAAAATCTTGGGCTGAGGACGACAACAGAACCATCATCACCGAGGATCACGTGAGCTGCAAAACTTTAATTCATCTGCTGAATTAAACGTCTGAGGTTCGGTAATAATTTGTGTATCTAATCAGATGCAAATTAAGAAGCCCTTAACATAACTCTTCTTTTCATTAAAATTCAGTTTTTATTTCTTAAGATGAATCAAGGACTTTTTCATATAATTAGTAAACTTTCTCCATAAATTTGCGTTGTTTCCATAATCTGTTAACTCAAACTGATAAGAGATTCATTTCTCAGTTTAACCCTGGTTCCGAAAATAATGACATTGTTAATCTATCATTTACAAGATTGATTTTATGATTAATGAAATTACTGCAATGTCTGTTAATCATTTCGTTTAATAAATCTGTAAAAATGAGAGGAGTTGTTGAGAATTTATTTCAATTCTGAGTCTGTTCAAGCACAGGTATCGAATTCACGGAAAATTTTTGAGACTGATTATTGATTAATTTATTGAGTGATTAAACAGGTATAAAGTGAAATTAAAGATTAAATTGCTTCTTAAAGATAGAAGCTGGTGCCCCTTACGAGTGTTATTAACTTTTCTGGTGTATATGAAATGAGATTTGATCTCAGATTCCAATACATCAATAGAAATTAAATAATTCATACCTGATCATATTCATATTTATTAATATTCCATATATATTTCCTCCTACACAAGGATGCCAAAGTAAAAGTGTTGCAACTGCGGTGGTGAGCACAGTGCTGCATATGGAGGATGTGTTGTGCAGAGGGAAGCTAGAAAAGCCCAGGAAATCAGAATAACTTAAGAAAATCTCGTATGCGGAAGCTCTAAAGACAGAGAGGCAGGAATAGTCAAACACAGCAGGCCTTCCTCAAAGAAGTGCAGTTCAAATGGAAGCCCAGCAATCAACGGGTCCCACGCAAGCACGGGATCGTGCAGCTGCAAGGAATGTTTGTGTTCACAAATGCAAAATGGATGATGACACATTGATAGTTTAGAGGACAATTATAGCTTTTATCTGCCACACCGTGAATGTTGCTGCACAGCTACAGAAGAAAAGTGACAGAATCAAAACCATTGTGGAAGCAGCAGAAAGCTTCCTAGATGTGAAAGATATCACAGCTGACCAGATTGATGCTTTATTGAAAGCTGAAAATGGGAAGACTGCACATGCTGAAACAAGACCTTAATTATGGTACTACACATACTACAACTCTGCCATGGCTGGTCCCAAGCCCGGATGAGAAAGGAGGAGGGTTGGGCGTGGGGCTAGCAACCCCACCCCGTAAAAACCCTGCATGCTACAGAAACGCCAACAACAGACCAAGAGACTACTGCCCTGGGAGAGGAAGGGTCCTCATCAAGAGGACATATGACACCGTGTGGTGAAAGCCGCAAGTCTACGGAAGCTACAAGGCCATCCCCCCCTTCTATCGACTAGGACCATCAACGTCGGAACATGGAATGTGAGGACCATGTATGAGACGGGAAAAACAGCACAAGTAGCCGCAGAGATGCAGAGCTACAACCTCACACTGCTTGGAATTAGCGAGACCCGCTGGACACAGTCAGGACAAAGAAGACTACTCACCGGAGAGATGTTGCTGTATTCCGGCCACGAAGAAGACCTGCACAGCAAGCGCTGATAGGATGGGAAGCACATGGATCAAGAATAATCGCAGCATCCTTAAGAACAAAGAAGAAGAAGATCAAGATGAACGTTATCCAGTGCTACGCCCCAACCAATGACAGTTATGAAGAAGTCAAGGACCGATTTTATGACAGACTGCAACAAAACATCATGGCCAAGTACCCAGAGAAAGACGTCAATATCCTCATGGGCGACCTCAATGCCAAGATCGGACAAGACAACACCGGATATGAGGAAGTAATGGGAAGACACGGACTGGGAGTGATAAACTAGAATAGCGAGAGATTTGCAGACTTCTGTGCAATGAACAACCTGGCCATCGGTGGCAGCACTTTCCCCCACAGAAGAGTACATAAGGCCACCTGGGTCTCACCAGACTTAGTGACTGAGAACCAGATCGACCACATCTGCATGGCCAAGAAATTCAGGAGGTCCCTACAGGATGTTAGGGTGAGAAGAGGAGCAGACGTCGCATCTGACCACCACCTGCTGGTAGCCAGGCTGAAGCTGAAGAAGAACTGGATGGGGGCAACAACGAAGAGGCTGAAGTACAATGTCAGCATGCTGAAAGATACCAAGACCAGAGAAGAATTCAGACTGTCTCTCACCAACAAGTACCAAGTGCAACAAGAACTGCTTGAAGAAGAGGTCACCACCGAGAACCAGGGGCAGAAAGTGAAGGAGATACTTGTGTCAACCTGTCAGGAAGTAGTAGGCCCCAAGAGACACCAACAGGAGTGGCTATCGGCAGACACTCTACACAAGATCCAGGAGAGAAAGCAGAAGAAGGCAGCAGTAAACAACAGCCGAACAAGAGCAGCAAAGGCAAGGCACAAGAAGACCTCACAGAAGCCAACAGAGAAGTGAAGAGGAGCACAAGAGTAGACAAGCATAAGTACATCGACAACATGGCAGAGGAGGCCGAGGAAGCAGCAGCCAGTAACAACATGAAACAGCTGTATGACACCACCAAGAAATGTCAGGGAAGTACAGCAGGCCCAAGCGACCAGTCAAGGACAAGGAAGGAAACACCGTCCTGGGAACAGAACAACAACTGCATAGATGGGCAGAGCACTTTGAAGAGCTCCTGAACAGACCTGTCCCTTCGAATCCCCCGGACATCGACCCTGCTAACATTGACCTGGACATCAACTGTGAGAAGCTGACCAGAGAGGAGATTAGGAAAGCCATCAAGCTACTGAGGAACGGCAAGACAGCAGGACCAGACAACATCCCTGCAGAAGCACTCAAGGCAGACCTGGAGACCACCGTAGAGATGCTGTACCCTCTCTTCGAGAAGATATGGGAAGAAAAAGAAGTACCAGCAGACTGGAAGGAGGGCTACCTCATCAAGCTACCCAAGAAAGGAGACCTCAGCAACTGCACCAACTACAGAGGAATAACGCTTCTGTCAGTGCCAGGGAAGGTCTTCAACAGGATCTTACTTGAGAGAATGAAAGGTGTCGTCGACCCCCACCTCCGAGACCAGCAGGCCGGCTTCCGCCAGAACAGATCATGCATTTACCAGATCGCTACCTTGCGCATCATCGTCGAGCAGTCTTTAGAGTGGAACTCCTCGCTGTATATCAACTTCGTTGATTACAAGAAGGCTTTTGACAGCATGGACCGCGAAACCCTCTGGAAGCTGCTTTGCCACTACGGAGTGCCAACCAAACTGGTCAACTTGAATGACCTGTCGAGTAGTCCATGAAGGACAGCTAACAGACAGCTTCAGGGTGAAGACCGGAGTCCGACAAGGCTGCCACTTGTCACCTTTCCTCTTCCTCCTGGCGATCGACTGGATCATGAAGACGTCAACAACAGACAGAAGAAACAGAATCCAGTGGACACTGTTTGACCAGCTAGGTGATCTGGACTTTGCAGACGAGGTCACCTGGCCCTGCTCTCCCACAGCCACCAGCAGATGCAGGGCAAGACAACAGAGTTGACAGCCACCTCAGCACAAGTTGGCCTCAAGATCCAGGTTCAGGTTACTTTATTTGTACCCGTAGGTACAAAGAGCAAGACCAAGATCCTCAAGATCAACACAGCAAATGAGGACCCAGTTACACTGCACGGGAGTGAGCTGGAAGAGGTAGAGGCCTTCACACACCTGGGCAGCGTCATTGACAAGAAGGGCGGCACAGACACAGACGTCAGAGCAAGAATCGGCAAGGCGAGGGCAGCATACTTGCAGCTGAGGAACATCTGGAGCTCCAAGGTGGTGTCAACACGCACAAAGATCCGGCTGTTCAACTCTAACGTCAAGTCAGTCCTACTGTATGGAGCAGAGACATGGAGGACAACAAAGACAACCATCAGGAAAGTGCAGACATTCATCAACAGCTGCCTGAGAAGGATCCTCCAGATACAGTACGCTGGCTCGATACCATCAGCAACGTAGACCTGTGGCAGCGTACCAACCAGCTGCCAGTCGAGGACGAGATCCGGCGTAGAAGATGGGGATGGATTGGGCACACCCTGAGGAAGCCAGCCAGTAACACCACAAGGCAAGCACTCAAGTGGAACCCCCAAGGGAAGCGGAAGAGAAGAAGGCCAAGAAACACCTGGCGATGAGACCTCAATGCTGATATCAAGAAGATGGGAAAGACCTGGAGACAGCTGGAGAGAGAAGCCCAGGACAAACCACTCTGGCGGACTGTTGTCGGCGGCCTATGCTCCAGGAGGAGCGATGGGCCTAACTAACTAACTAACTCACTAACTCACTAACTAACCTACTAACTAACACATACTACAGTGGAATGCGAGGAGTCTTATAGCAAACGGACAAGAACTCAATAAGTATCTTTACGAACTAGAAGTTGTTCCACAGGTAGTGTGTGTACAGGAGACATGGCTTCAGCCTCATTTAGATTTTGTTATTCCAGGATACAGTTCAATCAGACAGGATATAATTATCACTGTAAATGGAGGAGGATGTGCCACTTTCATTAAAGATGGCCTGGCGTATAGGGTGATTCCGTCCCCTGAGGATATAGTGTAATATTATTGAAATATGTAGGCCAAATGGACAAGGAAATATTAAGCTGATTAATTATTACAACCCATGTAGGAAGTTAATAGCACATATTTTCAGTGCTATGGCAGGGGAAGGGCATATGAACAAGGTATGGTGTGGAGACTTTAATGCCCACAATAGCTTGTGGGGAAGCACACATACAGATAACAATGGAAATGTTGTGGAAGAGATGTTAGATGAAAGATCGTTAATTTGTCTAAACAGTGGTGAAGGTACCAGGGTGGATGTGCATAGGGGCACATTATCACGTATTGACCTGACTCTGGTATCTTATTCTTAAGTGAGCACCTGTGAACGGACGGTTATGAACAGGACAACTATGGGAAGTGATCACTTACCAACACTTACAGTCATTAAAACTGAAATATGTATACAAGAGGGAAGATGTTTTACAAGATGGTGTTTTGACAAGGCAGATTGGGAAAAATTTAGTCAATACTGTGTTCAAGACTTCCGGTTATGGCGGCCGCCTAGAAGGACACGTATCACTCTGCTCTGCCCTTGGAAATAAAAATTCGGCAAATAACTCTCTCATTTGGAACAGAACTTTTCCCAGCGTTTGGGTGAGGATATGCCGGTGAAGACTAAGGCTGGGAAATCAGGAGGGGGAAAAATTGAATCGCCGAAGCAGTCCAAATTAACGGACTTTAAAGTTTGTGGCGCAGTAGAAAAAGCTGCGGATATGGCGGATGAAACTAGCGGTGGTGCGGTAACTGCTGCTGCTGACGATGACGGCACAGGTGCAGTGCTGGCTGCCATTAGCTCAATGAGAGCAGACTTTTCCGCTAAACTTGATGGGATTATGGCAGCGTTGGATGCAATGAGAAAGGAGTTGGGTGACTGCGTGGAGCGAGTGACGCAGGCGGAGCTTCGTGTTTCAAGTGCGGAGGAGGAAATTAGCGGACTTCAAATAAAGGTGCGCACTTTGGAAAAAAAAAAATAAAGATCTGGAAAATAGTGTTCTGGACTTGGAATCTCGGTCCAGAAGGAACAACCTGAGGCTGGTGGGTTTACCGGAGGGAGCCGAAGGTCGTGATTCATGCTCCTTTTTGGAGGGGTGGATCCCGGAGGCGCTGAACAACGTGGAGCTAAAATCATCAGTCGTCTTGGAAAGCTCCCACCGAATTGGCCCACCGAGAGGTAACAAGGCAGCACCGAGGACGCTAATTATGAAGTTTCTCAGCTACAGAGACAGGATGACGATCTCCAACGCGGTGCGGGCCAAAGGAGAAATTAAATACCAAGATCAGCAGGTGCGGTTCTACCCAGATTTGGCCTCAGGAATCCAACAATTAAGGAAGCAGTTTGACCCCATCCGCAAAGAACTGCGCAACCTTGAGATTCGTCATGGAGTGATTCACCCTGCAAGACTTCTGGTCACATATGAGGGCAGAACACGCATCTTCAAGACCCCCGAGGAGGCGCAGGAGCTCATCAAGAAGATCCAGGAAGAGACTGGTGGGAGCTAAGCATGAACAGAATATAGGGTAGAATATTTGAGCATTTAACTGATTAGAAGCATATAACAAGATTACAAATTATAGAATGTATTACATATTAAAAAAAAAAAAGTACAAAATTGCTAAAAAATTCTGGAGTTAAATTGGAAAATTACAGAAGAGAGTTAATGTTACGTTATTAAAAGCAGTAGAGTTAGGGTGATTGGGAGGATGAAGAAGGAGTGGCTTTGGCTGATCCTCGTGGGTGTGGAACGGTCGATGGCTATATCGGGAGACGGAATTTTTCTTTTGCTTTTGGGGGGATTGCCACAAATGTGGAAAGGGGGAATTTGTTTGTGTGTAGTTTGTAGGGTGAATGTTCAACCACTCATTTTTTTGCTTTTCTGTTTGAGCATGTTTACACTGCAAGGTAATCCCAAACACCCTATTGATTATAAATCAAAGCGTTAATCTTAATTTAACTTCATGGAATTGCAGAGGTCTACAAAATTTAAAAAAACTTAAACAAGTTATGAATAAAATAAAAGACATGGGTTCAAAAATTGTGTTTTTACAAGAAACTCATCTAATAGAGCAAGATGTAAAAAGAATTAGGAGTAGATGGCAAGGAAATGTTTTCACCTCATCATTTTCATCCCGAGCCAGGGGAGTTATGACTCTCATACATAAATCAGTCCCATTTCAAGTGGAAAATGTAATTGGAGACAAATTTGGAAGATATGTAATCATTCAAGGATCTTTGCTATTAGAAAACATAAATTTGGTGAACTTATATGGTCCCAATATAGATGATCAAAAATTCTTTGCCAATTTATTTCTTATCTTATCATCACTTACAGGGCAACATATAATAGCAGGGGATTTTAATTGTACATTGAATCCCAGTATAGATAGATCAACAGGACTGGACTGTACGCACAATGGATGTAGGATGACCATTAATCATTTTATGAAAGAATTGAAATTGATAGATATATGGAGAGAAATGAAACCACAAGTTAAAGCATACTCTTGTTATTCCAATACCTACAAGACATTCTCACGTATAGATTATTTTTTGATCTCCACAGAATTAAGGTCCAAGATTCAAAACTGTTTTTATGATAACATCGTGATCTCTGATCATGCACCCTGCTGTCTAATGTATGTAGATATGAAATTGACAAAGGAACCAGGTAGATGGCAATTTCAGCATAAATGGCTTCAGGATGAGGAATTTGTTAAGTATATAGAAAAACAGATAGACGAGTTCTTTGATATCAATACTACACAAACATCAGCATGTGTAAAGTGGGAGGCTTTCAAAGCTTTTATTAGGGGACATATTATTAGTTATACAGGTTCAAAATCTAAGAAGACTCGAGAGGAGAGAGTCCAATTGGAACATAAAATAAAAATTCTTCAAGAAAGAGTATATGCAGGAAGAGATCCAAGGTTGGAGAACGAATTACTGATTTTGAGAGCTGAATATGACAAAAAATCAGCGAATAGAGCTGCCTCGAGTCTTCTAAGATTGAAACAATCTTTTTATGAACAAGGTGAAAAATCAGGAAAGTTATTGGCATGGCAGATTAAACAATTAGAATCTAAAACACCAATTACCAGTATTATAAGTAACGGACAGGTAGTTATAGATCCTTCAGAAATTAATAGAGCCTTTAGAGATTACTATGAAAAATTATATGATACCAAAAATGAATCTGACTTAACAAAACTACATGGGTTTTTGAATGAACTATTTATACCGTGTATTCCAAATGAAAATAGGGAGATACTGGAGTCTAAAATTAGTCAAGAAGAAGTTGGACTAGCCATTGATAATATGAAATCAGGAAAAAGTGCAGGACCAGATGGTCTTCCAGTTGACCTTTATAAAAAATTTAAGAATAAATTAACAAAACCTTTTTTGGAAATGGTTTTAGAAGCATTTCAAAATAGTAATTTACCATCATATATGAATAATGCCTTAATTATACTGTTGCCAAAACCAGGTAAGCCCTCTAATAAATGTGAAAATATGAGACCAATAAGCCTATTAAATGCCGACCTTAAGATAATTTGTAAAATTTTAGCAAGACGAATACAAGAAATTTTACCAAATATTATTAATCGAGATCAGAATGGCTTTATAAAGGGAAGACAAGGCTTCCATAATGTAAGAAGACTATTTAATATTATTTATTCTAATAAAGAAACACCGGATACAGCTCTCTTATCACTGGATGCCGAAAAAGCCTTTGATAGAGTTGAATGGCCCTTTCTTTTTGAAGTCTTACAAAGGTTTGGACTTGGAAATAATTTTATAAAATGGGTTCAGATAATATATAATAATGCTACTGCAGAAATTCTAACAAATAACAATATTTCAAAATCAATAAAAATCAATAGAGGATGTCGACAAGGCTGTCCACTTTCACCTTTACTGTTTACTATGGCAATTGAACCTTTAGCGATGGCGATACGTCTACAGTCACAAATATATGGAATTAAAGTTGGACCAACAGAACATAAAATCTCCCTGTATGCCGATGACATAATTTTGTTTATGTCGAATCTTAAAAAATCAATTCCGACCTTGTTGAATTTTATAAAGAATTTCGGGGAAATATCAGGATATAAAATAAATAAAACTAAATCTTCAATATTAATGCTAAATGAGACCCAGAGAAATTACCCAGCCCCTGAGGTAAATCAATTCAATGTTGTAAATCAGTTCAAATATTTAGGAATCCAAATTGTGCCTAAGCTAGAATCAGTCGCCAGTGTCAATTATGAAGCCTTAATGACAGATATTGATGAGTTACTTCAGAGATGGATGTCACTACCAATGTCGATGATCGGGAGAATTAATATACTTAAAAGTAATATTTTACCTAAAATACTTTATTTATTTCAATACATTCCCTTACCACCACCTTTAGATTTATTCTCAAGAATTAAAAAAAAGTTAGTGGAATTTATATGGAACAACAGGAGGGCTAGATTACGTTTGTCTTTATTATATTTACCATTTGATCGTGGAGGTCTGAAATGTCCAAATTTTATGTTGTATTATTGGTCGGCACAACTGAGGTCTATGACATATTATTTTTCATCAAATGATCTCCCTCACTGGACTGAAATGGAATCATACAATTTACCTTTACCTCTTCCCATATTCATATACTCAGATTCGGCAAAAAAATTACAAAAACAAGTTAAAAATCCATTTGTAAAGCATATGATCAAAATATGGTGTGAAGCTAAAAACTATTTAAAAGAACCACAGTTATTGTCACAATTTAGTCCAATATGGGGTAATCAATATTTTAAACCAGGGAGAGCGGACGCTGTATTTAAAGTATGGAATTTAAAAGGGAAACAAAAGATTCAGGATTTATATTTGCCATGTGCAGATAACATAATGTCTTTTGAAGAGTTGAGGATCAAATTTAATCTCGATAGAACACATTTTTTTAAATATCTTCAACTTAGAAACTTTATTCGATCAAATCAAAATAATGCTCTCACTCGACCTATCTATTCATCCTTGGAAAAAATGTTGATGAAAGATAGTAAAAGAAAGGGTATTATTTCAGAGTTTTATAACTCATTGACACTATTTTCAAGTGAAAACTCACTGAAAAGATTAAACTACTGGAAAGAAGATCTGCAAACTGAAATTCCAGAGGAACAATGGGAATTGGCTTGTACAGAAGCTCAAACCAAATCAATAAATGTACGCCTTAAATTGATACACTTCAAATGGTTAATGCGGATGTATGTTACACCGGAGGAGTTAAATAGATATAACAAAAATATACCAGATACGTGCACAAAATGTATGGAAAGTAAAGGAACTCTATTTCATTGTGTATGGGAATGCAGATTAATAAGAATGTTTTGGGAAGAGGTGAGGGTAACAATTGAAAAAATAATCTCAAAACAAATCATATTGAATCCTAAACTGTTTTTGTTGGGTCTGTACCCAGAAAAGCATAATTTTAATAAAAGTGAAAGAACATTCATAGACCTCAGTTTGCTTAATGCCAAAAAATGTATTGCACTATTATGGAAAAAGACTTATAGACCAGATGTGACTCAGTGGTTAAGACAGATGTTAACAAACCTTCCATTAGAAAGAATAACATATATACTGAAATCAAAGGAAATTGTGTTTGAGAATATATGGAGACCTTTTATTGATTATGTAAAAAATTTAAACATAACTCTTGAAGAAGAAGGTGAATGATATGTGCGGACCTTGTAAATTCCAAACTGGTGAATATAATATGTATACTTATGTGTTGGATTGTCTAGACTAAACAGAGGAGCATTGTTGAAGATTTGATTTTGTTGGTGGTTTGATTTTGTTGATGGTTGTTGGTGTTTTTTAGTGCATTTTTTTTTTTTTGTAGTACTTTAGTGTTAGTGTTTGATTGTTTGTATCATGTTTGTTTAAAAAAAAAAAAGGTTCAATAAAGATATTGTGGAAAAAAAAAATACTGTGTTCAATTGTGTCTTTTGGTAACATTAGAAGGTGGCATAGAAGAGTTTTCAAGTCGGGTAACCAATCATATTCTGAATGCTGCAATAGCAAGTATACCTAAGAAAACAACACAGGGTAGGAAGAAGGTTGTACCCTGGCAGAATGACGAATGTAGTATTGCAATAAAAGAACGAACAAGGCATTCAGACAGCTGAGGAAGAATATGACTAGTGAAAACTTAAGAAAAGGGCAGTAGCTCGAAGGATTATTAAAAACAGGAAAAGGCCAACATGGAGAGAATTTTGTTCCACCATTGGTAGGAAAACAGAACTAGGTGATGTCTGGGGTATGTTTAAAAAAATGAGTGGGAAAAGGGTATCAGTTAAAATTCCAGCTTTAGTACATGGAGACTAGATGGCTGTATCAGACAAAGAAAAGGCAGAAGTCCTAGGTAGAGCATTTGCAGCAGTGCATAGAGGAGAGACCATCTTGGTGAGAGTCACAGACAGCAAAGGCAGCATAAACTCAGAGAAAATGCAAACTTAAAAAATGAAGTGAAAAGAGGACATGACTGTATTAGACCTCAAGCTCACAATGTCAGAGCTTAAGAGAGCTTTGCAAAATAGTGGATACACAGCTCCAGAATATGATCAGTTAAGCTATACTACGTTCCGGCAGTTGCCTAGGCAATCAATGCAACTGGTGCTGAAACTGTTTTAACAGGATATGGAAGGAGGGGGTTATCCCAAGTGGGTGGAAAAAGGCTGTAATTTTACCATTTAATAAGCCAGGGAAAGATCCAGCTCATCCAGGCAACTACAGGTCATTAGCATTAACGTCACATTTAGGGAAATGGATGGAGAAGGTGTTAGTTTACAGACTCTCATATGTATTAGAGCAAAAACGATTAATAAACGACTATCAGAATGGTTTTAGAAGAGGAAGATCCACAGTGGATGCTCTAGTTAGGGTAAGTAATGATATTGAAAAGACCCTCAAAATGAAATAAGTAATAGTTATAGTTTATCTGGATATGGAGAAGGCTTATGACTCACTGTGGAGGGACGGTCTTATGAAATTGAATAAAATAGACATTGGTGGTAGGATGTATAATTGGATAATGGATTTTTTAACACACAGGACAATTAGGGTTAAAGTAGGATCAGAAGTTTCTCATGACTTTGAAATAGAAAATGGTGTTCCTCAGGGGAGTGTGATAAGCCCTGTTTTATTACCTCCGCCAAGGGGGCAATGTTTTTACCGGGGTTTGTCTGTCTGTTTGTCTGTTACCAACATAAGTCAAAAAGTTATGAACAGATTTTTACGAAATTTTCAGGAAAGGTGTGTAATGGCACGGGGAACAGATGATTAGATTTTGGTGATGATCTGAGAGTGCATACCTCCACCAAGGGCTTTGTTTGTATTTGTGCAGCAGGATTACACAAAAACTACTGGATGGATTTGGATGAAATTTTCACCAGACGTGGTTCTTGGGCTACAGAGGAACCCATGATATTTTGGTGATGATCTGACAATGCATACCTCAGCCAAGGCTCTTATCTTCTCACAGTGTGTTAGCAACAATATTCCAAAACTGATGGACAGACTTTGATGCAATTTTCACCACAAGTGGCTATAGGCTTACACACAAACCCATTACATTTTGAAGGTGATCCATGAGAAACGCAAGGAGCCTTGGCGGAGGTATGCGCTCTATGAGTGCTTTTCTAGTTCAATATAATGATTAATGACATGTTTGAGAATCAAGAGGGATCCATCAAAACAGCACTATATGCAAATGATGGAACCATATGGACAAGGGGAAGAAATGAGAAATTTGTGTTGGAAAACATCAGGAAAGCAATGGAGAAAGTGGAAAAGTGGTCATATGACTGGGGATTTAAATTTTCAAACAGTAAAACCTGCTTTCACAAAAAAATGCAGAACTGGTACAGAGCCATTAACATTATATAATCAACAAATAGAGAAAGTCAGTGAGTTCAAATATCTAGGATTGTGGTTTGATAGCGCATATACATGGAGAGTTCATATTGAAAATCTGGAGACAAAATGCAAAAAAGTATCTCATAAAAGCTGTAGCTGGACACGAATGGGGTGCAGATAAACAGGCATTAATTGACATTTACAGAGCACTAATGCGATCGACAATAGACTACAGATGCATGATTTATGAAGCAGTGGCAAAGACGATGCTGGAAAAAATGGACAAAATGCAGCATTGAGCGCTTCGCCTGTGCATTGGAGCTGTCAAAACAACACCAAACAATGCAGTTTTAATAGAAGCAGGAAAAATGCCACTGGATTTGAGAAGAGACAAACTTGCATTATCATACTGGGCCAAGCTGAAAGGAAGTGATGAAGCAAATATTTCAAAAACAACACTACAAGACTGCTGGGAATACTCTAATTTCCAGGGACATGGGTTTGGGTGGACAATTGAAAGAAGGACCAGAATGTATGGGCTGCACACTATTGATATAGCTAACACCAGTTCAGTGAGTAATGTTCCCCCTTGGTTGTTTCCGGGAATACAAGTAGACGCTAGTCAGCTAATGAGGAAAATGGATTGGCATATGAGTGAAGTTGGTGTTAAAACAAGCATTTACCTCAGGAACAACTACTAAAACTTCTGACAGCTCTATACTGACGGTTCAAAGAATAAAGAGGGGTCTGTTGGAGTTGGATTACACATACCAGAATTTAAAGTGACCATCGCAAAAAGACTCTCCAACAATACATCCGTGTTTACAGCAGAGATGGTGGCAATAATTATTGCTTTGCAGTGGGTGGAGGAGGTCAGACCGGACCAGGTGGTGGTGTGCACGGATTCACTTGCAGTGTTAAAAACCATACAGACGCTAAACTCTACAAGGTAAGACTTGGTGATCGAGCAATACAGTGGGGCAAAAAAGTATTTAGTCAGCCACCAATTGTGCAAGTTCTCCCACTTAAAAGATGAGAGAGGTCTCCAATTTTCATCATAGGTATACCTCAACTATGACAGACAAAATGAGAAAAAAAAAATCCAGAAAATCACATTGAATGATTTTTAATGAATTAATTGGTAAATTCCTCGGTAAAATAAGTATTTGGTCAATAACAAAAGTTCATCTCAATACTTTGTTATATACCCTTCGCTGGCAATGACAGAGGTCAAACGTTTTCTGTAAGTCTTCACAAGGTTTTCACACACTGTTGCTGGTATTTTGGCCCATTCCTCCATGCAGATCTCTAGAGCAGTGATGTTTTGAGGCTGTCGCTGGGCAACATGGACTTTCAACTCCCTCCAAAGATTTTCTATGGGGTTGAGATCTGGAGACTGGCTAGGCCACTCCAGGACCTTGAAATGCTTCTTACGAAGCCACTCCTTCGTTGCCCGGGTGGTGTGTTTGGGATCATTGTCATGCTGGAAGATCCAGCCACGTTTCATCTTCAATGCCCTTGCTGATGGAAGGAGGTTTTCACTCAAAATCTCACGATACATGGCCCCATTCATTCTTTCCTTTACGCGGATCAGTCGTCCTGGTCCCTTTGCAGAAAAACAGCCCCAAAGCATGATGTTTCCAACCCCATGCTTCACAGTAGGTATGGTGTTCTTTCTCCTCCAAATACGACAAGTTGAGTTTTTACCAAAAGTTCTATTTTGGTTTCATCTGACATTCTCCCAATCCTCTTCTGGATCATCCAAATGCTCTCTAGCAAACTTCAGACGGGCCTGGACATGTACTGGCTTAAGCAGGGGGACACATCTGGCACTGCAGGAACTGAGTCCCTGGCGGCGTAGTGTGTTACTGATGTAGCCTTTGTTACTTTGGCCCCAGCTCTCTGCAGGTCATTCACTAGGTCCCCCCGTGTGGTTCTGGGGTTTTTGCTCACCGTTCTTGTGATCATTTTGACCCCATGGGGTGAGATCTAGCGTGGAGCCCCAGATCGATGGAGATTATCAGTGGTCTTGTATGTCTTCCATTTTCTAATAATTGCTCCCACAGTTGATTTCTTCACGCCAAGCTGCTTACCTATTGCAGATTCAGTCTTCCCAGCCTGGTGCAGGTCTACAATTTTGTTTTTGGTGTCCTTTGACAGCTCTTTGGTCTTGGCCATAGTGGAGTTTGGAGTTTGACTGTTTGAGGTTGTGGACAGGTGTCTTTTATACTGATAATGAGTTCAAACAGGTGCCCTTAATACAGGTAACGAGTGGAGGACAGAGGAGCCTCTTAAAGAAGTAGTTACAGGTCTGTGAGAGCCAGAAATCTTGCTTGTTTGTAGGTGACCAAATACTTATTTTACCGAGGAATTTACCAATTAATTCATTAAAAATCCTTCAATGTGATTTTCTGGATTTTTTTTTTCTCATTTTGTCTGTCATAGTTGAGGTATACCTATGATGAAAATTGGAGACCTCTCTCATCTTTTAAGTGGGAGAACTTGCACAATTGGTGGCTGACTAAATACTTTTTTGCCCCACTGTATCACAGTTTATTTAGGGTACACATGGGTGGTGGAGAAGTTCAGTTTTGTTGGGTTCCTGCACATGAAGGATTGAAAGGAAATGACTGTGCAGACAAATTAGCAAAAAGTGCTCTTGGAAAAGAAATAACTATACCATTGTTTCTTGGAAAAGGTCAAGGGAAAGCAGTAATCAAGAAAAAAGGAACTGAGCTATGGCAAAAAAAGATGGGATGACAATCATAAAGGTAGATCGTATTACAGAATACAAAAATCTATTGCAATAAAGAATTTAATAACAACCAAAAGGAGGGAAGACGACTTCCGGTTATGGCTGCCACGTAGGACGGACGTGTCTCGCTCTGCTCTGCTCCTGGAAAAAAAAAATCGGCAAATAACTCTCTCATTTGGGACAGAACGTATCCCAGCATTTGGGCGAAGATATGTCGGCGAAGCCTAAGGCTGGAAAACCAGGAAAAGGAAAAAGCGAGCCGCCGAAACAGTCCAAATTAACGGACTTTCAGGTCTGTGACGCAGTAAACAAAACTCCATATATGGCGGAGGAGGCTGGCAACGCTGCGATATCTGCGGGGAATGGCGCAGATGCGCTGATGGCTGCCATGAGTTCAATGAGAGCGGACTTTTCCTCTAGATTTGATGGGATTATGACAGCGTTGGAAGGAATAAGAAAGGAATTGGGTGACTGTGTAGAACGAACGGCGCAGATGGAGCTCCGTCTCACTAGTGCTGAAGATGACGTCACCCGTCTTCAATTAAAGGTGCGCACTTTGGAAAAAAAAAAATAAATCTCTGGAAGATAATATTTTGGATTTGGAATCTCGGTCGAGACAGAATAATTTGAGGCTGGTGGGTCTTCCAGAGGAATCAGAAGGTCGGGACGTATGTTCCTTTCTGGAAAAGTGGATTCCGGAGGTGCTGGGCAGCGAGGAGTTGCAATCAGCAGTGGTTCTGGAAAAAGCACATCGTTTTGGCCCACGGAGAGATAAGGGACCGCCGAGGACCTTAATTATGAAGTTTCTTAGCAACAGAGACAGGATGAAGATCTTCAACGCTGCACGTGCTAAAGGAGAGATTAAACACCAGGACCAGCAGGTGCGTTTCTACCCAGATTTGGCCACAGGAATCCAGCAATTGAGGAAGCAGTTTGATCCCATACGTAAGGAGCTGCGCAACCTTGGGATTCGTCATGGTGTAATCTATCCTGCGAGACTGCTGACCACGTATGAGGGCAGAACCCACATCTTCAAGACCCCAGAGGAGGCGCAGGAGTTCATCAAGAAGATCAAAGAAGAAGAAGAGACTGGTGGGAGCTAAGCATGAACAAAATATAAGGTAGAATAATTAAGCATTTGCACAGGCATCTGACTGACTTGAAGTAAATAGTAAGTTTACAAAATATAGATTGTATTATATATTAAAAAAACAAAACAAAAACAAAACAAACAAACAAAAAAAACTATGATGTACAAAGTTGTTAAAAATTTTGGAGTTAAGTTGGAAAACTACAGAGGAGAGTTAATGTTACGTCATTAAAAGCAGTAGAGTTAGGGTGATTGGGAGGATGAAGAAGGAGTGGCTTAGGCTGTTCCCCGTGGGTGTGGAACGGTCGATGGCTATATCGGGAGACAGAATTTTTCTTTTGATTTTGGGGGGTTTGCCACAAGTGTGGGAAGGGGAAATTTGTTTGTGTGTAGTTTGTAGGATGAATGTTCAACCACTCATGTTTTTGCTTCTCTGTATGAGCATGTTTACACTGCAAGGTAATCCCAAACTCTCTATTGATCATGGACCAAAGTGTTAATCTTAATTTAACTTCATGGAATTGCAGAGGTCTACAAAATTTAAAAAAACTTAAACAAGTTATGAATAAAATAAAGGACATGGGTTCAAGAATTGTGTTTTTACAAGAAACTCATCTGATAGAGGAGGATGTTAAAAGAATTAGGCGTAGATGGCAGGGAAGTGTATTCACCTCTTCATTTTCATCCCGAGCCAGGGGAGTTATGACTCTCATACATAAATCAGTTCCTTTTCAAGTGAAAAATGTAATTGGAGACAAATTTGGAAGATATGTAATCATTCAAGGTTCTTTGCCATTAGAAAATATAAATCTTGTGAACTTATATGGTCCCAATATAGATGATCAGAAGTTCTTTGCTAATTTATTTCTCATCTTATCATCACTTACAGGGCAACATATAATAGCAGGGGATTTTAATTGTACATTGAATCCAGGTGTGGATAGATCAACAGGACTGGATTGTACGCACATTGGATGTAGGATGACTATTAATCATTTTATGAAAGAATTGAGATTGTTAGATATATGGAGAGAAATGAAACCACAAGTTAAAGCCTATTCTTGTTATTCCAGTACCTACAAGACATTCTCACGTATTGATTATTTTTTGATTTCCACAGAATTAAGGTCCAAGATTCAAAACTGCTTTTATGATAACATTGTGATCTCTGATCATGCACCCTGTTGTCTAATATATGTAGATAAAAAATTGACAAAGGAATCAGGTAGATGGCAATTTCAGCATAAATGGCTTCAGGATGAGGAATTTGTCAAGTATATAGAAAAACAGATAGACGAGTTCTTTGACATCAATACTACACAAACATCAGCATGTGTAAAGTGGGAGGCTTTCAAAGCTTTTATTAGGGGACATATTATTAGTTATACAGGATCAAAATCTAAGAAGACTCGAGAGGAGAGAGCTAAATTGGAACATAAAATAAAAAGTCTTCAGGAAAAAGTGTATGCAGGAAGTGACCTAAGGTTGGAGAATGAATTACTGATTTTGAGAGCTGAATACGACAAAAAATCAGCGAATAGAGCTGCCTCGAGTCTTCTAAGATTGAAACAATCTTTTTATGAACAAGGTGAAAAATCAGGAAAATTATTAGCATGGCAGATTAAACAATTGGAAATTAAAACACCAATTACCAGTATTATAAGTAAGGGACAGGTAGTTATAGATCCTTTAGAAATTAATAGAGCCTTTAGAGATTACTATGAAAAATTATATGATACCAAAAATGAACCTGATTTAACAAAACTAAATGGGTTTTTGAACGAACTATCTATACCGTGTATACCAAATGAAAACAGGGAGATATTGGAGTCTAAAATTAGTCAAGAAGAAGTTGGGCTAGCCATTGATAATATGAAATCAGGAAAAAGTGCAGGACCAGATGGTCTTCCAGTTGACCTTTATAAAAAATTTAAGAATAAATTAATAAAACCTTTTTTGGAAATGGTTTTAGAAGCATTTCAAAATAATAATTTACCATCATACATAAATAATACCTTAATTATACTGCTGCCAAAACCAGGTAAGCCCTCTAATAAATGTGAAAATATGAGACCAATAAGCCTATTAAACGCCGACCTTAAGATAATCTGTAAAATTTTAGCAAGACGAATACAAGAAATTTTACCAAATATTATTAATCGAGATCAGAATGGCTTTATAAAGGGTAGACAAGGCTTCCATAATGTAAGAAGACTATTTAATATTATTTATTTTAATAAAGAAGCACCGGATACAGCTCTCCTATCATTGGACGCCGAAAAGGCCTTTGATAGAGTTGAATGGCCCTTTCTTTTTGAAGTCCTACAAAGGTTTGGACTTGGAAATAATTTCATAAAATGGGTTCAAATAATATACAATAATGCTACAGCAGAAATCCTAACAAATAACAATATTTCAAAACCAATAAAAATCAATAGAGGATGTCGACAAGGCTGTCCACTTTCACCTTTACTGTTTACTATGGCAATTGAACCTTTAGCGATAGCGATACGTTTACAGTCACAAATATATGGAATTAAAGTTGGACCAACAGAACATAAAATCTCCCTGTACGCCGATGATATAATTTTGTTTATGTCGAATCTAAAAAAATCAATTCCAACCTTGTTGAATTTAATAAAGAATTTTGGGGAAATATCAGGATATAAAATAAATAAAACTAAATCTTCAATATTAATGCTAAATGAGACCCAGAGAAATTACCCAGCCCCTGAGGCAAATCAATTCAATGTTGTAAATCAGTTTAAATATTTAGGAATCCAAATTATGCCTAAGCTAGAATCAGTCGCCAGCGTCAACTATGAAGCCTTAATGTCAGATATCAGTGAGTTAACTCAGAGATGGATGTCACTACCAATGTCGATGATCGGGAGAATCAATATACTTAAAAGTAATATTTTACCTAAAATACTTTATTTATTTCAATACATTCCCTTATCACCACCTTTAGATCTATTCTCAAGAATAAAAAAAAAGTTAGTGGAATTTATATGGAACAACAGGAGGGCTAGATTACGTCTGTCTTTATTATATTTACCATTTGATCGTGGAGGTCTGAAATGTCCAAATTTTATGTTGTATTATTGGTCGGCACAACTGAGGTCTATGACATATTATTTTTCATCAAATGATCTCCCTCACTGGACTGAAATGGAATCATACAATTTGCCTTTACCTCTTCCCATATTCATATACTCAGATTCGGCAAAAAAATTACAAAAACAAGTTAAAAATCCATTTGTAAAGCATATGATCAAAATATGGTGTGAAGCTAAAAACTATTTAAAAGAACCACAGTTATTGTCACAATTTAGTCCAATATGGGGTAATCAATATTTTAAACCAGGGAGAGCGGACGCTGTATTTAAAGTATGGAATTTAAAAGGGATACAAAAGATTCAGGATTTATATTTGCCATGTGCAGACAACATAATGTCTTTTGAAGAGCTGAGGATCAAATTTAATCTCAATAGAACACATTTTTTTAAATATCTTCAACTTAGAAACTTTATTCGATCAAATCAAAATAAAGCTCTCACTCGACCTATTTATTCATCCTTGGAAAAAATGATGATGAAAGATAGTAAAAGAAAGGGTATTATTTCAGAGTTTTATAACTCATTGACACTATCTTCAAGTGAAAATTCACTGAAAAGATTAAACTACTGGAAAGAAGATCTGCAAATTGAAATTTCGGAGGAACAATGGGAATTGGCTTGTACAGAAGCTCAAACCAAATCAATAAATGCACGCCTTAAATTGATACATTTCAAATGGTTAATGCGGATGTATGTTACACCGGAGGAGTTAAATAGATATAACAAAAATATACCAGATACATGCACAAAATGCATGGAAAGTAAAGGAACCCTATTTCATTGTTTATGGGAATGTAGATTAATAAGAATGTTTTGGGAAGAGGTGAGGGTAACAATTGAAAAAATAATCTCAAAACAAATCATACTGAATCCTAAACTGTTTTTGTTGGGTCTGTACCCAGAAAAGCATAATTTTAATAAAAGTGAAAGAACATTCATAGACCTCAGTTTGCTTAATGCCAAAAAATGTATTGCACTATTATGGAAAAAGACTCATAGACCAGATGTGACTCAGTGGTTAAGACAGATGTTAACAAAGCTTCCATTAGAAAGAATAACATATATACTGAAATCAAAGGAAATTGTGTTTGAGAATATATGGAGACCTTTTATTGATTATGTAAAAAATTTAAACATAACTCTTGAAGAAGAAGGTGAATGATGTGTGTGGACCTTGTAAATTCCAAACTGGTGAACATAATATGTATACTTATGTATTGGATTGTCTAGACTAAACAGAGGAGCATTGTTGAAGACTTGATTTTGTTGGTGGTTGTTGGTGTTTTTAGTGCATTTTTTTTTTTTTTGTAGTACTTTAGCGTTAGTGTTTGATTGTTTGTATTATGTTTGTTAAAAAAAAAAAGGTTCAATAAAGATATTGTGGAAAAAAAAAAAAAAGGAGGGAAGACATCATTATGGCAAGACTCAGACTGGATCACACATGTATAAATGGCACTTTATTCACCATGGGGAAAAGCGAAAGTGACAAATGTAGAGAATGTGGAGTAAAAGAAAATGTCGAGCACATCTTATTACTCTGTCACAAGTATGGAAATGAAAGAGAGAATGAAAAATGAAGTTTGAGAAGCCGGTAGGGAATGGGATTTAACTGGGATTCTGGGAACAGATGGAGATGGAGAGGCAATAAGAATCACGAGGAGGGCTCTTTTCTCTTTTTTAAATAACACAGGATTAAGTCATAGAATTTAGGGGTCGGGCTCAGATAACGTAATGTTACACACTCTTGTACAGTAGGTGGCGGTATGCACCTTTCAGTTGTTTGCTATCTGCCAGTAACCGAGAGAAGAAGAAACACCTGAGGTTCCAGCAGTACATCGCACCTGTCTGAGACAGGAGGACAGCCTTCACCAGCATAGGGTACGATAGTCTTTAAAGCACGTTTCTAGGACATCATAGGATGGCCGATGATCTCTGCCTCATCATCATAGCGTGTCCTATGAACTCAGGCATCATACGACAACTTGCCATGCCTACATGACGGCAAATGTGTAACCTTGCCGAATGCCAGTCTACACTACAAATGTGTAAAATGCCAAGCAAAGTGCTGATTTTCTCCGGGTGCTCCGGTTTCTTGGTTTCTATGGGCATGCAAACGCCTTCCTGAACAGGGTCAAAAGCCACTTTTTCAGGATCGTGCCCATGAACTGGAATTACAACCTATCCCTCATCCAGTGGTCTGAACGAAGAAGACCCACCAGATGGAGAGCAATAGAATGAAGAGAACTGCTGCACGTCAGAAAGGATGCCGTGAACATGAAACACCTCAGGCTCCACCAGTACGCCGCAGGCATGACTGTGAACAACACAGTCGTCTCAGACAGAAGAGACCCTTCAGTGGTCTGAACGAAGAAGAAGAAGACCCACCAGATGATGTCTATATGACAGCACATAGACAGAGCACATGACTCCCTACAAGACATATACAGTATATAAGACACAGGTAAGCAACATAACACAGAACAGTGACAGGCAGGAGAAGAAGTAACAAGCAGGGGCAACCAGTCCCAGATGGCAGGGCATGTTTTGTGATTTTTATGTTTTGCTGCATACAAACGCCATCACATATGATTGCCACTTAGCGCTGTGTTGTCATACCAACTGTCCTGTAACTGGCAAGAATTCTGTTCCAATGCATCCCCTCTACGGGCATGCACGGTAGACACAGGTAAGCAACATAACACAGAACATTGACAGGCAGGAGAAGAAGTAACAAGCAGGGGCAAACAGCTCCAGATGACAGGGCATCATAGGACGGCCTATGATCTCTGCCTGAACATCATAGGACGTCCTATGAACTCAGGCATCATACGACACATTGACAAATGTATCTTGATGTCACAGGCATCATAGGACACATAGACAGAGCACATGACTCCCTACAAGACATATATATGGACACAGGTAAGCAACATAACACAGAATGATGATGATACCTATCATTGTTGTAACTATGATGATGATGATGATGATGATGATGATGACGATACCTATTATTACCTCCGCCAGGAGGTTATGTTTTTGTCGGGGTTTGTCTGTCTGTTTGTTTGTCTGTCTGTTGGTTAGCAAGATAACTCAAAAAGTTTTGGACGAATTTCGATGAAACTTTCAGGCGTTGTTGGAAATGGTACAAGGAAGAACTGATTAAATTTTGGGGATGATCCGGATCATCCCCAAAAATCTGAAGTTTTTTCAGGCAATCTTAGCTGTGGGAGCAGCGGCTATTGGCACTGGCCGGGAACGAAGGCGGCGTGGTAAACGTGCCGGTGCGCTAGTCAGGCTGAAGAAACGAGGATATCGCACGCCGCTCCCATCGATCCATCTGACCAATGTCCGCTCTTTGGCGAACAAAATGGACGAACTGCTGCTCCTGACTCACAAAAACCTGGATTTTAGCAGATCTGGCACCCTGTGTTTCACGGAGTCCTGGCTGAATGAACACATCCCAGACAGCGCGGTTCGCCTGGACGGATTCCAACTGTTTCGCGCTGATCGCAGCCAAGAATTCTCTGGAAAGACTAAAGGTGGTGGAATCTGCTTCTACATAAACGAAGGTTGGTGTACTGATGTCACAGTGTTTAAGAAGTTTTGTAGCCCTAACCTAGAGTCACTGTTCATAAACTGTAAACCCTTTTATTCACCACGAGAGTTCTCCTCGTTTATTCTGGTCGGAATTTATATCCCGCCTGCTGCTTGTACAACGGAAGCACTGCAGCACCTTGCTGACCAGATAGCAGAGGTGGAGGAAAAACATCTAGACTCTCTGCTTATCATGCTGGGTGATTACCTCCGCCAGGAGGTTATGTTTTTGGCGGGGTTTATCTGTCTGTTTGTCTGTCTGTTGGTTAGCAAGATAACTCAAAAAGTTTTGGACGGATTTCGATTAAACTTTCAGGCGTTGTTGGAAATGGTACAAGGAAGAACTGATTAAATTTTGGGGATGATCCGGATCACAGATCATGATCATCATCGTAACTACAATAATAGGTATCATCATCATCGTGATGATGATATGATGACTATGATGATGATGATGATACCTATTATTGTTACTACGATGATGATACCTATTATTGTTGTAACTATGATGATGATGATACCTATTATTGTTGTAACTATGATGATGATGATTGTTGTAACTACGATGATGATACCTATTATTGTTACTACGATGATGATGATACCTATTATTGTTGTAACTATGATGATGATACCTATTATTGTAACTATGATGATAATGCTCAGATGATAATGCGCTCTCCGAGTGCTTTTCTAGTTTTTGTTTTGCTGCATACAAAAAACGTCACATGTGATTGCCACTTAGTGCTGTGTTGCTGTACCAACTGTTCTGGAACTGGCAAGAATTCTGTTCCAATGCATCCCCTCTACGGGCATGCATGGGTATGCACTAGTCACTACAAAATGCAAGAAATCTGTGAGTCTGTCACGCTCATAGGACATTAGGACGTCCTATGAACTCAGGCATCACACGACAACTCCCGATGCCTATGACGTCACATAGACAAATGTGTTTTTATGATGCCATACATCAAGCCCACGGCACATAGACAAATGTGTCTTTATGATGTCATATACATCAAGCCTGCCTTTATGTCTTTACGATGTCATAACAGTGACACATCAGGCAACATGTCTTTATGATGTCATTTACATCAAGGCTGCCTTCATGTCTTTATGATGTCATATACAGTGAGTTCATGCCAGAAAGCCTCTTTTTGCTCAGATCTATTTTCATGATCCTGTCCATGAACTGGAGTTACGACGCACCTATCCCTCAACCAGTGGTCTCAAGAAGAAGTCCCACCAAATGAAGAGCAATAGTGCTCCGGTTTCTTGGTTTCTACGGGCATGCACGGGCCTTCCTGAACAGGGTCGAAAGCCACTTTTTCAGGATCGTGCCCATGAACTGGAATTACAATGCACCTATCCCTCAACCTGTGGTCTGAACAAAGAAGAAGATGACCCACCAGATGGAGAGCAATCGAATGAGAAGAACTGCTGTACGTCAGAAAAGATGCCATCCATCCATCCATCTTCTTCTGTTTAATCCTTTTCGGGTTGCGGGGGGGGCTGGAGCCTATCCCAGCAGCCATGAACATGAAAGATCTCAGGTTCCAGCAGCATAATTGGTTTCTACGGGCGTAGACCGGTATGCATGGGTATGTACTAGTGTTGCAAAATGCATATATTTCACTGAAGAATTTGTTAAAAAATATAATCAAAATGATCATTAATAATCCCCAACAGCACACATATGTTGGGCCAACGTACAAAGTTTACATCGGGAATACATCTTACAGAGGTCTTATAGAGGCCGTTGTCTTGCCAATGACCAAACAACCTCTATAAGATGTATTCCCAATGTAAACTTTGTACATTGGGCAGATGTTCAGGATCATATTAATCACAAAATGTTTTTATCATTCAGAATGAATGATAAAAACACAGGGTTACAAAAATATTTTTTTTGTAAGTTGTCTGTGTTTTTTCAACTGATTTAAGACAATTTTGCACCGCTGAATCCGAAAATGACATCAGTTTCTCTTGATCAGGTGCCAAGTAAAAACTTGTACTTAATTAGTACTGTGCATGTACTTACCTTTATATAAAGGTAAGTACATGTAAATTGAATGTTACGTCATCATTGTTCAAAGTTCAGAGAATTTCAAGAAATAAAGAATTTTGCGTCATATAAAGCAAAAATACCCATACATGTAAACAAAAACTTATAAAACAACATGTGACCATAATTCAAAAAGCTGACCTCGTTGAGCAAAACCAATGTGATGATTAAAATAAATGTTGAGGAGTCCAGACATTTCTGGTTTTATGTTGGACTGTATGTTTTTTACTTATTTAATTTCTGATCAATTTTAAAATAATATGAAACAAAATTTTAAAAGAGCAAATAACCTTTTATACACAAAAAAATGTTTCATTAGTCAAGGATTAAAAAGATGAAAACAGCAACAGTTCTGATCATTATAGTGACAAAAGGAACACGGTTCCAACCAGAGAAGATATAGCTATAATCACAAACGCCATCTTTGTTCTTCTCTGGTTCTGGAGGAAGTTTAAGGATAGATCAATAATGACATCGATAGAGCATGATGGACTTGGATAATAACCCAAACTAATAGTCAGTATTTTGGCTATATCTCATTTTCACATAAAAAACATTTGTTTTTGAATAAGTTATATTTAAAGCTCAACACAGAAGAATTACTCCATCATGGATTTATCTGACACGTTAACAAGCATCTTTAGTTTTGATTGTTGGAGAATATTTAACCGGAGAATATTTAACCTCTTCTATCTTGCTGGCTTCATTTCTGTTCAAGTTCTTATTTACTTGCGGAAAATAATCAGTTGTTTTTAAATTGTGTCAAGAAAGTTTGGTTGAACCCTTCTCCCCCCCCAAATATTCTGTGAAGTTATCAGGACCCCGAGCACACCTGGTACCTACGCCGGTCTGTTATGTCTGTAATCCATGTACCGAACATCCAACCGAACTTTATTGAGAACACACACAACTATATACACTGGCCAAAGCCTGCCTTACGTCACTCAGCAGGGCGGCTGCGGCAAGCCTCTAGGGCCAAACTCATATACAATACCCCCCCCACACACACACACCTTAGAAAAGTCCAAAACCACACACACCATTAAGACCCTCCCCACTTTAGGACCTGAATCACGCACTAAGAAAACTAAACTGAAATCACTAAATGGCCTATCACATTCATACAACAAAACCTAAAGCTAGGGGGGACGGGTGGACTACTGTCCTACCCCACACAGCAAGGTGGGAGGATTCTGCCACCTGTACTAAATAAAAGTCCATTAATAAACTAAAATATTGCCGTGCTCCTAAAAAAATAATAAGACATAAAATAATCCCCAAACAATAACAGTTTAATAATTATGTTTTTTTTTAACACATGCACACATGAACATTAGAACTATTTAATATTTTTTTACAAACTCACAATACTGTCCGTTTGGCAGAAAAGGGTAGAACCGGCTTATAGTGGTCCAGGGCAGCCCCTCAGTAGGCGCGCCCCTGGAAGCAGCCTGCTCCCAGGGTCGTAACTGAACTCACAGACGAGAGTGCCTCTTCTCCTCACCATTGACCGCCCTTCTCATCCGGACCTGCCATCCGAAGCCTCCTCCTGGGCACACGGCAGCTCGTTGGCGTGTCTCCACGAACCATCTGACAGTTGAAAATAGGCTGCACCTTGGTTAGCTACTACAATGCGCAGCCACCCCTGATGATCTTCAGGCTGTCGTTTAGTCCATATTTGCTAAGCTCAGACAGATCAGGAAGGAGAAGGAAGCAGCGCTGAAAAGTGGAGACAGGGACTGCTACAGGGAGGTTAAATACCGGTTTAACAGAGAGCTGAAGAGGGCTAAATCTCTATACTCAGAGAGACTCCAGCAGCAGTTCACTGCTAATGATTCGGCTTCCGTGTGGAGAGGACTGAGGCAAATCACAAACTATCGACCTAAGGCTCCTAAAGGTCAGGATGACAAAGCCCTTTGTCAAAGATTGTCCCAACACTATGCCCGTTTTGACACCTCGTCATCTGTGTCCAACTCCCCCCCTCCCTCCAGCTCCACAGCCTCCACATTCCCTACTTCATTTAAGGCACCCCCCCCCCCCTCCTCCCCCCCTCCCCTTATCATCAGTGAGCAGGATGTGCTCAAACAGTTCTCCAGACTGAACCCGCGCAAGGCCCCCGGCCCAGACGGCGTGTCTCCCTCCACCCTGAGACTCTGTGCGAAACAGCTGGCTCCTGTATTCACAGACATTTTTAACACCTCCCTTAAGTTATGCCACGTGCCGTCCTGCCTCAAATCCTCCACCATCATCCCTGTCCCCAAGAAGCCACAGATCACTGGACTTAATGACTACAGACCTGTAGCGCTCACCTCTGTAGTCATGAAGTCCTTTGAGCGCCTGGTCCTGTCCCACCTCAAGTCCATCACCACCCCTCTCCTGGACCCGCTGCAGTTTGCCTACCGAGCCAACAGGTCTGTAGACGATGCAGTCAACCTGGCCCTCCACTCCATCCTGCAGCACCTGGACTCCCCGGGAACCTACGCCAGGATCCTGTTTGTGGACTTCAGCTCCGCATTCAACACCATCCGCCCCGCTCTGCTCCGGGACAAGCTGTCCCTGCTCAACGTGCCTGACTCCCTCTGCAGGTGGATCATCGACTTCCTGACGGACCGGAGGCAGCATGTGCGGCTGGGAAAGACTGTCTCAGACTATACTAGCATCAGCACCGGATCACCCCAGGGCTGTGTACTTTCCCCCCTACTCTTCTCCCTTTACACCAACTCCTGCACCTCCAGCCACCAGTCTGTCAAGTTGATCAAGTTTGCGGACGACACCACCCTCATCGGGCTCATCTCCAACGGCGACGAGTCCGCCTACAGGAGAGAGGTGGCCCAGCTGGCGTCCTGGTGCAGCAATAACAACCTGCAGCTGAACGCTCTGAAGACAGTGGAGATGATTGTAGACTTCAGGAAAGTCACTACTCCTCTGCCCCCCCTCACCCTCTCAGGCTCTCCCATCACCACTGCTGATTCCTTCCGCTTCCTAGGCACTACCATCACCAGGGACCTCAAATGGGAGCTGACCATCAGCTCACTCACCAAAAAAGCCCAGCAGAGGATGTTCTTCCTGCGGCAGCTGAGGAAGCTCAAGCTACCCACCAAGATGTTAGTGCAGTTCTACACAGCCATCATCGAGTCCATCCTCACCACCTCCATAACCGTGTGGTACGCAGGAGCCACTGCCAGGGACAGACTAAGGCTGCAGCGCGTCGTGCGCACTGCTGAGAAGGTGATCGGCTGCAAGCTCCCATCTCTCCAGGATCTGTACATCTCCAGGACCCGGAGGCGTGCTGGCCGGATCATAGCCGACCCCTCACACCCTGGTCACGTACTGTTTGCCCCCCTCCCCTCTGGTAGAAGACTTCGGTCCATCCAGACTAAAACCTCCCGTCACATGAACAGCTTCTTCCCCTCTGCCATTAGACTGCTGAACACTAAGTGACTTATTGACTCTCGTGCACCATGTACAGCAGCTCAACCAGACTCATGTCAATCATCACTGTTTTCTTCCTGCATTACCGAGTGCACTATATAGTTCTCCACAGTATCTGCTGCTGGCTAATATATATTTTAACTGTTGACCAGTATCACTTAATCTTATCCTACACTTTATTACATGTATAGTTTATTTCTCTTATCTTATCATGTTTAATGTTGCAGCATTGTACCGAGACAAATTCCTAGTTTGTGTACTACATGAACAATGGCAATAAACCTGATTCTGATTCTGATTCTGATTCTGCCGTGGTTGTCCCTCCTCATGAACCCAAACCCGGTCCATAACTCTGAAAGGGGTCTTGCTCGGCTTGCAGTGTTGCTGCTTGGCACGCAGTTTCTCCGTGCCTCTCGGTCTGCCACCAACCGTTTTCAAAACCGTTGCAGCTGTCACCGTTGTAGCCCCAGATTCACCGGCCCCCTGTGGCCGAGCTCCGGGGAAAACTGGAGCTAGTTTGTCAGCCTCGCTTGAGGACACAGGCATCTGGCCGTCATGCCCAGTACCCTCATCCAGGGCAACTTGGGATCCGGCACTGTGGTTTTCCTGTGCCGACCCTGAGCGAGGCTGGTCCTGCTCAACCTCCACAGTGCCCGGTAAATCTTTGTACTGCTCGCTCCCAGTGTCCGTCTCTGTGCACGGCTGTCGCTGCTGTTTCTTGGGGTTCTCAGCATGCCCCCCCCCGCTCCAATCCTAGCTGCAGGGAAAACTGAGCCGAGTCTGGTCACTACTCTCCCCCCGTGCCGTCTTTGCTCACTGCGCTTTGTTCACCTCCAGTGCTGCGGTCACTCACCATGCTGTGCTTTTCGGCTGGCTTGTCGTCTTTGGTGGATGCGGGCTTCCTCTCCCGTTGCTCTGACTCCACCATGAAAACTAGCTTACAGCTTTTAGCTAGTGTTTGGCACCCACCTAGCTCCATGGCTAACTTCGCCGTTACCAATGGCTGAGCTGTTAGCTTCCTCGAGCTAGCTAGCTTAGCTACTTTTGGTACCAACAGCCTTCCCACCCATAGCTTCGTACTCCTTGTGTGTTCGGCAAACATTCAGCCATCCATCCGACAGCAGCCGATAAGACTCCGTCTCCCCCAGCCTGTAGAAAATGCCGAGATGGTGGACCAGAAGTGCTCATGTCCGCATTCCGTTGAGTCTACTCAGGCCCAACACTGCAATGTACCCCTCAAACATGGTCAACCAGTTAGGCCACAGGATTGCTGGCTCTCCCAGATACTGCAGAAATGGTGGTGGAGGTGGCCCATATGCCTCCATAGTTTCTCCTCGTCGCCAAAATGTTATGTCTGCAATCAATGAGATGGGAGTTGTCTTGTACCGAACATTCAACTGAACTTTATTGAGAACACACACAACTATAAACACTGGTCGCAGCCCACCTGACGTCACTCCACAGGGCGGCTACGGAAAGCTTCTTGGGCCAAACTCATATACAGTACTGTCCACACATGCCTGTCTCCCAAAGACTGTCCAGGCGGCCACCAACTTCCTCGTTAAGAGTTCCGCTTCTTTTGTTCTGTAACGGATGTTGATGTTTGTGCATCGATTCAGAATCATTCACATCTGCATCAGGATGCATCAGAAACACAATCATCACCCCACCATGACGCTGAGTCAGCAGACTCAGAACGTTTCATGGTTCTAATAAAGGCTGTAGATGTGACGGAACTCTCTGGTTCTGACCTGAGAAGCAGCTATCACAGCTACCCTTTATTTACCATGAAGATCACACTATAACAGCTCAGTTCAGTAGAATAAAAGTTGATTTTCTAGTTGAAAATATGTAGAAGTTTTTCAGTTAAAAGTTGAACGTCTACATTCACTTCTGTTATATTTTAGCTGAAAAAACATAAATATTATTATTAAAAACTAAGTGTAATCAAGTAGAAATGAACATAAATGTGTTGGTGGTAAATCTAGAATTCATCGCTGCCAATTCAGTGATTTTCCTCATAAATGTGTGAGTTTTTTAGTTTTTAACATTCTGCTGCTGTCTGATTTATGAGCCCCGGAGCCACAGGTTGGAGACCCTGGTATGCTGACAGCTGAGGATGCAAAACTTGCACAAACAGGTGGATAAGGACTGTGGTCATAGAAACAGGTGTTTACCACAGACCACAGGTGTGAGACACACTGGCAGTAGGATGTGAAAGAGGACAGCTCCTGAAAATCAACTAGGAGGAATGGAGGTGGGAAGCGACGACGAGGAAGTTTGGAGCACGGTGGAGTCTAAAAGAAGCAAACGTATATGTCAAGAAACTCAATCAAGACTGTTATCAAGTGCTGCGGAATCAAGAGAATGAACGATCCCGAAATGAACAAACGTACTCAGGAAGGGGCATCGTTTAGTGAGTAGAACCCAATTAAACTCACAAATGCAATTAATAAGTTACTTGGAGAAGTTTTAAATGCAAGGGTTCTTCGTAGTGGTTCGTTGCTGGTTACATGTAAAGATAGTGTTCAACAAGGAAAAGCAATCAGTCACTCAGATGGAGGGGGAAAATGTGCAGTGTTCAGTATTGCAAGGAAATAAGGCAATGAGAGGAGTGATATCGGGCATTTCAATGGCTGTCTCAACTGATGAAATAATGAGGAACTTAACTGGAGCAAAAGTGACAGAGGTACGGAGATTGAAAGATAACAGAAATGGCGAAAAATGTGAGAGTCTGTTAGTAGTGTTAAAATTTGATGAAACAAGACTGCCAAGTAAGGTGTATATTGGCTAAATGAGCTATTAAGTCAGATTTTACATTCCTCCTCCTCTCAGATGTTTCAAGTGTCAAGAGTTTGGTCATGTAGCAGCGATATGCAAAGGTAGACAACGATGTTCCAGATGCTCCGGTGAACATGAATGTTGCAAGTGTGAAAGAGGAGCCAAGTTAAAATGCTGTAACTGCAGTGGTGCAACAAAACCCGGAATGCTGCTGACTGTTATGACGTGAACTGTGAAGTCAAAATGTCACAAAGCTATGAGGAAAACGTCATAAAGCTAAAGGAAAAGGTCACAAAGTGATGACTTTAACGTCACAAAGCTATGAGGATTACGTCAAAGTATGAGGAGATTGTAACAAAGTGATGAGGACAACGTCACAAGCGATAAGAGGAAAACGTCACAGCGCTTTGAGTAGGACGTCACAAAGCTATGAGGAAAACATAATCAAGTAAGTCTGTGGTGGTAATGCACCTTTGAGCTGGTTGCCAACCGCCAATCAAATCTAGGAGAAGAAGAAGAAGTGAACATAGCTCTGCATATCGAGGTTGTAAAGCCAGCAAAAGCGCAGCAGAAATTCAGCAGATAAATGTCTTCCAGGAATCAACATATGCAGAAGCTGCAAAAAAGGTGCCAGCTAAAAAAGTGGGAGTGGACTCTAACAGGGAAAGTGTGCAGACTTGCAGTGCATGCAGTAGAATTAAGGAAGATACTCTGGTTTTGAAGGAAAATAATTTTGTCTTTTTTGTGGTAGATGTGATAAACTGGACTGCGCAGACTTCCAAGAAAACAGAAAAAATCAAAATCATTGTGAAAGCAGCATAAAAATATCTTGGCATTAAGGGGCTACATTGGGAAGCAGTTGAAGACTTGTTCAGTGGGGGATCTCTTAAGTTCACAGACATCACGGGCTGGTGGATCAACCGCCAATCTTCTTCTTCTCTCGGTTACTGGCGGATAGCAAACAACCAAAAGGTGCATACTGCCACCTACTGTACAAGAGTGTGTAACATTATGTCATCTGAGCCCGACCCCTAAATTCTATGACTTAATCCTGTTATTTAAAAAAAGAGAAGAGCCCTTCTCGTGATTCTTATTGCCTCTCCATCTCCATCTGTTCCAAGAATCCCAGTTAAATCCCATTCCCTACCAGCCTTTCAAACTTCATTTTCCATTATCTGTCTTTCATTTCTGTATTTGTGACAGTGTAATAAGACATGCTCGACATTTTCTTTTACTCCACATTCTCTACATTTGTCACTTTCGCTTTTCCCCATGGTGAATAAAGTGCTGTTTAAACCTGTGTGATCCAGTCTGAGTCTTGCCATAATGATGTCTCCCCTCCTTTTGGTTGTTATGAAATTCTTCATTGCAATAGATTTTTGTATTTTGTAATACAATCTACCTTTATGATCATCCCATCTTTTTGCCATAGTTCAGTTCCTTTTTTCTTGATCACTGCTTTCCCTTTCCCTTTTCCAAGAGACAATGGTATAGTTATCTCTTTTCCAAGAGTGCTTTTTGCTAATTTATCTGCAGTCATTCCCTATCAACCCTTCATGTGCAGGAACCCAACAAAACTTAACTTCTCCACCACCCCTGTGTACCCTAAATAAACTGTGATATAGCTCGATCACCAAGTCTTCCCTTGTAGATTTTAGTGTCTGTATGGTTTTTAGTGCTGCAAGTGAGTCTGTGCACACCACCACCCGGTCCGGTCTGACCTCCTCCACCCACTGCAAAGCAATAATTATTGCCACCATCTCTGCTGTAAACACGGATGTATTGTTGGAGTCTTTTTGCGATGGTCACTTTAAATTCTGGGATGTATACTACAACTTCAACAGAGTCCTCTTTATTCTTTGAACCATCAGTATAGAGCTGTAAGAAGTAATAGTAATTATTCCTGAGGTAAATGCTTGTTTTAACACCAACTTCACTCATATGTCAATCCTTTTTCCTCATTAGCAGACTAGCGTCTACTTCTATTCCCGGAAACAGCCAAGGGGGAACATTACTCACTGGACTGGTGTTAGCTATATCAGTAGTGTGCAGCCCATACATTCTGATCCTTCTTTCAATTGTCCACCCAAACCCATGTCCCTGGAAATTAGAGTATTCCCAGCAGTCTTGTAGTGTTGTTTTTGAAATGTTTGCTTTGACACTTCCTTTCAGCTTGACCCATAATGCCAGTTTATCTCTTCTCAAATCCACTGGCATTTTCCTGCTTCTATCAAAACTGCATTGTTTGGTGTTGTTTTGACAGCTCCAATGCACAGGCGAAGCGCTCTATGCTGCATTCTGTCTATTTTTTCCAGAGTCATCTTTGCTGCTGCTCCATAAATCATGCATCCATAGTCTATTGTTGATCGCATTAGTGTTCTGTAAATGTCAATTAATGCCCATTTATCTGCACCCCATTCGTGTCCAGCTACAGCTTTTATGAGATTAATGACTTTTTTGCATTTTGTCTCCAAATTTTCAACATGAACTCTCCATGTGTATGCACAATCAAACTACAATCCTAAATATCTGAACTCACGGACTTTCTCTATTGGTTGATTATAAGATAAGATAAGATAAGATAAGCCTTTATTAGTCCCACAACGGGGAATATAATATTTAAGATTATATAATGTTAATGGTTCTGTACCAGTTCTGTGTTTTTTTGTAAAAGTCATATAGCAGGTTTTACTGTTTGAAAATCCCTCTTGATCCTCAAACATGTCATTAATCATTATATTGAATAAAACAGGGCTTATCACACTCCCCTGAGGAACACCATTTTCTATTTCAAAGTCATTAGAAACTTCTGATCCTACTTTAACCCTAATTGTCCTTCTGTATCTGTTTTTCCTCTTTTTTTTTTCCTCTTTTTTTTGCTGTGAGGAACTTTTTTTTTCCTCACAGCTTTGTGATGTTTTCCTCATCGCTTTTCAGACCGGACTGGGTGGTGGTGTGCACAGACTCACTTGCAGCGCTAAAAACCATACAGGCACTAAAATCTACAAGGGAAAACTTGGTGATTGAGCTATATCACAGTTTATTTAGGGTACACAGGGGTGGTGGAGAAGTTCAGTTCTGTTGGATTCCTGCACATGAAGGGTTGAAAGAGAATGACTGTGCAGACAAATTAGCAAAAAGTGCTCTTGGAAAAGATAACTATACCATTGTCTCTTGGAAAAGGTGAAGGGAAAGCAATAATCAAGAAAAAAGGAACTGAACTATGGCAAAAAAGATGGGATGAAGATCATAAAGGTAGATCATATTACAAAATACAAAAATCTATTGCAATAAAGAATTTCATAACAACCAAAAGGAGGGAAGACATCATTATGGCAAGACTCAGACTGGATCACACAGGTTTAAATGGCACTTTATTCACCATGGGGAAAAGCAAAAGTGACAAATGTAAAGAATGTGGAGTAAAAGAAAATGTCAAGCACATCTTATTACACTGTCACAAATACAGAAATGAAAGATAGATAATGGAAAATGAAGTTCGAGAGGCCGGTAGGGAATGGGACTTAACTGGGATTCTGGGAACAGATGGAGATGGAGAGGCAATAAGAATCACGAGGAGGGCTCTTTTCTCTTTTTTTAAATAACACAGGATTAAGTCATAGAATTTAGGGGTTGGGGCTCAGATGACATGTTACACACTCTTGTACAGTAGGTGGCGGTATGCACCATTCAGTTGTTTGCTATCCACCAGTAACCAAGAGAAGAAGAAGAAGAAGAAGAAGAAGAAGAAACAGCCATATATAAAGTGTGTGGCGATAATGCACCTGTAGGCTGGTTGCCAACTGCCAATCAAATCTAAAAGAAGAAGCCGATGGAAGAAGCCGATGGCAATCACATCTAGAATGAAGAAGATGAAGAGGTTGCCAACCGAGTAGAATTCTGACTTTTGATATATAGAATGATGTTTACTGAGTGAAGTATGTGACGGTAATGCACTTGTAAGCTGGTTGCCATCTGCCAATCAAATCTAAAAGAAGAAGAAGAAGACCACAGGTGGGGCAGTGCGTGGCAGAGTGGTTAGCACTGCAGCAGCACAGCAACTCACCCTTGGCCGGGGGATCCTGGGTTCGATCCCAGCCCCTGACCAACAGTGATCTGTGTGGGGTTTGCATGCTCTCCCTGTGTCTGCATGGGTTTACTCCGGGATTTCTCCGGTTTCCTCCCACATGCCAAAAACATGCATGTTAGGTTAATTGGCATCAAACTGGGGATTCTAAATTGTCCTTAGGTATGACTGTGAGAGTGAATGGTTGTCTGTCTCTCTGTGTTGGCCCTGCGATGGCCTGGCGATCTGTCCAGGCTGTACCCTGCCTCTCGCCCAAAGATGCTGGGATAGGCTCCAGCCCCTCCGCAACCCAAAAAGGACTGTGCGGAAGAAGACGGATGGATGGAGAAGACCCCAGGTGTCAACATGAGGCCCGAGGGCCTAATACCACCCACTAGCATATTCTGACCAGTCCATTAATTAATTCATAACAAGTTTACATCGGGAATACATCTTACAGAGGTTGTTTGCACATTGGCTAGATGTCAGCGTTGCACCGATGTCGAGCCAATGTTCAAACAACCTCTACAAGATGTATTTCCCAATGTAAACTTGACTGACTGTGACACCTCTAGTGCTGTCAGTCAATCAAAATGCTTCATTATGACCGATCACATGACCTCCACCTTTAACCATTAATTACCTCCGCCAGGCCGAAAAGGCCAGGAGGAGGTTATGTTTTTGCCGGCGTTTGTCTGTGTGTTTGTTTGTCTGTCTGTCTGTTGGTTAGCAAGATAACTCAAAAAATCTTGGACGGATTTCCATGAAACTTTCAGGCGTTGTTGGAAATGGTACAAGGAAGAACTGATTAAATTTTGGGGGTGATCCGGTTCACCGTCTGGATACAGGAATTTTTTTAAAGCATTTTTCATTCAACACTGTGACATACAGCCATTTTCAACATGTGCGCAGGCGCAATGGAGGGCGCTGGTCGTCGTGTCTGCAACACAAACTCTGCGTTCTTCAACGTTTTAGGCACAAAAGGACGCGGAAAACACTGCTGGCCTGGGCCCGCCAGCGTGCAACTGCAAAACCTCACACGGGCAGCTGTCCGCCGACGGATTCTTTGGCAGAAATTCCCCGCCCAGCCATAGGAGCTGCGCATTTGGCAGAAATTCACCGGCCAGCCATAGGCGCTGCGCAAAAACGAGCTCTCTGCTGGCGAAGCTTCTAAATTCTCGTTTGCTGCAGAGCGCAACCCCCCAAAAAATAATATTGTAGCGAACTCAATATGAGCACCCTACTTGGCTTGCCAAGTGGGTTGACCCTATTGGCGACACAGGTAGAGTGCGGGACTCCGGAGCGGGAGGCGTGAGTTCGAACCTCCCGGTGGGATGTCGCCATGTCGAGCAGCACGTTATAATATAATATAAAACCCACGCCAACCTGTCTACCAAATTTGCATCCGTCAGTGGAGGAGATGGACACAACAGCAACACTTTAGTTTATTACCTCCGCCAAGGAGGCAATGCTTTTACTACTCAACCACTAATCCTATCACTATCACATTGATTGTCATTGATTAATTGTGTGTTTATTGCACTGTCCCTGTCAAATAAACAAATAATCATTGTGAATCCAATTGCTACTCATATGTTTACATGCTCAAGGAATCTGAAAACGTACACACAAACACTGTATGAGGGGAATTGTGGCGCTTGGCGGCGGTCTGCACTCTCCGAGTGCTTTTCTAGTTGCACATGTTAACATGTAAAACATTTGGAGAACATTAAAGAACACTTAGAAAACATTTGGAGAATATTTAGAGAACATTCAGGGAATGTTTAAAAAGGTTTGGAGAACATTTAGATAATGATAAAAAGATAGGAAAACATTCAGAGAAGGTTAGGGGAACATTTAGAACACTTAGAAAATGGCTGGCTTTAGAGAACATTTTAAAAATGGTTGAACATTCCCTGAAGATCTTTACTGTGAAGAAACCAACCCCACAGAGTTCTAGATCCTGTTTTTGAAAACATCCAACAGACACCAGCATAGAACCCTTCGATCGCGACAGAGATCAACGCGAGGAAAACTAAGGAGCTGGTGGTGGACTGCTGCAGGCAAGGACAACCCCTCACAGCACCAGTAAATATACAGGGAACAGACATCGAGATGGTGACATCCTACAAGTACCTGGGTGTTCATCTGAACAATAAACTACACTGGTCACACAATACTGACACACTCTACAAGAAGGGACAGTGCAGGCCGTTCCTACTGAGGAGACTCAGGTCTTTTGGTGTACAAGGGGCGCTGCTGAAGACATTTTACGACACGGTGATGGCATCAGCCATCACTTTTGGAGTGGTCTGCTGGGGCAGTGGCGTTACAGCAGCCGATAGGAAGAGACTAAAGAAACTGATCAAAAAAGCTAGCTCTGTCCTGGGGAAACGCCTTGACCCAGTGGAGGAGCTGGAAGAGATGGATGGTGGCTAAACTGTCATCACTGCTGGAGTCCGAGTCCCACCCTATGCAGGACATACTGAACGCACTGAGGAGCTCATTTAGCAGCAGACTACATCATGCACAACCGAGAGGTTTCGCAGGTCCTTCCTACCTACGGCTGTCAGACTGTATAACCTAAGCAGGGCAGCTCGCAGAGATAGCAAAAAAACGTGACAACCTAATAGTAGTGAATGCAAAAGACGCAATAGACTTACACAATGGTCCCCTCCGGTATACAACTAGGAAAATATCGGTCGCTATGGAGGGTGACAATATGTATGGGTACATAATCATACCATGTAGGATAACTAGGTAGACGGTTATGCTGTTCATTCCATCTAGCTACAATGCTCTGCACTGTGTGTGTTTATATACAGTATGTACATATGTATACTCGCTGTTCTTGTTTTTTCTTGTCTTCTGATTGTTGCTCCGAGTGTTGCTATCCCTGTGCTGTTGCAATCCTGGAATTCCTCCATTGTGGGACTAATAAAGGCTTATCCTATCTTCTCTGGATGTTTTAGAGGAACCTTTCACATCTAAGTTTAATAATAATTATACAGAAGGGGAGAGTCACATTTATGAGAAACATAAAAGTTTGGTGTTCCTCAGAATAATCAGAAAACGTTCCCTCAATGTTCCCCTCCATCTCCACCACTCTGAAGGCCTACTCCCCCAGTTTCCAGCATGTTCCCCGGGTTCCCCTCCTCTCAGCAGCTGCAGGCAGGACGCGTCCCGCCCGACCTGCCGCTAAAAATAACCTCCGCAAATGTGCGCCAGTGGCGGAGCTCCAGCGTCTGTTTATTGTCCGACTCCCCCCACCTCCTCCCCCTCCGCCGCGGCCACGCCTGGTTCTCCTGCATGGCGCACCGTTATTCCTCCATCCTCCACAGACGGGGGACCGCCGCTCACACGCCGAACGAGCGGCGCCGCGGGCCGTGTGGAGAACGGGCCGCGCCGAGGGAAGACGACCGGGCCCGGAGGAGGAGAGGGAGGGGGGAGTTTGTTATTCTGGGGGGCCATGGAGAACCGAGAGTCTGACACGGAGCATAGTTAGCTGTGGAGCTCCACCCAGAAACGGAATAAAGACGGAAGAGAGACGGATCAGAGGCGGCTCACCTGCTCAGGGTCACACCGATGATCGAGCTTCAGTTCCAGCGAGGAAAGAGTCCGCAGACCGGAGACAAGGGAGAGAACCGGAGGAGAAGAAGGGAGGAGGCTGCTGCTGCTGCTGCAGGGAATGACGGGAAAGATCCGCACTGCCCCTCCTCCATCATCATCATCATCATCATCATCATCATCATGGAGCAGCAGACCACTGGAACTGGATCTGAACCCGGATCAGAACCACAGAGCAGACCCGGGTCTGCAACATGCGGTTCCAGAGCCCAGAACCAGTAGGGTTACGAGACAAAAAAACATTTAGCAGAGAAAAATCAGAACTTCCTGAAAAATATAAAAATTGATTCTGGCTCTGAAGGGAAAACTCACATTTACAAGAAAAAATGTTTTAATTTATTACTAGAACGTTACAAATTAATAAGAAAATGTTTACATGTTATCCAGAGGTCCAGGAGTGACCGCATTTTAGAATCAACAATCACATTTTAAAAGTCAAGTTCTACATTTGTCCCTGAAGTTCTGTGATGGGTTCTGTTATGGTCCACAGTTTGTGTTTCCAAACACTGAAAAAAATAATATAGATTTGCCTTTTGACTACATTTTTTACAGTGTAGCAGCACTGAAGCTTATTTTGATTTGGATTGTTACCCTTTTTCCCTTCATTTTATTCTTTTATTTTTTGGGGCTCTCCAGTTTCATGCCAACCCAACTCTCCAAGAACTCACCACTTCCTTAAGTTTTTCAAAATAAAAGCCCTCCTACTCTCCCTCAGTAAAAATAAACCTTTGATTTATTTTCAGGATTTTACTATGAAAGATACAAGACGTGTCAGGTCAGCAGACAGATGGAAAATTAACATCTGTAAATTAAAATGTTTTAAACGGTAGTGAGTCGTTTATGATTAATTATAAATAATCGGGAATTTATTAAATGTTTAAGTATTTTATGAGTTTCCATCAGCTCTAAACTATTTTTATTCTAATCATCAAAACTACAGATTAAAATGTCAGAAACATAAATGTTGATAAACACCTCATGTGAAAAACGTCTAATTAGACATAAAAATGTTAAATTGGATCAAAGTAATTAAGGATTAATGAAACACGCCAGCTGTCTCTGACTGCCTCTTTGCTCATGATGATGATGCCATCACATGACCACGCCTGTCAGACTGAGCTCCTCTGCCCCGCCCTCTCTGAAGTTGTTGTTTCCGATGATAATGTTCCTGTAGTGTAACCTGACCGTTCCTGTCAGCACTGACCCCCCACCCCCCAATCACTAATGTCCATGAGTGAGTCCATTATGTCCTGATGGAGGCACTAACGAGCTCTGTGATTGGCTGAGGGCTGAAATGGTTTCCCATTGATCAGTGGCATCATCGGAGGTCCCAGAGGAAAAAATCTGCTGCGAGCTGCAGGATGAAAAAGAAGAGTCTGCTCACAACAACAGGAACCACATCACCATGGACAGTTTTAGAACATATTGGGGTTTTTCTCAGAAAGCGTCAGAGTTTTAGAACATGGCAGAGATTTAGAACATTTCATTGTTTTTTTGGAACATATTTTATAACACAGCAATATTTTAGAACATTTCATATTTTAGAACATGGTAGAGTTTTAAAATGTATCAGCGTTTTAGAACATCACATTTTGTTCCTGGTGAATTTCAGGTTCAGGTATTTTTTTTTTCCTGGTAAATTAAAATTTTATTGCAATTTGTGTTGTGGGTTTTTTTTTGGAGGGGGAGTATTTGTGAAATTTGTCCTATTTTCTGACCATTTAAAAAAAAAATTCACATTTGTAATAAATGTTTATTTCTATTGTAATTTGAAGCTGCTTTCTCCTCAGATATTGTGACTCAGTTTTTAACCAAAATACTTTTTGTCAGTCAGGAAATGAGACACGAAAGGTTTGCAGGACGACGCGGCTTAACAGAGAGAGAGAGAAAATGAGAAACAAAGCAGCGACGTTTTCTTCACATTTTTTATTAAACTTTGTGATAAATAAAGAAAAACTGAAAAAACTAAAATATTTTCATGACGTCAGAAATCCAACCAGTCGGTCATGTAGAGACATGAAGACGGAGAGATCTCACCTCCTTCATGACAGTCGTCAAACACCTGCAGACACGAGGAGGAGGAGTTACATAAACAAGCGGGGTCAGGTGAGGAGAAGGAGGAGGAGTCAGTAAAGAGGAGGTGGAGTTAGATGAAGAGGTGGGGTCAGTGATGTTACCGGGCAGAGTCCACAGGGCGTCTTGACCAATCCGGTGGGCTGGATGACGGCGTTGACGGCGCGGTAGAGCTTCATCTGTCCGTCCACGCTGCCCACTGTCCCCTCCTTGGCGGCGATCACCGTCATCTCCACCTTGCCGTCGTAGATCAGGGTGTTCAGGATGGTCTCGATGTCGTCCATGGACAGGTCCACCTGAGGACACACAAAAACCCCAAAACAGCTGTCCGTCAGTCATGGCGGCGGCTCGTTTATGTGTAAAAGTTTATTTATGAAATGAAACAACATGACAGAAACACTAAAAAACAGCAATAAATTACTCTGGTTCTCTCTGGACGTTGGAAGTTGGTCCTTTACAATAAAGCTCCACCCATACTGACAGGAGTCCAAGGGCTTCATGTATAAACGGTGCGCATGCACAAAAACACAGTGTACACTGATTTTCACACAGTTATGGCCTATACTGTCGCATGCAACAATCAGGACGGCGTCAAAGATGTCTCTCACTGCAGAAGTGCCAGTAGGCTTCAGAGGCACATGGCACACCAGTGCTAAGTACATTCCACCAGTCAGTTCAGGTGTGTGCTGTTTGTGTGCTGTTTCCCATGTTTCCACATCTATGCCAAATGCATTCATGTCCCGCTTAATAACATCTTTGTACCTTAGGTGAGGAGGACCCAAGCGGCGACAATGCAGCATGGTGTACATGTCTTTTGCCCCAGTCATATTGAGCACAACAGTATTTGGAATGTGGTCATGCCAGGTCACACTCATGATGGAACGAAGGCATCTCATGTAAAAGGCAATGAGCAGATGTTCCTGGTGTTTATATGTTGGCCAAGACTCACTCCCATACAGAAGTACACTCAGTACAGCACCGTATAATATGAGAGTTGCGACACTCCGACAGATTTCTATAGAAACTGTGAAAGGCAGAAGTCACGTGGGTCATGGAGTGGCGAATAGTTCCAAACAAAAGAACTTTCCCCAAAGACCGCCATTTATTTCACAGAGTGTCTGCTTAATAATCCTGGGTAAGTTAATGAATGGCCGTTGTTTTGGTCATTTTACCACTTAAGTTAACAGGTAGATTCTGTGGTTTGTGATCTTGTTTTATTTCACTAGCTTTTTTCTTATTTATGTGCAATAAAAGCTCATAAACTTGCAATTGTCATTAACCTGTGCTAGCTCAACTAGGTAGCCTGGTCAGCCCTTATTTCAAAAATCTGTTGTACAATTACTGGGTAAAGGTAAAGTTTCTGAGAGACATTAGAGATGGGTAGTAGCATTATATGATGGGACATGACATGAAAACCTGTGACAGAGCAGATGTGACTTACAGTATCTTGTTCATAGCATTAGCAGCATAACAGGACTATGGTGGTGGATTTAAAAGACAGCTTACAAAAATGAAATTGTTCTTTTTTTAATAGAGGAAAACATGAAACCACGAGAGACTGACATGTTTACCAGCAAACCTGCTGTCTACTAGAAGGAAACGTGGAACAAGGTAGGAAATGACCAAATGCAGTTCTTTACATCCACCAAAGTCTTCATCATCAGTGTCAACCCTGATAATGGCAATATTATTTTTAACATCCATAAATTAGCACTGTTAATATTTAAGGATTCTGCTGAAATAGTCTATATTTATTTGAACAAACTGCAGTAAGAAACACGATAAGAAAGGTTCTCAGGATGAAGACTGGTTTAATTTTTTAATGCAGTTGGAAACCAAGTGGAAACAATTCAGATCTACACAACTTAATGGAATAGAAGTAATGGAAGTTGTGTTAATGATGTCTGTTTATTTTAACAGTAAATCAAGAATTGAATGCTAAAACCAAACAAAAATGTTCTGGAAACAACTGGCATATTTATAAATGTAAAATATTCTCCTGTATCAAATAGCTCACTTGAAATTAATTAAAAAAAAAAACTAACTAACTGAACTATGAACAGAGAGGAAGGATATCTGTTTTCTTTCTCTTCTAATTTCTTCTATTGTAATCTAGTGAACAGTTAATTTTGACTGTTTACTTTTTATGTATATACATAATTTGAATTGTATGAGATGCTACATGCAGATTTTTTTCCTCATGTGAACACATTTAAGAGAAAAATCGAAAGTTTTCCAAATAGTTCTCTAATGTATGCATAAAAACTAAAAATGTGCATGAAAAAGTTGCACATTTAATATAAAAATTATAAGAAAAAAGTAATGTTATTTTAAAACTTTTTTTTGTTTTTTATTTCAAAATAAAAACCATCTTAAAAGTAGCAAATTTATGCAAAAATGATTCAAATTTAGCAGGAATAAATACAAGTAGTAGAATTAAAAGAGAAAAGGCACAGATTTGTGAGTAAAACCTTCTTATTTGGGCAGGAATCATTAAGTATTAAGGCACAGCACAGTGACGTGTTTTGTTCTGTCACTTCTCTGCAGCTGATAGAGGATTGTTGGAGACTGGAGCAGTGACCATTGGGGCTGGTGGAGTCTTCACTACTGTGAGCAGTGATGTCACAGTAAGGGTTTGTGGGGCAGCTAGAACAGTGGAATGATGATGAAACTGTGGTTTGATGATGATGAAGCTGTCAGAGTAGAATGGAACACAATATTGTGTAGAAACAGTTAAATTTGACTCTTGACACTAAACTAAATTATTTCTAAAGAAGTTTTTGACCTCTCAAATGACAACATGGACATGCTAGTGTTACAGGACAGGTGGGTGTGACATAGTCATTGAGTTCAGATATTTTGGTTAATTTTTATGACTCATACCAAAGTTATTTTGAGAAGAGTACATGTGGTCTGTCATCACATGCAGTGGAGGTTCTGGTACACACGTAATGACTGGTTACATGGTCACAATAAGCCGATCACTGGGAATAAGCGACTTTTGCATCTCGGCTCGTGCAAAGCATCATGGGAACGTGGCTACCAAACATGCACTATCGATACATTTTAATTTATGGAAAGTTCCTGATCTACGAGCATATTGTATGTGTAGGGGTCCTCCCGGCTGTACCCGCAAACGCAAGGATGAACTAGGTGCGCTTGCATTCATGGCCACATTGCAGAAATTGGCAAAATGGCCCCCCTGTATGTATGCTGACATAGCAGATTTTTTGTTGTCAAAGGATCAAGCACCCTTACTTGCGAGACTCCGAAACAACTACAAAGAAGGTAAGCAAGTGGTTTGACAGCTCAACTTTGGTTTTGTCATTTTGAGCCTGCTTACTTAGATCTATAGGTCGATACTACTATAGTTTAAGTACCACGTTTTCAATGATTTGCAATTTTATTTTATACCAGCCTACTTCTCAATGGCCTTAATTACATGTGTGTGTAGATCAAGCTTCATTACCAATATACAAAGAACTAAACAGTATATCCTAGATCCAGGCCTGCCTGTCCGTACCTACTACTTCAGGGTTTAGACTCGTGTCAGTTAGGCTAGAACCTGAACAATACACAACACTATTTAATTATGTTATAATATAGACTTATTGCTTTAATCCAACAATTAACGTCCGTCCAGATCCTTCAGCTCCGTGGGGAATGTATATAACGTGAATGGCAGCAGACATGTACACATGCTGGTCCCGGTTACACACATGTATGCTGCAAGTTTGCTTTTTCCACCGCTCTAGATGATACATGCCGTTCCCACACTTCGCTACAGCACAATGTGCACCTGGCATAACGGAGATTTAAAGCTTGAAGCAGACCTTAAGCGGCAGTTGTTCAGGTGTGACAGTACTGTTTGTATACAAAAGCAAGGTGGCTACCGGAATGTTTGGTAGTTGTGAACTTTGAACTCACAGTCTGCATATGTGCACTCGTAATGCAAAAGTCGCTTATAAACTGATGATGGTTTTGTTGTGTTTACATGCACCCATTAAATGGATTATTGGAGGGTCACTTGAGTTAATGACCATAGTTACATGGCCACTTGAATAATCAGACAACTCCAGAAATCCAATCATAACTGGTTTATTTGTGTCCATGTAACCATGGTTACTGTTGGACTCTTCCTCATCTTGTGTTTGGGAGGACAGCATCAGTCCTCGGTCTGGGTTTGTCAGTTTCGGTTCTTGTGAATTACTCCCTCTTAGAATGGGTCTGCACATTGATTCAGCTTAATTTCCTCATAAAAATATCATTCTTTTACTTCAACATAAAAATCACAACTTATGTGTCGTCATAAATGTTTGAGCTTGGAGGTGGAAACGTTTTGTGGAAATAAAGGTACTGCATAAAGTTTTCTGTTGTTGTACTCTTTCATTAAATTCATGCTGTTTCTGCTAACATGTCTCAGACATTTTTCTCCTTTCTGTGTCTGCTGGAACCCAAACATCTGGATCACGTTCTCAGCTTGATTTGTTCATCCATAATCTGCACAGAAAATCATGCTGAGAACCTGATCTGAGAACATTTCAGGACTTTATTGTTCTTGGCATCAAAATACAATTTATGAAGTCAAACCCTTCTGACATTGAAGGAAAATATTCATTTTCCACAATTAAGAGTGGTTCAATTCAATTCAACTTTATATAGCACCATTTCACAACAACAGTCATCTCATAGCACTTTCAGCTGCAGGGGAAACCCCCACAACTGCAGAAAGACCCCCGCAATCAGGCGATCCCCTGTAAGCAAACGGTTGGTGACGGTGGAGAGGAAAAACTCCCTTTTAACTTCTAATGTTAATGAAGAATTGATTGGTGTGACAAAGTGTTTGCCCCCTTCCTGATTTCTCATTTTTTTTTTGCATGTTTGTCGCACTTAAATGTGTCCTTTTTCATCATTTGCAGGCTAGTGTCTACTTCTATTCCCGGAAACAGCCATGGGGGAACATTACTCACTGGACTGGTGGTTAGCTACTGTATATCAAGAGTGTGCAGCCCATACATTCTGGTCCTTCTTTCAATTGTCCACCCAAACCCATGTCTCTAGAAATTTAGAGTATTCCCAGCAGTCTCGTAGTGTTGTTTTTGAAATATTTGCTTCATCACTTCCTTTCAGCTTGACCCAGTATGATAATGCCAGTTTATCTCTTCTCAAATCCATTGTCATTTCTCCTGCTTCTATTAAAACTGCATTGTTTGGTGTTGTTTTGACAGCTCCAATGCACAAGCGAAGCACTCCATGCTGCATTCTATTTTTTTCCAGAGTTGTCTTTGCCGCTGCTCCATAAATCATGCATCCGTAGTCTATTGTCGATCGCATTAGTGCTCTGTAAATGTCAATTAAGGCCTGTTTATCTGCACCCCATTCATGTCCAGCTACAGCTTTTATGAGATTAATGACTTTGTTTGCATTTTGTCTCCAGATTTTCAACATGAACTCTGCACAATCAAACCACAATCCTAGATATTTGAATTCACTGACTTTCTCTATTGGTTGATTATATAATGTTAATGGTTTTGTACCAGTTCTGCATTTTTTGTGTGAAAGTCATATAGCAGGTTTTACTGTTTGAAAATTTAAATCCCCAGTCACATGACCACTTTTCCACTGGTTTTCTTCTTCTTCTGTTAGATTTGATTGGCGGTTGGCAACCAGCTCAAAGGTGCATTACCGCCACTGACTTCATTATGTTTTCCTCATAGCTCTGTGACATTTTCCTCAGAGCTTTGTGAAGTTTTCCTCATAGCTTTGTGATATTTTCCTCAGAGCTTTGTGATGTTACCTTTGTTCCAGGTATCCCTGACATTCCAACAAAATGTGCTGAACTGTTTCCGGAGAACCACAATGTGCACAGCTGCCAGTTGGGTGTTTACCTATTCTATGTAGCGTCTGGTTCTAAGTAGCATGTCCAGATCACACAGGTTTAAACGGCACTTTATTCACCATGGGGAAAAGCGGAAGTGACAAATGTCGATAATGTGGAGTAAAAGAAAATGTCGAGCACATCTTATTACACTCACAAATACGGAAATGAAAGATAATGGAAAATGAAGTTCGAGAGGCTGGTAGGGAATGGGATTTAACTGGGATTCTGGGAACAGATGGAGAGGCAATAAGAATCACGAGAAGGGCTCTTTTCTCTTTTTTAAATAACACTGGAATAAGTCATAGAATTTAGGGGTCGGGCTCAGATGACATAATGTTGCACACTCTTGTATAGTAGGTGGCGGTATGCACCCTTCAGTCATTTGCTATCCTCCAGTAACTGAGAGAAGAAGAAGAAAGTAGTATGTCCTGTTCTTAATCAGGTGATGAGTATCTCCTCTTTCCTGTTTCTGCCAACTCCCATTCCAGAGTCCACCCGCTTTTGAATGTCAAAGATATTCTTCCTGTATCTGTTGAGTCCTAATATTCTTGCCACTTTTCCACTATATACTTGTTCGTTATTGATTTGCCTTCTGCCTTACTGAGTGAGATCTCCAAAGCCACTGCCTCAAATTTCAAGATTGTTTTGCTTAATAAGTCCACATCCTCATTACCTTCTGACCCCAACATGGGCTGGAACCCTAAGAAAGTTTACTGACTGGCCTTTACTGTAGAGGTTGTAAATTAAGGAGTGGATTTCTACAGTTAGGTCCTGCCTACACGACTGCAGTGACTGAACACTCTTGAGAGTTGCCCAACTAACTGAAGCAATGACAGCATTATTCCTATAATTTATCTCCAACCATGTAGAGCTAATATAATGGCAACTAGCTCAACTGTGTATACTGATAAGTGATTGCTGTTTCCTTTATTGATAGATATTTTATACTGAGGAATGTATACCGCAGCTCTACTTCAACCAGTTGTAGGGTCCTTGGAACCATCAGTAAACGCTGTCAGCATGTTTCTGAAGTTCTGTTCAATATATATTATGCACTATATAATCTGTTGCTGACTGCTTATGTTGCTTCCTCAGTTGTATTTCGAAATCTACAAGTGGCATCTTAAACAGCCATGGAGGAATCACAGACCAAAGGACCATTGGGATAAAATCTATGTGTTTTAATCCTGCCTGCTCAGCAATGGCATCACTTATCCAGCCAAAGCTACTAATGTTGGACTCATTGTGTTCCCAGCAATCATTAGGAAGGAAAATAATTTTGTCTTATTTGTGGTAGATGTGATAAACTGGACTGTGCAGACTTCCAAGAAAACAGAAAAAATCTAAATCATTGTGAAAGCAGCATAAAAATATCTTGGCATTAAGGGGCTACATTGGGAAGCAGTTGAGGACTTCTTTTAGATTTGATTGGTGGTTGGCAACCAGCTTAAAGGTGCATTACCGCCACTGACTTGATTATCATCACTCTATATCTTTGTGTAAGGGGTTCTTATAAGGAGTCCTGAACAACTCATTATGTGTGAAAAAATTATCCTTGGACTGTGTCCTTGGCGGCGTCAATAGCTGTGCCAGCCAGCCAGTTAAGTGGGAGATCTTTAAGTTCACAGACATCACTGGGTGGTGAGAAGAATGAGATGAGATGAGAATGAGATGAGACGCAGATACGAGATTAAAGAAGAAATTCACACAGATATGAGGAAAACGTCAAAAAGCTATGAGGTAAACATCACAAAGCTACGAGGAAAACGTCACAAAGCGATGAGGAAAACGTCACAAAGCGATGAGGAAAATGTCACAAAGCGATGAGGAAAACGTCACAAAGCTATAAGAGGAAAAAGTCACAAAGCTATGAGGAAAACTGCACAAAGCTATAAGAGGAAAACGTCACAAAGCTATGAGGAAAACGTCACAAAGCAATGAGGAAAACGTCACAAAGCTATAAGAGGAAAACGTCACAAAGCGATGAAGAAAACGTCACAAAGCGATGAGGAAAACGTCACAAAGCGATGAGGGAAAACGTCACAAAGCTATAAGAGGAAAACCGCACAAAGCAAACGTCACAAAGCTATGAGGAAAACGTCACAAAGCTATACGAGGAAAACCGCACAAAGCTATGAAGAAAACATCACAAAGCTATGAAGAAAACGTCACAAAGCTATGAGGAAGATATAGAGTGAAGTACGTGACGGTAATGGAAATAGAGAAAGAACACGAATCAATAACGGTAAAAATATGGGCAGTAAAAGACCAAGTTACAATTATTAATTACTATAATCCATGTAACAGATTGACAGTTGACACTTTGAACTCTGTACATAGGCAAGCACGGGGTAAGGTGGTTTGGTGTGGGGATTTTAATGTGTTAAGTCGGTCAGCTAATGGGAGTGATCATTACCCAATAAGAGTTAAAACTGGTCTAGAAGCAGCAAAATGGAAGCCCAGCAATCAACGGGTCCCACGCAAGCACAGGATCGTGCAGCTGCAAGGAATGTTTGTGTTCACAAATGCAAAATGGATGATGACACATTGATAGTTAAGAGGACAAACTTTATAGCTTTTATCTGCCACACCATGAATGTTGCTGCACAGCTACAGAAGAAAAGTGACAGAATCAAAACCATTGTGGAAGTAGCAGAAAGCTTCCTAGATGTGAAAGATAAGCCTTTATTAGTCCCACAATGGGGAAATTCCAGGATTGCAGCAGCACAGGGACAGCAACACTCAGAGCAATAATTTAGAAGATAAGAAAATAAGAGCAGTGAATATACATATGTACACATAAATATATAAATATACACTCACCGGCCACTTTATTAGGTACACCACGCTAGTAATGGGTTGGACCCCCTTTTGCCCTCAATTCTTCGTGGCATAGATTCAACACGGTGCTGGAAGCATTCCTCAGAGAGTTTGGTCCATATTGACATGATGGCATCACACAGTTGGCGCAGATTTGTCGGCTGCACATCCATGATGCGAATCTCCCGTTCCACCACATCCCAAAGATGCTCTATTGGATTGAGATCTGGTGACTGTGGAGGCCATTTGAGTACAGTGAACTCATTGTCATGTTCAAGAAACCAGTCTGAGATGATTCCAGCTTTATGACATGGCGCATTATCCTGCTGAAAGTAGCCATCAGAAGTTGGGTACATTGTGGTCATAAAGGGATGGACATGGTCAGCAACAATACTCAGGTAGGCTGTAGCGTTGCAACGATGCTCAATAGGTACCAAGGGCCCCAAAGAGTGCCAAGAAAATATTCCCCACACCATTACACCACCACCACCAGCCTGAACCATTGATACAAGGCAGGATGGATCCATGCTTTCATGTTGTTGACGCCAAATTCTGACCCTACCATCCGAATGTCACAGCAGAAATCGAGACTCATCAGACCAGGCAACGTTTTTCCAATCTTCTATTGTCCAATTTCGATGAGCTTGTGCAAATTGTAGCCTCAGTTTCCTGTTCTTAGCTGAAAGGAGTGGCACCCGGCGTGGTCTTCTGCTGCTGTAGCCCATCTGCCTCAAAGTTCGACGTAGCTAATAGCTATACACTCTATTGTCTATGTTTATTGCACTGTCCCTGTCAAATAAACTAATCTACTACTACTACTACTGTGCGTTCAGAGATGCTCTTCTGCCTACCTTGGTTGTAACGGGTGGTTATTTGAGTCACTGTTGCCTTTCTATCAGCTCGAACCAGTCTGGCCATTCTCCTCTGACCTCTGGCATCAACAAGGCATTTCCGCCCACAGAACTGCCGCTCACTGGATATTTTTTCTTTTTCGGACCATTCTCTGTAAACCCTAGAGATGGTTGTGCGTGAAAATCCCAGTAGATCAGCAGTTTCTGAAATACTCAGACCAGCCCTTCTGGCACCAACAACCATGCCACGTTCAAAGTCACTCAAATCACCTTTCTTCCCCATACTGATGCTCGGTTTGAACTGCAGGAGATTGTCTTGACCATGTCTACATGCCTAAATGCACTGAGTTGCCGCCATGTGATTGGCTGATTAGAAATTAAGTGTTAACGAGCAGTTGGACAGGTGTACCTAATAAAGTGGCCGGTGAGTGTATATACTCACAGTGTAAATATATATACTCACAGCATTGTAGCTAGATGCAATAAACAGCATAACCGTCTACTTAGTTATCCTACATAGTATATGTACCCATACATATTGTCACCCTCCGTAGCGACTGATATTGTTCTAGTTGTATACTGGAGGGGACCACTTTGTGTAAGTCTGTTGCGTCTTTTGCATTCAATACTATTAGGTCGTCATGTTTTGGGTTTTTTTTGCCATCTCTGCGAGCAGCCCTGCTTAGGTTATGACAGCCGTAGGTAGGAAGGACCTGCAAAACCTCTGGGTCGCGCACCTAGAATAATGTAGTCTACTGCTAAATGAGCTCCTCAGTGCATTCAGTATGTCCTGCATAGGGTGGGACTCGGACTCCAGCAGAGATGACAGTTTAGCCACCATCCTTCTCTCTCCTATCTCCTCCACTGGGTCAAGGCTTTTCCCCAGGACAGAGCTAGCTTTCTTGATCAGTTTGTTCAGTCTCTTCCTATCAGCTGCTGTAACGCCACTGCCCCAGCAGACCACTCCAAAAGTGATGGCTGATGCCACCACCGTGTCGTAGAATGTCTTCAGAAGCACCCCTTGTACACCAAAAGACCTCAGCCTCCTCAGTAGGAACAGCCTGCGCTGTCCATTCTTATAGAGTGCGTCGGTATTGTGTGACCAGTCTAGTTTATTGTTCAGATGAACACCCAGGTACTTGTAGGGTGTCACCATCTCAATGTCTGTTCCCTGGATGTTTACTGGTGCTGTGAGGGGTTGTCCATGCCTACGGCAGTCCACCACCAGCTCCTTAGTTTTCCTCGCGTTGATCTGGAGGCAGTTTCGATGGCACCAGTCCACGAAGTCCTGGATAAGTCCTCTGTACTCAGCTTCATCTCTGTTGGAGATGAGGCCGACGATCGCAGAGTCGTCAGAGAACTTCTGTAGATGGCAGTGTGTTGTGTTGTATGAGAAGTCCGCAGTATAAAGGGTGAACAGGAAGGGAGCCAAAGCCATTACCTGGGGGGCCCCCGTGCTGTCGATGATCATGTCAGTCACACAATCCCGGGTTCTCACAAACTGTGGCCGGTTTGTGAGGTAGTCCAGGATCCATGATGACAGGTGCTGGTCCACCCCTGCGCACAGCAGCTTGTCCCTCAGGATCATCGGTTGGATGGTGTTGAAAGCACTGGAGAAGTCAAAGAACATGATCCTCACCGCGTTCCCAGGCTTCTCCAGGTGGTACAGGGAACGGTGAAGGAGGAAGATCACTGCATCCTCCACCCTGATGCCATGCTGATAGGCGAACTGGAGTGGCTCCATCGCTGGTCCCACCAGGGGGCGGAGGTGAGCAAGAAGCAGTCTCTCCAGGGTCTTCATCATGTGAGACGTCAGGGCCACTGGCCTGTAGCTGTTCAGGTCTCTGGGGTGGGAAGTCTTTGGTACGGGTACCACACAAGATGTTTTCCACAACTGTGGTACCCTCCCCAGCTTCAGGCTCAGGTTGAAGATGTGCTCCACAATCTCACACAGCTGGTTTGCGCAGGACTTGAGGAGCTTAGTGCTGATGCCGTCTGGTCCCAAGGCCTTCCTCGCCTTGATCTTCCTCAGCTCCGTCCTCTCCTGAGTCTTAGTGAGGGTCAGGTTGGGGGGCTGTGTGCTGGGAGTGGGGGTGTTGGTGGAGTGGGGTGTGGACAGAAGGTCTCGATGACTTTAGAGGCGGCAGTGGTTCTTGCACAGGCAGGGGTGGGGTTGGTCAAACCTATTAAAAAACAGGTTCAGATTGTTTGCCCACTCCCTGCACCCCGTGGCCTGGGAGGAGGTATTCTGGAGCCCAGAGATGGTTTTGAGGTTTCTCCAGACCCTGCCGATGTCGCTCCATTGCAGCTTGTCCTCCATCTTCTTCCTGAAGCTGTCCTTGCCTTCTCTGATCTTCCTCCTCAGCTCCCTCTGTACGGACTTCAGCATCTCCCTGTTCCCCGACCTGAAGATCCTCTTCTTCTCTCTCAGAAGTGTTTTTATCTCAGGGTTGATCCAGGGTTTGTTGTTCGAGCAACACCGTATGGTCTTGGTGGGTACGGTGTTGTCCACACAGAAGTTGATGTAGTCCATACTGGTGTGAGTGAGGCCATCGATGTCCTCACCATGTGGATCGCAGAGCTGCTCCCAGGCAGTGATTTCAAAACAGTCCTTTAGAGCATCCACTGCCTCCTCAGACCATATCTTCACTGTGCGCATGACCGGAGGTTGTCTGTGTACTAGGGGTTTGTACACCGGCAGGAGATGAACCAAGTTGTGATCCGATCTCCCGAGTGGGGGGAGTGGTGATGAGGTGTATTCCTCCTTAGTGTTTACATAGAATAAGTCCAGTGTTTTATTGTCTCTAGTGTGGCATGTGACATACTGGGTGAACGTGGGCAGAATGGGGGACAGTGAAATATGGTTGAAATCCTCGGAGATGAGAAGATATCACAGCTGACCAGATTCATGCTTTATTGAAAGCTGAAAATGGGAAGACTGCACATGCTGAAACAAGACCTTAATTATGGTACTACACATACTACAGTGGAATGCGTGGAGTCTTATAGCAAACGGACAAGAACTCAAGAGGTATCTTTACAAACTAGAAGTTGTTCCACAGGTAGTGTGTGTACAGGAGACATGGCTTCAACCTCACTTAGATTTTGTTATTCCAGGATACAGTTCAATCAGACAGGATAGAATTAACACTGTAAATGGAGGAGGATGTGCCACTTTCATTAAAGATGGCCTAGCGTATAAGGTGATTCTCTCCCCTGAGGATATAGAGTGTAATATTATTGAAATATGTAGGCCAAATGGACAAGGAAATATTAAGCTGATTAATTATTACAACCCATGTAGGAAGTTAACTGCAGATATTTTCAGTGCTATGGCAGGGGAAGGGCATATGAAAGAGGTATGGTGTGGAGACTTTAATGCCCATAATAGCTTGTGGGAAAGCACACATACAGATAACAATGGAAATGTTGTGGAAGAGATGTTAGATGAAAGATTGTTAATTTGTCTAAACAGTGGTGAAGGTACCAGGGTAGATGTGCATAGGGGCACATCTATCCATGTGTAAAATCTGTTTTGTCTAAGCCGCTGGGTGACACACATTGAGACCTGTGTGTAACGGTAGCGTTAGCCCGTCTTTTTTTATTACTACTGTTCTTATTTGTTTTGAAAAATCGTTCGCCAAAACCGCAATCATGGAAGCGGAGATGGTTTGACCGGGTCGCGTGACCAGAACCACGAGTCCGTAACAAGCGGACCAGCTTCATGTTCGTCTGACAATAAGGAACAGATGTTCACCAACGACACTGCTGTTGTGGACAGGTAAGTGTTATAAGCTAAATTATTCTTTAGTAATAAAAATGACTTCTGACCGATCGGTAATTACAACGGTGCGTCATAGCCACATGACGGACCGTTGACGGACCGTTTTTTGTGCGCCGAGCTCCTCTCTAGTGGGGGGGGGGGTTGTTATACTCTACATTGCAGATATTTTAGTATAATTTTTATTGCACTGTAGGTTATTTTTTCTTGTAAAAAAAGGCCACACATTTTTTACATGGCATGCTTCTTTATGTGTGGGGGGCTTGTTTGTTCATTCATTCATTCATGAATGAACAAACAACCCCCCCACACACACACACAGCCCTGAGTGTCACCTTTCATTAGAGCCCAAGATGAAGCTTCTATGTTGAAGCATTCAAAAGTTATAGACGTTTTTCCAAACTGTGCCATTTGGCACAATTTGGCACAGTTCCAAAACGCCTGGGAACAACCTGAGAAAAAAGCTGTGTAATATATTCATTTTTTGTGGTATTGTTACAAAATTTTGACCTCAGCTTGATAACACTTGGTTCTACATTTCTGTTGCATTTTCCAGCCAGTATCTGACAGCTGTGTGTTATTTGCAAGCATAAAAAAACACCCAGGCGAACTTTATTTTCTTCAGATTCAGTATGTTTACATGACTGTTACTCAGTGGCAGGAGCACTTAAGAGAGATTATGACTGTTTTGCCAAAAAATTCAAAGTGTTTTCTTTTAAATGAAACCAACCCCATGAAGATGCTGCAAAGGGTTGAAGAACAGCTTTTGATTTACTTTGGGTATGTTATTTTTAGGCGTTTTTAGGGAAATTGACCAGAGTGCAAGGGGTTAACAGGATATGGAAAGAGGGGGTTATCCCAAGTGGGTGGAAAAAGGCTGTAATTTTACCATTTAATAAGCCAGGGAAAGATCCAGCTCATCCAGGTAACTACAGGCCAATAGCATTAATGTCACATTTAGGGAAATTGATGGAGAAGGTGTTAGTTTACAGACTCTCATATGTATTAGAGAAAAAACGATTAATAAACGACTATCAGAATGGTTTTAGAAGAGGAAGATCCACAGTAGATACTCTAGTTAGGGGTAAGTAATGATATTGAAAAGACTCTCAAGATGAAAGGAGTAATGGTTACAGTTTATCTGGATACTGAAAAGGCTTATGACTCACTGTGGAGGGATGGACTTCTTATGAAATTGAATAAAATGGACATTGGTAGTAGGATAATTGGATAATGGATTTTTTTTTTAACACAAGACAATTAGGGTTAAAGTAGGATCATAAGTTTCTAATGACTTTGAAATAGAAAATGTGTTCCTCAGGGGAGTGTGATAAGCCCTGTTTTATTCAATATAATGATTAATGACATGTTTGAGGATCAAGAGGGATCCATCAAAACAGCACTATATGCAGATGATGGAGCCATATGGACGAGGGGAAGAAATGAGAAATATGTGTTCAAAAACATCAGGAAAGCAATGGAGAAAGTGGAAAAGTGGTCATATGACTGGGGATTTAAATTTTCAAACAGTAAAACCTGCTATATGACTTTCACAAAAAAAGGTAGAACTGATACAGAACCATTAACATTATATCATCAACCAATAGTGTAGGGGAAACCCCCTCAGTTGCAGAAAAACCCCAGCAATCAGGTGATCCCCTGTGAGCAAGTGCTTGGCGACGATGGAGAGGAAAAATTCCCTTTTAACAGGAAGAAACCTCCAGCAGAACCAGGCTCAGGGAGGGGCAGTCATCTGCTGTGACTGGCTGGGGGGTGAGGGGATAGAGAAGATGAAAAGAACAGACATGTAGTGAACAAACAGCACGATGGGGACTCAATCTATGGGAGAGAACAAACAGATGTTAATGACCAGCAAAAAAAATATTTCAATGAAAGTGAAGAAAGGAGTGATGAAGCCCAGTGCATTATTGGAGGTCCCCTGGCTGTCTAAACCTATTAGCAGCATAACTAAGGGAGGGTTAAGAGACACATGATCCCTCCCTAATTGTAGGCTATATCAAAAAGGAAGGTTTTAACCCTATTCTTAAAAACAGAGATCGAGTCTGACTCCCGAATCCAGATTGGCAGCTGATTCCACAGGAGAGGAGCTTGATACCTGAAGGCTCTGCCCCCCATTGTACTTTTGGAGATTCTAGGTATTTCAAGTAATCCAGCATTTTAGGAGCGTAGTGCTGTGTTAGGATAATACGGTAGTATCAGATCTTTTAAATAAAAAGGGGCCTGATTGTTTAGAGCTTTGTAAGTAAGAAGAAGGATTTTAAACTTAATTCTAAACTCTATGGGAAACCAATGAAAAGAGGCCAGAACCGGAGAGATATGATCTCTCTTTCTAGTACCTGTTAAAATGCTTGTTGCAGCATTTTGGATCAACTGAAGACCTTTTAAAGATGTTTTGGGACAACCTGATAATAAAGAGTTACAATAATCTAGAGCAAACAAACGTGTGGATCAGTTTCTCAGCATCACTCTGAGACAAGATGCTCCTAATCTTGGCAATATTACGCAAATGATAGAAGGCAGTCTTAGAAACAAATTTAATATGTGAATTGAAAGACAGATCTTGAGCAAAAATAACTCCAAGGTTCCTCACAGAGCTATTAAGACAAAGAGTAACCACATCCAAACTGAAAGTTTGATTTGGAAAGGTATTTCTAAGGTTTTTTGGACCAACAAGAATGACTTCAGTCTCATCTGAATTTAATAGCAGGAAATTGCAAGTCATCCAAGCTTTGATTTCCACAGGCTTCTAACTTGGCTAATTGATTACTATCATCTGGCTTCATTGACAGGTATAACTGTGTGTCATCTGCATAACAATGAAAATGTATACAGTGCTTTCTAATCATGTTGCCGAAGGGAAGCATATATAAACTAAAAAGAGTAGGGCCTAGCACAGATCCCTGTGGAACTCCATGACTGAGCTTTGAGTTGAAAGAAAACTCATTATTGACATGAACAAACTGGAACCTATCAGATAAATAAGATCTAAACCACTGCAACAAAGTTCCATTAAGTCCAACATCGTGTTCTAATCTATCAAGTAGAATATTATGATCGATAGTATCAAAAGCTGCACTAAGGTCTAAAAGGACAAATACAGAAACAAGTCCATTATCAGATGCGATAAGGAGGTCATTAGTGACCTTCACTAAGGCTGTTTCAGAACTATGATGGATTCTAAACCCAGATTGAAACTCTACAAGTAAACCATTTCCCTGCAGGTGGTCAAATAATTGCGTCATAACAACTCTTTCTAAGATTTTTGAAATGAAAGGGAGATTAGAGATTGGTTTATAGTTAGCTAAAACTCCTGGATCCAGCGTTGGCTTTTTGAATAAGGGATTAATTACAGCAGTTTTAAAAGCCTGCAGTACATGGCCTAAAGTTAATGAAGAATTGACTATTTGAAGAATAAAGCTACCAATAAATGGGAAGACTTATTTGAATAACCTGGTAGGAATAGGGTCTAAAAGACAAGTTGAAGGCTTGGATGAGGACATTATTTTGTCCAACTCTAAAAGGTCAATTGGAGTAAACTCATCCAAACAGATATCAGTTGAAGGAGTTGTAGTAGTTACTGTACTTAAGTTAATGGTGGGAAGAATCTGATTGATTTTATCTCTGATAGATGAAATTTTATTATTGAAAAAGTTCATAAAGTCCTGACTAGTAAGCTCTAAGGGAATGCTAGGAGTCCTGACTCTTTGTCAGCCTGGCTACAGTGCTGAAAAGAAACCTAGAATTATTCTTGTTGTCTTCTATTAACGCAGAATAATAACTCATTGTAGCTTTTCTAAGAGATTTTTTTATAAATTAAAAGATGATTTCTCCAAGCTAAAAAGATTTCATCTAAATTAGTGGAGCGCCATTTTCTTTCTAATTGATGAGTCTTCTGTTTTAAGCTACGAGTTTCTGTGTTGAACCAAGGGGTTAGAAATCTCTGATTAGACTTTTTCTTTTTTAAAGGGGCCACCAAGTCTAAAGTCTGATGCAGAGAAGCTGTAACACTATCTACCATGCTATCAATTACAGAAGGAGCAAGCTGTCTATAGCTTATTTCCGTTGTGTTGACACATGGCATAGAGGGATCAATCTGCATAAATTTGGTAACATCATCATCTGAGAGGCATCTAGAATCTGTATCTGAGGCATCTGGAATTTCCCCGTTGTGGGACTAATAAAGGCTTATCTTATCTTATCTACTGTAGTAATATTTTTCTTTAGGAGCCAAATAGTCAGAAAAAGTAAAATCAAAGGTTAACAGACAATGATCTGACAGTACAGGGTTATGAGGAGACACTACCAGATTTTCTGTTTTTATGCCATATGTCAGAACCAGGTCCAACTTATGGTGGAAATAATGGGTAGAATTTCCTACTTTCTGAGAAAACCCCATCGAGTCTAATATTGAATTAAATGCCAAATTAAGGCAATCACTATCTACATGTATATCAAAGTCCCCTACTATAATTATTCTGATTTCAGCACTAAATCAGCTAAAAATTTGGCAAATTCGGATAAAAACTCTTGAGTCGGTTGATGGAGGACGATAAACTATGGCAAATAAAATTGGGTTTAGCTTAAAATTGCTAAAATGCCCAATACTGAGGGCCAGGCCCTCAAAGGATTGATAGCATGTTTTTCGCTTTACATTAACTAGTGGAGGAGGAGGAGGAGAAGAAGAAGAAGAAAGGATTAAGTCATAGAATTTAGGGGTCGGGCTCAGATGACATAATGTTATACACTCTTGTACAGTAGGTGGCGGTATGCACCTTTCAGTTATTTGCTATCCGCCAGTAACCGAGAGAAGAAGAAGGCGGCAGCACAGAGACGTCTACGCTTTCTCCCAGGAAGAGCTCCGTGTGGGAGTCTTGCCCTTTCAGCTCTACGCCTTTGAGTTTCGTCTCTCTTGTTTGTCTTCAGCTTCTCGTCATATGGGAGTTTCGTCTCCCCAGTGCTACGTAAGCTATTCCAGAGTTGATTCTCTGCACCTGCCTGTTTTCCCTTGTTCCCTGTGCACAGGTGGACCAACCTCCAGGCGGACCTGTCCTTCCTCCTGGTGGCGAACCGGACCTCATCTGTGGACTATTCCTTTCTCGCAACTGGTGACCTGGAGCACAAAGCACGTTTTCCTCTTCTTCTTCTTCTCTCAGTTACTGGCGGACAGCAAACAACTGAAAGGTGCATACTGCCACCAACTGTACAAGAGTGTGTAACATTATGTCATTTGAGCCCGACCCCTAAATTCTATGACTTAATCCTGTGTTATTTAAAAAAGAGAAAAGAGCCCTTCTCGTGATTCTTATTGCCTCTCCATCTCCATCTGTTCCAAGAATCCCAGTTAAATCCCATTCCCTACCGGCCTCTCAAACTTCATTTTCCATTATCTGTCTTTCATTTCCGTATTTGTGACAGTGTAATAAGACATGCTCGACATTTTCTTTTACTCCACATTCTCTACATTTGTCACTTTCGCTTTTCTCCATGGTGAATAAAGTGCCGTTTAAACCTGTGTGATCCAGTCTGAGTCTTGCCATAATGATGTCTTCCCTCCATTTGTTTATGAAATTCTTTACTGCAATAGATTTTTGTATTATGTAATACCATCTACCTTTATGATCTTCATCCCATCTTTTTTGCCATAGTTCAGTTCCTTTTTTCTTGATTACTGCTTTCCCTTCACCTTTTCCAAGAGACAATGGTATAGTTATTTCTTTTCCAAGAGCACTTTTTGCTAATTTGTCTGCACAGTCATTCCCTTTCAACCCTTCATGTGCAGGAACCCAACAAAACTGAACTTCTCCACCACCCCTGTGTACCCTAAATAAACTGTGATATAGTTCAATCACCAGGTCTTCCCTTGTAGATTTTAGTGTCTGTATGGTTTTTAGCGCTGCAAGTGAGTCCGTGCACACCACCACCAGGTCCGGTCTGACCTCCTCCAACCACTGCAAAGCAATAATTATTGCCACCATCTCTGCTGTAAACACGGATGTATTGCTGGAGAGTCCTTCTGCGATGGTCACTTTAAATTCTGGGATGTATACTCCAACTACAACAGAGCCCTCTTTATTCTTTGAACTGTCAGTATAGAGCTGTAAGAAGTTATAGTAGTTGTTCCTGAGGTAAATGCTTGTTTTAACAACAACAACTTCTAGTTCGTAAAGATACTTCTTGAATTCTTGTCCGTTTGCTATAAGACTCCTCGCATTCCACTGTGGTATATGTGTAGTACTGTGGTCTATATTAATCATATATTCCATAACCTACATATGTTGAAGCATGTGAGAATGTTTGGTGATTACATATGTAAGGCGACCTCACACCTCAGAACAGGACAAAGAGATCTCAACCGCCAGTGAGGATTAAAGAGTTTCCCAGGCACTGCGGTGGAGACCGGAGGAGCTGCCCTCACCCCCCAGGGCCATGAGGAGGAGTACAAAGACAATGGGGGGATTAAGATAAGGAGGGATGTCAGCTTTGGATTTGCATGTCTTTTGTTATGTGCAAGTATAAGTTCTTAGAGCCGGAGGTGTTCGGTCTCTTTTTCCTTCTTCTGCTGCTGCACTAGGATGAGACTTGTTAGAGGAGCTGATAATAAACTTTGGTTTATATATCACATCGCCTCGTTCTTCCAAGCTCTTCTACACTGGTGACCCTGACGCGAGGATGGACCAGAGGCGTTCCCCCGCAATCGACTCATCTGTAGCGACCCAGGCAGACGCCAGCGCCCATGCAGACAGGGGAACAGATGGACGACGTTCCCCCACGGCAGATGTGATAGAGAGGGCTCAACCGAGCACCAGCGCCACGGAGAGAACCGAAGCAAGGCACTCTCACCCTGCGGACACATCAGTGACGGTCTACACAAACGCCGTCACCGTCAACCTGCCGGACTTCTGGCAGGAAGACCCCGCATCGTGGTTTCAGCAAGCTGAAGCCCAGTTTGCACTTGCGGGCATCACGGCTGACGATACAAAGTTCTATCACATCGTCGCCAAACTCAACGCCGCCACTTCGAGATGTGTGCGGAGTATAATCCGGCGGCCGCCGGCCCGGGACAAATATGAAGAACTGAAAGCGACCATCGTGGCAAATTACGTCCCCTCAGCTGAGGAGAGAGCCGAGAGGATCCTGGCGGTTTACGGCCACAGAGGATGCAGACCCAAGGCCCTCATGGAGGACTTGCTGCAACTTAAAGAAGAGGACAATGACAACTTCCTCTTCCATTTCATATTCCTCAGTACGCTGCCGCCACACATGAGAGGGACACTGGCCAACATGCGATGCAGCACCCAGCAAGACTTCCGCACGCTGGCTCACGAAGCTCAACGGCTCGTCAACGCCTGCAAGGAGCAGACACCCACAGCAGCATCCGCAGATGTCCGGAGCCACGAGGAGCCACAAATCACCGAGCAGAATCAGCCCACGGTGACAGCGACACGGCCAGGACGCAACAGACGGAGCGACGTTTGTTATTACCACCACCGCTTCGCCGAGAAGGCTTACAAATGCGTTCCCCCCTGCAAATTCACAATTTCCGGAAAACGCCGAAGCTGAGAGCCGTTAACAGCGGCGGTTCTCGGCGAAAAAAGCAAGCTTTTATATGTGACGGACGGACACACCGGCAAGCGGTTCCTTATCGACACGGGAGCTCAACTAAGTTTTGTCATGCCCTCCCAAGCAGACCGGGCCATGGACCCCCGGGGCAATGGAGCGGTGGCAGCCAACGGCTCCACCATCGACACTTTTGGCGAAAAGAGCCTGCACCTCTGCATCCACGGCCACAACTACAGATGGACATTTGTTGTAGCGGCGGTGAGTTTTAACTTGTTGGGCGCAGATTTTTTGTGTGCACATGGGTTATTAGTTGATCTAGCGAACAGACGCTTGGTTAATGCACTGTCCTTTGCTTCTATTCCCTGCTCAGCCCGGCTTTCTCCACCACCTGTGCAGGCCAGCGTCACCACAGCAGGAGGTAAGTTTGATCAACTCCTCACCCAATTTCCAGCACTCACAATTCCCAAATTCTCAGCCACAGTGGCTAAACACGGGGTTGAACATTTTATTCCCACAACGGGCCCACCCGTATTTGCCAAAGCTCGGCGCTTAGACGCAGCCAATCTCGCCATAGCTCAGGACGAGTTTACCACCCTTGAAAAATTAGGCATTATTAGACGCTCGAAAAGCCCCTGGGCCTCACCACTTCACATGGTTCCGAAATCCGACGGTTCTTGGAGACTGTGCGGCGATTACCGCAGATTAAACAATGCGACAGCGCATGACCGCTACCCAATTCCTCACATTCAGGATTTTTCACTGCATCTGGCGGGTGCGCGCATTTTTTCAAAAATAGACCTGGTCCGCGGTTATCATCAAGTCCCAGTTCGAGCAGAGGATATTCCTAAAACAGCTGTAGTAACCCCTTTCGGCCTTTTTGAATTTTTGCGAATGCCTTTCGGCCTCAAAGGCGCGGCTCAAACCTTTCAGCGGATGATGGACGCAGTATTACGCGACCTCCCTTTTGTTTTCGTCTACCTCGACGATATGCTGGTAGCCAGCCCGTCTGAGGAAGAACACGAGCGGCATCTCACTATGGTTTTTCAGAAGCTAGAAGAGCACGGGTTAATAATCAATCCAGCCAAATGCAAATTCGGCGTGTCACAAACTGATTTTTTAGGACACAGAGTTTCTCCTAAGGGGGCAGTCCCACTTCCAGACAAAGTTCACGCGATAAAAAGTTTCCCACGGCCACAAACGGTCAAATCGCTGCAAGAATTTTTAGGAATGGTTAATTTTTACAACCGTTTCCTCCCCCACGCAGTTCAGCTCATGCAGCCCCTATATGACGCGCTCAGAAAACAAAAAGCTTCCAACGCGGTCGAATGGACCCCAGAGCGCGAACGCGCCTTCGCGGAAGTTAAAAGCGCCCTAGCTAATGCCACATTGTTGTTTCACCCCGATCCCTCGGCCCACATTGCGCTAACCACAGATGCTTCGGACCTAGCTATAGGGGCAGTTGTAGAACAACATGTCAGCGGAATCTGGCAACCTTTGGCATTCTTCAGCAAATCGCTAAACCAAACTGAGCGTAAATACAGCACTTTTGACAGGGAGCTGCTAGCGCTTCATTTATCCATCCGCCACTTCCAGTTCTGGTTAGAAGGGCGGAGTTTCACGGCTTTTGTAGACCACAATCCGCTCACCTTTGCTATGGCTAAAATTTCCGAACCGTGGTCAGGCAGGCAACAAAGACAGCTGGCTGCGATTTCAGAGTTCACCACAGACATTCGACATGTGGCAGGCAAACTTAACGTGGTAGCAGACTGCCTCTCTCGCGCTGTGACATCGTCAGAGCGCGAGGAGACGGATTATACTACCTCAGCCGTGGAACTCTTCACCAACGCGGACACATACGCGGCCCCAATCCATGCAGGGATAGATTATGCAGCCATGGCAGAGGAACAAAGTAGTGACGCGGACGTGCGCGCACTCTTGTCTGGACCAACAGGGTTAAGGCTGGAGGAAAGGGGTTTACGCGACGGCGTGCCCCCCCTAATATGCGATATCTCAACCGGCCGACTGCGCCCGTTAGTCCCAGCTACATGGCGCCGCCGTATTTTCGACTCAATTCACTCCCTCGCGCACCCAGGTGTGCGCGCCTCGGTTAAAATGGTCGCCGAAAAGTTTGTGTGGCCTGGCCTGCGCAAAAACGTAAAAGAATGGGCAAAAACTTGCATTTCCTGTCAGCGCGCCAAAATACACAAACACACAAAAGCCCCTCTGGAGCCTTTTCCAATCCCTGCTAGAAGGTTCGACCACGTTCATGTCAACCTCGTGGGACCACTACCTTTCTCCCAAGGTTTCACACACCTGTTAACAATGATAGACCGCACCACGCGCTGGCCAGAGGCAGTCCCTCTGGCGTCAACTACAGCGGAGGAAGTCGCTCGCGTTTTTTTGACAAACTGGGTGGCACGTTTCGGCATCCCATCGGACATCACGTCCGATAGGGGGCCTCAATTTGTCTCAGAGCTTTGGTCAGCCATGTCCAGCAGCTTAGGGGCAACAATTCACCGCACCACCGCTTATCACCCTCAGGCTAATGGGTTATGCGAGCGTTTTCACAGATCTTTAAAGGCCGCCCTCAGAGCCTCACTAACGGATACAAATTGGGTACATAAACTTCCCTGGGTTTTATTGGGGTTGTGTGCTGCGCCCAAAGAGGATCTAGACGCCTCCCCAGCACAATTAGTTTTTGCACAACCTCTCAGGCTCCCAGGTGAATTTTTACCAGAGAACCCAGAGCCTGGGCATCTTCCAGCCTCGAGGTTTTTAGGCAGCAACGGACCGGACTCTCTCCCCGGACCGGCACATCACTCTTTTCCACGGGTTTTTGTCCCCCAAGCTTTAAAAAACGCTGAATTCGTTTTTGTTAGGCATGAAGCTTTAAAACCAACTTTCCGCCCAGCATACGATGGGCCATTCAGAGTGCTGGAACCTGGTGATAAGCATTTTGTGCTTGATTTTGGGGATAGAAAAGAAACAGTCAGCATTGACAGACTTAAACCTGCCTTCTTGTTGAGAGACGGACCTGCACAGTTGGCGAGAGCACCTCGGCGGGGTAGACCCCCCAAGAGAAAAGACTCAGCCCCCCTGCAGGGAACAATTAATCACTCTCCTCCCCAAGCTGCAGATTCCTTATAGGAAGGTCCCAGCAGGACGCCCAAGCGGACCCACAGCAGATTCGGGAGAAGATTAAAACCCAGACAGCACAGGGACTGATGCAAACTACTCAACAGTTGTTCACTAATTGTGCTGCAACAGTTTAGGACCGACTTGTGATATTACTATGCTGTTATGATTACCACTGAACTCTCTTAGGAGCATGGCTGCTGGAAAGTTTCTTCTGTGGCAAGAGGCGTAGCAGTTAGTATGTCATAGTAATTATCTTAAACTGTGAATTTTTCTATTGTCCTTTTCTTAGTCGTTTGGGGGGGAGGCTGTGGTCTATATTAATCATATATTCCATAACCTACATATGTTGAAGCATGTGAGAATGTTTGGTGATTACATATGTAAGGTGACTTCACACCTCAGAACAGGACAAAGAGATCTCAACCGCCAGTGAGGATTAAAGAGTTTCCCAGGCACTGCGGTGGAGACCGGAGGAGCTGCCCTCACCCCCCAGGGCCATGAGGAGGAGTACAAAGACAATGGGGGGATTAAGATAAGGAGGGATGTCAGCTTTGGATTTGCATGTCTTTTGTTATGTGCAAGTGTAAGTTCTTAGAGCCGGAGGTGTTCGGTCTCTTTATCCTTCTTCTGCTGCTGCACTAGGATGAGACTTGTTAGAGGAGCTGATAATAAACTTTGGTTTATATATCACATCGCCTCGTTCTTCCAAGCTCTTCTACAAGTACCATAATTAAGGTCTTGTTTCAGCATGTGCAGTCTTCCCAGTTTCAGCTTTCAATAAAGCATCAATCTGGTCAGCTATAATATCTTTCACATCTAGGAAGCTTTCTGCTGCTTCCACAATGGTTTTGATTCTGTCACTTTTCTTCTGTAGCTGTGCAGCAACATTCATGGTGTGGCAGATAAAAGCTATAAAGTTTGTCCTCTTAACTATCAATGTGTCATCATCCATTTTGCATTTGTGAACACAAACATTCCTTGCAGCTGCACGATCCTGTGCTTGCGTGGGACCCGTTGATTGCTGGGCTTCCATTTGAACTGCACTTCTTTGAGGAAGGCCTGCTGTGTTTCTGACTATTCCTGCCTCTCTAACTGTCTTTAGAGCTTCCGCATACAAGATTTTCTTAGTTATTCTGATTTCCTGGGCTTTTCTAGCTTCCCTCTGCACAACACATCCTCCATATGCAGCACTGTGCTCACCCCCGCAGTTGCACTCTAATCAGCACTGTATATACTCTACACCTGCACTATGGCACTACAGCGGGATGCTGGGCCGGTATTAAGATTGTCATCTCTTTGGAGCCAGATTAACTCTTCGCTGCTGTAAGACTATCAATTTTCTGTTAATATTATTACCTGCCTGTGATTTGAGTGGTGCAGCGCCTTCGCCTCCTGGTGCTATAAGCTCCAGCACAGGGAGGCAAATGTATTGTAGGAAGGTAGCATGTGTTATGTTAATCGTGCCACACAGTGCTTTTGTAATGTAACGTATTATTATAATCTTGCCACTCATGGCCTTTGTCGGACCTCATTTAATATGCGCCAGCCTCAGTTTCTACGCACAGGTCAATAAAGCTTTATAAGAGGGCGCCGAGAAACTGAGGCAGGCCTTTGCAGACTAGGCTCTTCATGGCCCCAGCGTCCACGCTGGGGTCACAGGCTATACATATGACAGAAGGTTCAATAAAGAATCTGTGTCGACCTACGCTTGTGCCTCGCCTCCACATCCTTTCCTTACACCCTCTACACCACTTCAGTTAAAATGATTTGTCTATGAATTAGTCTGTGAAAAACATGATTATTATTATTATGTGATTTATCTCCATAACTCCGTTTACTGAGCGCAGTGAAACCCTGATGAATACTAACTAATTTCCCTCAGATAGCCTGCCTCACTCACTGGACCAGTCAGCACTGCTATTAACCCCTTGCACTCCGGTCAATTTCCCTAAAAACACCAAAAAATAATGTGCCCAAAGTAAATCCAAAGCTGTTCTTCAACCCTTTGCAGCATCTTCATGGGGTTGGTCTCATTTAAAAGAAAACACTTTGAATTTTTTGGCAAAATAGTCATAATCTCTCTAAGTGCTCCCGCCACTGAGTTACAGTAATCTAAACATAGTGAACTTGAAGAAAATAAATTTCGCCTGGGTGTTTTTTTGGATACAAATGCTTGCAAATAAGACACAGCTTCAGATCCGGGCTGGAAAATGCAACAGAAATGTAGAACCAAGTGTTATCCAGCTGAGGTCCAAATTTTGTAACAATACCACAAAAAATGAATATATTACACAGCTTTTTTCTCAGGTAGTTCCCAGGCGTTTTTGAACTGTGCCAAATTGTGCCAAATGGCACAGTTTGGAAAAACGTCTAATTTTTGAATGATTCAATATAGAAGCTTCATCTTGGGCTCTAATGAAAGGTGACATTCAGGGCTGTGTGTGTGTGTCAGAGGACGGACATCGCCCGTTGCGCCGCGGTCCGTCATGCAGCGATGACGCACAGCTGTAATTTACCGATCGGTCAAAAGTCATTTTGATTACAATTTTCAGGGATAAAGAATAATTTAGCTTATAACACTTACCTCTTCACAGCAGAAGCGGAGCTGGCGAACTTCTTCCTCATTGTCAGACGAACGCGACACTGGTCTCGCAACCCAATCAAAACATAATTCCATTATTGCGGTTTTGCGCTTCCATGATTGCGGTTTTGGCAAACGACTTTTCAAAACAAATAACAGTAGTAATTAAAAAAAGACTGGCGAACGCGTGTGTGTCACTCAGCCTTCGTCGTCGGCCTCCGTCGGTCTATGCTGACCATGGAAGAGAATCCTAAACGTCTACTCTGCTGGAATAAAAACAAAAAAGCACCGCCTGTGGCTGAACAGGCTGTGGCGCGAATGGCAGTCCCTGTCACACAGGTCACACTTGTGGATGGTCTCCGTGCTGCTGGGTCTGTGGGGTTCTTCCTGTGGGTCCTTTTTTCATCTGCTGCAGCAGTCAGTCTCTCTCCACCCAGCCTTACACAAAATAGCTTGCGAACTTCTGTGCTTCAATTGGCTCGCTGCATTCACAGCGTTGGTAGGCGGGTCCTTCTTGCTAGGTTTTCAGTCATTGGTTCTTCAAGGTTTCAGAAACCCAATTCAAGGCTCTTATTAGTCGAATGAGAGGTCAATCATATCCGATCTGTTCGCGGCTGTGTCTGTAGTGGGAGAACAGAAATGCAGCTTTTTTTTCCAGTGCGCTCTTAGGACGCAGCGCCCTCGTGCGTCCTAGAGCGTACAAGAGCGCCCTCGTGCGCTGTAGGACGCAGAGACCTGCCCGTCCGCGGTACACCGGAGTGCAAGAGGTTAACTGGACCCTGTTTCTGTAAAAGTGACAAAGTTAATAAAATTTGCCAGAGAATTTCCAGTTGATTTACGAGGCACCGTACACAGATCCATCTCTCCTGGGAGGAATTCTGGTTAGCAAAATGCACTTTCGAATTAATCAATTCCCAACTCCAGCAATATCACAGAAAATATCACACAAAATCATAGACTACATCAACTTCTGTGTAGAGAACACTGTACCCACCAAGACCATATGGTGTCTCAAACAACAAACCCTGGATCAACCCTGAGAAAAAGACGCTGTCAAAGGAGAAGAAAAGGATCTTCAGGTCAGGAAACAAGGAGGAGCTGAAGTCTGTACAGAGGGAGCTGAGGAGGAAGATCAGAGAGGGGAAGGATCGCTACAGGAAGAAGATGGAGGACAAGCTGAGGCAGAGCAAAGTCAGCGGTGTCTGGAGAGGTCTCAGAACCATCTTTGGGCACCAGGATGCCTCCTCCCAGGCCGTAGGGAGTGGGTGAACAACTTGAACCTGTTCTTCAAAAAGGTTTGACCAACCGCAATCTCCTCCCCCTGCCCTCCAACCCCTGGTGCCACTACCTTCATCTAGCCCCCCGTCTATTGCCACCTCTCCACCCCCAGTTTTACACCCCTCAGCTCTCAGTCCACACCCCCTGCTCTTTTTCCCCCTCACATGCCCAACACCCCCTCCTCCCAGCATATAGTCCCCTGTCCCAATCTGACCCTCACTCAGACCCAGGTGAGAGCTGATCCGAAGACGATCAATGCGAGGAAGGCTGCAGGTCCAGACGGCATCAGCTTGAGGCTCCTCAAGTCCTGTGCAGACCAGCTGTGTAGGATCGTGGAGCACATCTTCAGCCTGAGTCTGAAGCTAGGGAGGGTACCACAGCTGTGGAAAACATCCCGTGTGGCACCCATACCAAAGACTTCGCACCCCATGGACATGAACAGCTACAGATCAGTGACCCTCACATCACACCTGATGAAGACCTAATGGAACACCTGATGGGCTGCTCCTCGCTCATCTCCGCCCCCTGTTGAAACCAGTGATGGACCCATTTCAGTGTGTCTACCAGCATGGCATCGGGGTGGAGGATGCAGTGATCTTCCTCCTACATCATCCCCGTCCCACCTGGAGAAGCCTGGGAGCACTGTGAGGATCATGTTCTTTGATTTCTCCAGTGCTTTCAACACCATCCAACCAGTGATCCTGAGGGACAAGCTGCTGTGTGCAGGGGTGGACCAACACCTGTCATCGTGGATCCTGGACTACCTTACATACCGACCACAGTTTGTGAGAACCCAGGACTGTGTGTCTGACACCATCATCTGCAGTCGTCAATTAATCCAGGATGGAATGATAAGATTAGGTCTCTGAAATGCAAGCAGGCACTGTATACTGTTTTCTGGTTCCGGCTCTGCCGGACCGGCGGCGCCACACGAGTCGGCTGCCTGTTGCAACAGCCTTTTTTTTTAATCTTCCTTCTTCTTTCTACACCTTTCACTCTGTATATATATCACGGACGCACGGATCGCCCCGGGGGTCTCCCGGGTCGGCGGACGGAGCCACGGTTTGCAGCGGGAGACGTTACAGCGGGGAGGAGCTAGTGCTAGCTAGCACTTGGCCGCCGCCCGGTGCTAATGGGAAACTCGACATACCGGGAGCTGTAGCGAAAACGAAGCGGGTGCCGGGCTGGAGTTTAGGCGGCGTGAAAGAAATATAAGACAGAATAATAAAGAGCGATGGCAAGAACCAAGCAGACCGCCCGTAAAATCTACTGGAGGAAGAAGCCCCCCAGGAGACAGCTAGCCACCAGGGCTGCTCGGAGAGGCGCTCTGGCCACCGGCAGAGTGAAGAGGCCTCGCCGTCACAGGTCCGTGGCTCTGAGAGAGATCCGTCGCTACCAGAAATCCACGGAGCTGCTCATCCGTAAGCTGCCCGTCCAGCGCCTGGTGAGGGAGATCGCTCAGGACTTCAAGACCGTCCTGAGTTTCGCCGTCATGGCTCTGCAGGAGACCAGCGAGACCCACCTGGTGGTCTCTTCTTCGCTAAGGGGGTCACCATCATGCCCAAAGACTTCCAGCTGGCCCGCTGCATCCGCGGAGAGAGAGCTTAGACTTTCTGCTGCACATTCACCAGCCATAATGCTCTGCACTGTGTCTATACAGTATATATACATTTATAGTAATATGGACATATGTTTGCTAGATGTTGTTTTTTCTTGCCTTCTGATTGTTGCTCTGAGTGTTGCTGTCCCTGTGCTGTTGCAATCCTGGAATTTCCCCATTGTGGGACTAATAAAGGCTTATCTTATCTTATCTTATCTTATACTGCTGTGACTGAATACTGGGTCTTTTTTGTGTTTTACTGCATACACCCTTAGGCTACATGTCCACCAAATGTGTTTTTTTCAGCTGTGGGCAACTATTTTCTATTCATTCTATGTAGTCCAGCGTCTACAGCACTGAGCACCCTCGGCAGGGGCCACTTTTTGTCATGGCACTCAGGGCACTCAGAGTTGAAAAAATTTCAACTTTTCAGACTGCAGCTGAGCTCGTCAATGTCAGACCTTTCAAAGCAGCCAATTAGAATAAGGAAGGGCGGGACATAGGACTAGGTATAGTCTGTACTCAGACTCCTGTTTTCCGTGTCATCATATTTTACATCCAGAGCTGCTACCAATGCTAGAATATGTTTCCTGTCAACTGTTATTTTGAGACTGCTATTAAAAAATAAGTAGAAAGTCTGACCATAGGAAAAGCGGTGTCCAAACCATCTCAGCCTTGCCTCTCTTACTTTGTCTCCAAACCACTCAACCTGAGCTGTCCCTCTGATATACTCATTTCTAATCTTGTCCCTCCTAGTCACTCCTAGTCACTCCCAATGAAAATCTTAGCATCTTCAACTCTGCCACCTCCTGCTCTGCCTCCTGTCTTTTTGTCAGCACCACTGTCTCCAAACCATATATCATAGCAGGTCTCAATACCGTCTTGTGAATCTTCCCTTTCACTCTTGCTGCTACCCTTCTGTCACAAATCACCCCGACACTTATCTCCACCCATTCCACCTTGCCTGCACTCTCTTCTTCATTTCTCTTGTGCATTTTCCATTGCTTTGGATGGTTGACTCCTGGTATTTAAACTTGCCTTTCATGACCGCTACTCCTTCCACCTTCACGGTTACACCTGCCTCCCTCTCATTCACACTCATATATTCTGTCTTGCTTCTACTGACTTTCATTCCTCTCCTTTCCAGAGCATACATCCACCTCTCCAGGTTCTCTTCCACCTGCTCCCTACTCTCACTACAGATCACAATGTTGTCTGCAAACATCATGGTCCGCGGAGACTCCTGCCTGACCTCGTCTGTCAGCCTGTTCATCACCATGGCAAACAAGAAGGGGCTCAGAGCAGATCCCTGATGTAATCCATCAGGGAAGAACTGATTCAGAGCCTTTATTTATTTAATTTTTTGCCAATTAATACAAGATAGAACGAGAAGATTAGCTCTTCACAATGTAATCAGGTACTGTGTACTGCTGTGATTGAATACCATGTGCATTTTTTGTGTTTTAATGCATACCGCCTCATGCTGCCATGAGTTCTGTTCAGTAATGTCATACACATACTCTCTACAGCAGGGAAAATAAGTACTGAACACGTCAACGTTCTTCTCATTAAACACATTTCTGATGGAGCCACTGAACTGAGATTTTCACCAGATATCAGTAACAACCCAAGTAATCAATACATACAAATAAATCAAGGCAATTGTGTTCACAAAACAAGTTATATTTAGTAAAGTGGAATGACACAGGGAATAAGTATTGAACATGCTTGGTGAAATTCATTTAATATTTAGTAGAAAAAGCCTTTGTTGGTAATAACAGTTTCCAGACGCCTCCTGTATGGAAAAACTAGGCGCAGGCTTTGCTCAGGAGTGATTCTAGCCCATTCTTCAACACAAACTGTCTTCAAATCTTGAAGGTTCCATGGGTCTAATATGAACTCTGATCTTCAGTTTGTTCCATAGATTTCCTATTGGATTCAGGTCAGGTGACTGACTGGGCTATTCTAGCAGCTTTATTTTCCTTCTGTGGAGCCAGTTGAGAGTTTCCTTGGCTGTGTGTTTGGGATTATCGTCTTGCTTAAATGTTCACCCTCATTTCATCTTCGGCATCTTGGCAGATGGCAACAGGTTCTTATCAAGGATGTCTCTGGACATTTGTCCATTCATCTTTCCTTCAATTATATGAAGTCTGCCTGTACCATGTGCTGAAAAACACCCCCACACCACGATGGGATGTGCAGTGCCATTTCTCCTCCAAACATGCTGTGTGTTGTGGCATCCAAAAAGTTCAATTTTGGTCTCATCTGACCAGACTATATTCTCCCAGTATTTTACTGGTTTGCCCAAATGTTGTGTAGCAAACTTTAAACGAGCTTCAACATGCTTTTTCGTCAGCAATGGAGTCTTGTGAGGTGAGCGGACATAGAGCCCATGTTGGTTGAGTCCATTACTTATTTTCTTTGAAACAGCAGTACCTGCTCACTCTAGGTCTTTCTGGAGCTCTTGACGAGTGGTCTTCAAAATTCAAGATTATCATGTGCACAGTTAAGAAATGCAACATTTCCTGAGCAGTGAAATTCTTACTCTGCTCGCTGCACGAATGCCAAGGTAATAGGTACACAGCAATACTAATAAGGTAAAAACCCACCTCAAACTAATGGATACTAATAACACGCACTATAACACACAGTTAGGCAATTAGGACACCTAAAGCACACCTTGATACTAAGTACTAATACTAATGAATACTAATAACACACATTAGGCAATTTGGACAGTTAAAGCAGTTAAAGCTGTCAAACTAGAGGAAACATGAAGGATGAAATTTCAACTTCCTTGGATGACTATAGTGGTACATTGATATCAGAGTTCAGGGTATCCTCTGGTAACATTTCTGGGTGGCAGCCTGCCTCGCCAGAAAAATTACCGCCATGCCAATGAGGAGATATGAATTTTAAGAAAAGTATATGAAGCAATGACTTTCCGCAAGTGCGCACACGAACAATGCGCGTGACCGTCATCCGCGCGGAGTTTAGAAGCGCCCTGCCCATGCAAGCTTTCCAGTCAGTCAGAAAACAAGAATAAAAACATACATGAATCATACATACATACTTTCTTTCACAGCAGCAGCAGCATCTTTGTGGAAAAGGAGTGAAAACCGGGAAGTCAAACAGCAGAAATGGACTCTATATTTGAAGAGAAACTTTGTGAAGAAGTCCACTGTTTCTTCGTTGGTGAAAATCCTGGCGCGTCAGTGCCTTGGCGCTACCTATCGGGCAGGAAAGAAACTACAAATGATGGTTGTGCACATGCGTCAACTGCTTGGCCTAGATGAAAAAAAGTGAGCACGAACAGCACTGCGTGCGTACCGGGCTCGTCCAAAGCATACGCGGACCAAGGCGGACTCGAGTGGAAATGCAGCATGAAGCAGGCTTTACAAGGCAGAGTGTCTTGCTAAGCGTGACTGTCTGACAGAAACATGAGTTTATTAAAGTACATCAAACGTGGAAAAAAAATCAGAAGAGGTATGTAAGCACTGGAGGCATTTATTATGATTTTAACCCGCTGGAAACGGGAGCAATAACGGAAGAGTCGCTTAGCTAAGAGATGTGGTTAAAATTCAAATGCAGCCGGCTTCATATGAAGAGAAAGGCAAGGGGGACTGATGAATTGCTGAGTATATATTTCACCAGCCACTACAACGTTAAGTTATGTTCCCTATCATGTACCTGGCAAGTTAAGATGACCGAAATTGACTTTAATCTGTCAGCAGCCTTCAGACAAACGAAACGTGCCAACATTTGGATTTCAAAATAAGGGAGGTTTTTCTTGGCGGTGATGAGATTTCTAAAAAAAAAAACTATAAATATATAGAAATATTATAACAGAAATAACGGCACCCTTGGTCACTGAAGTTAATTTAAGTCATTAAATACAATTTTATTAATTTTTTTTTCTTTGTAATGAGAGTTAAATTATCGTTCTGTTCTGACTGCAAAGTTATGGTCAAAAATATAAATTGTTATAAGGAAAAAGTTAAAAAAAAATACCACAGTCTGTTTCAAATTTATTTAAAAAAACAGTAATTTTATTTTAAAAAACAGGCAAAAATAAGCCATAAAATAATCCACAAATTTATAATAAAGTTTCAAATGTACAAGAAAAGTCAATTTTAGATGAGGAAATTACATATTTGAGGAAAATGGTTTCAAATTTAGATACATTTACAAAGAAAAGTAGAAAACTATAAGAAAATTGTTCTACATTTTGGAGAAATCCTCAAACCTTCAAGACTGAAGTCATTACTCAAGTTTTAAGTGGGTGCTCTTTGTACCCTTAACTAGAAATTTTTGGTTGTCTACTTTTAATTATTCATTTCATAGCACTGCTTTTACATGAGTAGAATTTCTGGCTACTATACCCACCTCTGAACATATAATTAAAGTATGCAAGAGTAAATTACTATTATGAATGGTTTTTCCTTCTTTTCCTACTTTTTTCAATGGAAAAACACCAGAACAAAAATACAAAAAAAAAAATACATATTTTTGTCATTTATGTAAACCATGGCAAAAAAAAAAAAAAAATCCTGCAGGACAAAACATGACACTTGATATTTTCTAACCTGCTTGTATACCACCATAGACAGAGAGAGAACCTGAATTGGACAGAGCTCATAGAGGGAAAGATGAGAAAGAAGAGAGGAAAGTGTTCACAGATGATATGAACTTGAGATGATATGAACCTGAGATGGCAAAAACCTATGTACAGTGTGCAAATGAGCAATGTGCAACTTTAGCAACTGGTGTGCGAGTTCCTATTTGCAAAACTGTGTTGCGGAGTTTGTGAGTTTATTTGCTCAGGAGTCTGATGGCAGTGGGAAAGAAGGAGTTTTTCAGTCTGGTTGTCCTGCATTTCACACTTCTGTACCTCCGGCCTGAGGGTAGACGTGTGAACATTCTGTGCTGGGGGTGGGTGGGGCCCCGGAGGATGGCGTCAGCTCTCCTTTGGACTCTGCAGTGGTAGATGCTCTGTAGAGAGGGGAATTGAGTCCTGATGATCTTCTCCGCTGTCTTCACCACTTTCTGCAGGCGTTTGTGGTCCAGGGCAGTAGTGACCGCTGTACCACGCAGTGATGCAGTTGGTCAAGATGCTCTCAATGATGCAGCTGGAGAAGTTGTAGAGGATCCTGGGGGACATGCCAAACTTCTTCAGCCTCCTCAGAAAGTACAGCCGCTGTTGAGCTCTCTTAACCAGCTCTGTGGTGTTGTGTGTCCATGTAAGGTCCTTGCTGATGTGGATGCTCAGGTATTTAAAGCTGCTCACCCCCTCCACCTAAAGCTCCCGGATGAACAGTGGCTGATGGGGTCTCCTTTGGCTCTTAGATAACTTTTCTGATAATTCTTTTGACCCGTCTGTCAGAAATCTTGCGAGGAGCTCCTGGTCCTGGCCGGTTTATGGAAAAGTGATGTTCTTTCCACCTGTGAATGATGGATCCAATAGTGCTCACTGGAACATTCAGCAGTTTAGAAATGCAGCTGTAACCAATGCCATCATTGTGTTTTGCAACAATAAGGTTGCAAAGGTCGAGAAAGAGCAATTTGCTTCTACAGTCATGAATTCTTTGTGGTGTGACAATCTGATATTCACAGACCTTTTTAAAGGCCATCATTCAGAACTTAACCAGCTGAAATTAATTTGCACTGATGGAGGTGGGATGGCTTCCTAAATTCTAATGGATTTCAGCTGGTTTCTTGGCTTTCTATGCCTTTTTGCACCTCTTTCTTCAAGTGTTCAATGCTTATTCCCTGTGTTATTACCTGTGTGTTATTCCCCTTTATTAAATACAACTTGTTTTGTGAACACAGTTGCCTTGATTTCTTTGTATGTAGGGATTACTTGGGTTGGTACTGATATCTGGTGAAAATCTCAGGTCAATGGCTCCATCAGAAATACTGTATGTTTTAATGACAAAAATGTTGTCATGTTCAATACTTATTTTCACCACTGTATATATACTGTGTATATACTGTATGTGTATATTTAATGTTTGTCTACCCAATTTCTTTATCTTATTCATCCATCCATCCATTTTCTACCACTTTTTCAGAGGACCGGGTCGTGGAGGCAACAGTTCAAGCAGAGAAGCCCAGGCTTCCCTCTCCCCAGCCACCTGCTCCAGCTCTTCAGAGAGGATAACAAGGCGTTCCGAGACCAGCTGGGAGACATAGTCTCTCCAGCGAGTCTGGGTCTGCCCCAGGGTCTCCTCCCAGTGGGATGCGCCCGAAACACCTCAAGTGGGAGGCATCCTAATCAGATGCCCAAACCACCTCAACTGGCTCCCTTCAATGTGGAGGAGCAGCAGTTCTACTCTGAGCCTCTCCCAGATGTCTGAGCACCTCACCCTATCTCACCAAAGCTCATGACCATAGGTGAGGGTAGGAACGTAGATTCACCGGTAAATCAACAGCTTTGCCTTAGAGCTCAGCTCCCTCTTCACCACGACAGACTGGTACAATGTCCACATCACTGCAGATGCTGCTCTGATCTGTCTGTCAATCTTCCGCTCCATTCTCCCCTCACTCGTGAGTAAGACCCCAAGATACTTAAACTCCTCCACTTGGGGCAGGAGCTTGTCCCCAACCCAGAGAGGACAATCCACCTTTTTCCGGCTGAGGACCATGGACTCGGACTTGGAGGTGTTGATTGTCATCCCAGCCACTTCACACTCAGCAGCTAACCGCACCAGTAAGACCTGTAGGTCATTGCTGGATGAAGCCAACAGGACAACAACATCTGCAAACAGCAGAGATGAGATCCTGTGGTCACCAAGCATGACACCCTCTGTTCCTTGGCTGCGCCTAGAAATTCTGTCCATAAAAATTATGAACAGGATCGGTGGCAAAAGTCAGTACTGGCGGAGTCCAACTCTCACTGGGAATGAGACCGACCGAGTGTTGGCAATACGAACCAAACTCTCACAATGGTCGTATAGAGACCAGATGGCTCGTTACAACAAGCCCGATACCCCATACCCCCGAAGCACCCCGGACAAAAAACTACGAGGTACGCAGTTGAATGCCTTCTCCAAGTCCACATTATCTTAGTTATTATTGTTCTGAGTGCCACTATCCCTTTGCTGCTGCAATCCTGTAATTTCCCCATTGTGGGATGAATAAAGGTTTATCTCATCTTGATATGTGCTGTGAGGCAGAGGACAGGCGGATCCCTGCGGGTAAACCCCGGTAGCTGCAGTGGAGACATTTGCAGGCAGCTGTCAAGAGTGAGGAGATGTTTCCATAGTCTAGAACAGGGGTTCTCAACTGGACTCACCCTGGGACCCACATTTTCCCACGGTCATTAACTCGCGACCCACTTATATAGAATTCAAAACATGCAAATTTATTTTCCAAAGATAGCCGTTGAAAACATGTATGTCAATTTTTTTTAAACATTAATACACATTTATTTATATGTGCACCGGAGTGGTGGCCTAGTTGGTAGAGCATCCGCCCCAACCGAGAGGCTGGGGCTCAAATCCCAGCTAGGTCATACCAAAGACCATATAAAAATTGTACTTTCCACCTTCTAGCTTGGCGCTCAGCATAATGGCATGGGGAAAGGAAAGTTAACGCACCCAGCTACCAGAAGACTGACCCCCCCACTGTAGCTTTCACTACTCACAGCCGCTGTGTGGGCTAGGGTCAGTGAAATGGAGACAGGCGCTGCCCCATACACCACAGGTGTGGAAGGGATTAACTTAACTTATTTACACACGTGGACAAAATTGTTGGTACCCCTTTGTTAATGAAAGAAAAATCCACAATGGTCACAGAAATAACTTGAATCTGACAAAAGTGGTAATAAATAAAAATTCTATGAAAATTAACCAATGAAAATCAGACAATGCTTTTGAATTGTGGTTCAACAGAATTATTTTAAAAAACAAACTCATGAAACAGGCCTGGACAAAAATGATGGTACCCCTAGAAAAGATTGAAAATAATGTGACCATAGGGACATGTTCAACCAAGATGTGTCCTCTAATTAACATCACAGGTGTCTACAAACTTGTAATCAGTCAGTCGGCCTATTTAAAGGGTGACAAGTAGTCACTGTGCTGTTTGGTGACATGGTGTGTACCACACTAAACATGGACCAGAAGAAGCAAAGGAGAGAGTTGTCTCAGGAGATTAGAAAGAAAGTTATAGACAAGCATGTTAAAGGTAAAGGCTATAAGACCATCTCCAAGCAGCTTGATATTCCTGTGACTACAGTTGCACATATTATTCAGAAATTTAAGATCCACGGGACTGTAGCCAACCTCCTTGGACGTGGCCGCAGGAGGAAACTTGATGAAAAATGGAAGAGACAGATAATATGAATGGTAACAAAAGAGCCCAGAACAACCACTAAACACATTCAAGGTACATCAGTGTCAGATCGCATCATCCGTCATTGTTTGAGCCAAAGTGGACTTCATGGGAGACAACCAAGGAGGACATCACTGTTGAAAACATATCATAAAAAAGCCAGACTGGAATTTGCCAAACTGCATGTTGACAAGCCACAAAGCTTCTGGGAGAATGTCCTATGGACAGACGAGACAAAACTGGAACTTTGTGGCACCGACACAAAAATGAAGCATACCAAGAAAAGAACACTGTCCCTACTGTGAAACATGGAGGAGGTTCTGTTATGTTCTGGGGCTGCTTTGCTGCATCTGGCACAGGGTGTCTTGAAACTGTGCAGGGTACAATGAAATCTCAAGACTATCAAGGTATTCTACAGAGAAATGTGCTGCCCAGTGTCAGACAGCTTGGTCTCAGTCGCAGGTCATGGGTCTTGCAACAGGATAATGACCCAAAACACACAGCTAAAAACACCCAAGAATGGCTAAGAGCCAAACATTGGACTATTCTAAAGTGGACTTCTATGAGCCCTGATCTAAATCCTATCGAACATCTGTGGAAGGAGCTGAAACATGCCGTCTGGAGAAGGCACCCTTCAAACCTGAGACAACTGAAGCAGTTTGCTCATGAGGAGTGGGCCAAAATACCTGCTGAGGGGTGCAGAAGTCTCATTGACAGTTACAGAAATCGTTTGATTGCAGTGATTGCCTCAAAAGGTAGCAATAATGAGCATTTCAGAGCTCATTATTAAGAAACTGAGGACTAACAGACTAAGACAACTGCCTTAGTGAATAAAATAAAATTGAATATCAAAACTGCACCAAGTAAATAAGGCTATAAAATTAGATATTTCATTTCTTTGGTAATCTCTGCATCCAGAACACAAACTGAGGAGGAACATGACAACTGCATGTATACAAAGTGAATAAAATAAATGTCAAAACTGTCCAAAATCAAAAAGGCCCACAAAATGAGATGTTTTTACCTAACCAGTCATTTGTAGAAGTGAGACAGTTGATCCATCTCTTACCATGTCCATGGCAGCAGGTAAATTTAGTTCTTTTGTCTATTGCAGGGGATACCAACTAAAACTGCAAGAGGTCTGATACTGTTAAGTCGGTCCTCCTCCCCAGCCGAGGTCCAAACTAGGTGTGGGAATCTTTAGGCACCTTATGATTCGATTACACAGCATAACAAAAATAATTTTTTTCTAAGTTGTCTGTGTTTTTTCAACTGATTTAAGACAATTTTGCACTACGGAATCCGAAAATGTCATCCGTTTCTCTCGATCAGGTCAGGTTTTTATGCTAAGTTGTAAGCAGTTGTAAGCAGTTGTACAGCAGTTGTACAGTTGTACTGTAAATTGAATAGTAGACATTGATGAAGGTAAGTACATGTAAATTGAATGTTACGTCATCACTGTTCAAAATTCAGAGAATTTCAAGAAATAAAAAAGAATTTTGCATCATATAAAGTGAAAATATCCATACATGTAAACAAAAACACAAAAAACGTGGCCATAGTTCAAAAAGTTGACCTGATTGAGTAAAAACAATGTGATTTTTGGATTCAGCATATCAAAATTGTCCTAAATCAGCTAAAAAAACTTAGACAATAAATTTGCTGTTGACCAGTGTTATGATTCACAACAACATTCGAAATGGTGCTTCAGTTTGGATGGTTTCATGCTGTCATGTGTAAGCACTTCACTACATATTACACATTGTGGCATATGTCCCTTTATATCCTCAATGTATGAAAATCCACATTTCCAATACTCTGGGTCATATTTGCGATTTGTCATCCAGCCTCTGAATATCAACACAAGCTTGAAGTAAACGTCACTCAAATGATGGTTATCATGGCTATGGCGCTAGAGAGATGCACCTCTCTAATGCAAGCTTGTCAAAAAAAAGTTTTTTAAAATAAGACAAGTCCGAATTCAGACGCAACTGAACTTAAGAATTTTCCTGAATTTCAGTCAGGTTTTAGGAAACATCACAGCACAGAGACAGCCTTAGTGAAAGTTACTTCGTCGTCGGCCTCCGTCGGTCTATGATGACCATGGAAGAGAATCCTAAACGTCTACTCTGCTGGAACAGCACCGCCTGTGGCTGAACAGGCCGATGCGCACCGGTGTTCTACCTTCCAGCATTGGGTGTTGGTAGGATTCAAGCCTGGGCAGGAAGATATGGAGGACAAGATGTTACCCATTCAGCATGTCCCCCCTCTCCACGTCACTGATGAATCCAAAGGAACAGCAGGGCTGCTATAGTTTGGCACCAGCGCCGTTGCAGGAGCTGCCAGAACGATGTTGAGCACAACAGAGAACTGCCTTAGGGGCTCCGACTCCGGATTTTTCCTCAGGGTTGACTCCCGAAGCCTTTCCCATGACCGGGTGTGCCGCAAGGCAGCGGAGGTTTGAAATCAGGGTTTACCTTCCCCTAGATGGGCTACCTTCCCAGGTTGACGAGCCACCATCTACCCGAAGCATCTGGTTTTAAGGCGCCAGAGATCCGCCCTCGCCCCTTCTCCTATTAGTAAAAGCAGTTCCGCCGGGCTTAGAGACTAAACCACACGGGCACACGATGCTCTGAATATTCAGCAATGATCAGCAGTGAATATTGTATTATTATTATTATAATAAAGTTACTGATGACACCCTTATGGGATTTGACAAAGGACTTGTCTCCGTCCTTGTCTTATTGGACCTCAGCGCTGCCTTTGATACCAATGACCACCATATTCTGCTAGAGAGACTTGAACAGCAAATTGGCTTGAATGGAACATCGCTATGATTCCAGTCTTATCTATCAGACCGTTCCCAGTTTGTTCATGTCCATAACAAGTCCTCTACTCAGACCACGGTTAGCTATGGAGTTCTGTAGGGATCAGTACTTGGACCAGTATTGTTTACATTATACATGCTGCCTTTGGGAGACATTATGAGGAAGCATTCTATTCATTTTCATTGTTATGCTGACAACACTCAATTATATTTATCCATCAATCCAGATGATCCCAGCCAGTTGGGTTTACTCCAGGAGTGTCAAGGATATCAAAACCTGGATGGACTACAACTTTCTGTTGCTGAATACAGATAAAACTGAAGTCATTGTTCTTGACCCCAAACATGCTACAGTTTCAGTTTATTCACACACACACATATTCAACAGCATGAATGAATTACAATATGAATTGTCAACAGCATGATTAGCAGTATACAATAGGCTTTTTTTTTTTTTTACATTGTTTTGGAGTGTGAATGGGTCATTCATTCATTCATTCATCTTCTTCCGCTTAATCCTTTTTGGGTCGCGGAGGGGCTGGAGCCTATCCCAGCATCATTGGGCGAGAGGCAGGGTACACCCTGGACAGATCACCAGTCCATCGCAGGGCCAACACAGAGAGACAGACAACCATTCACTCTCACATTCATACCTAAGGACAATTTAGAATCCCCAGTTTTGATGCCAATTAACCTAACTTGCATGTTTTTGGCATCTGGGAGGAAACCGGAGAAATCCCGGAGTAAACCCTCGCAGACACGGGGAGAACATGCAAACTCCTCACAGATCACTGTTGGTCGGGGGCTGGGATCGAACCCAGGATCCCCCGGCTAAGGGTGAGTTGCTGTGCTGCCGCAGTGCTAACCACTCCGCCACCGCGCTGCCCAATGGGTCATCCCAAATAAGCTATTTAAAGCTTTTAGTAGAGAGCCCAATTCTACAATGAAATGATGACGGAAATCAGTCTGATGTCTCTGTGTGAAAGAACAAACAAACGTATGACAGACATATAGCACATAATCCCAGCATTTGTTTACATTGAAATAGTAGGTGAGTTCAAGATATAGTCAAGTTATTAAATACTACTGGAGTGCATCAGCATATAAAAAAAAATTACAATGGCATAACAATTCATCAGTAAGCAAGTTTGTGTAGCAAATAGCAGATTAATTACATAATGATAGGAGTTGTATTTTTAGTTTTTTCTTGAAGATGGAGATGGAAGGTGACATTTTTAAATTCTCAACAAGCTCATTCCAAATCTGCGGTCCTCTGCACACAATACTAAACCTGGTGGATTTTAGTCTTTGTTTTTTCCCAGTAATTTGGTTTTTATTTCTAGTGGTATAAGTGTGCATGGGAAGGAAGGTTGGAATGAGTTCGCATAATTTATAGTTGAGTTTGTGGACAACCTGATACATTATACAGGCATTCTGGAAATAATTATGCTCAGCAAGTCTTAGAAGATTATAACGATGGAAAATATGACTAGTAGGAGAATTATATTCAGACCATGATAAGGCACGTACGACTTTCTTTTGGAAAATTTCTAGCTTTTTTAGGTGAGTTGGAAATGTGTTACACCATATGATATTGCAGTAATGTAAGTGAGGCTCAAATAAAGTTTTACATAGAGAAGTGCTGAAAGTGGTAGAAAATGTCTCACTTTAAAAAACAGAGCAGCACATTTGGCCAGTTTCTTGGTTAGATCGTCAATGTGACATCTTAAATTGAGAAATTCATCAGTGAGGACCCCCAAGAATTTTATAGAGCTAACTCTTGTAATATACTGTCCATTAATTTTGGGGCAAATTTCCTTGGTGTCTGGCTTTTTATTGGAACGGAATACAATATAATTAGTTTTACTGATATTAAGTGAAAGTTTGTTACACTGAAGCCAGGTGTCTATTTTCATAAGTTCACTATTTTTATCTGTTCAAGTTCATTTGGATTCTGGTGAGCAAAAAATAAATTAGTGTCATCAGCAAACAGTACTTTATGTAGTAGAGACGAGGAGTTAGCAGTCATTTATATACAGAATGAATAGAACTGGTCCTAAAACGGAACTCTGGGGAACCCCATGATCGATGGATTTATATGATGACTTGTGGTTATTTATATAAAAAAACATAATGAAGTCTTCCAGACAGACAATTAATAAACCAATCTAATGCAAGGCCTCTGACACCGTAATGTTGTAATTTATTAATTAGGATGTCATTATTAATGGTATCAAATGCTTTAGACAGGTCTAAAAAAATGCCAATACCATAGTTGCCTCTTTCAGTTGCATCATTGATTGTTTCATTTAGGTCAAGTATTGCCATATAGGTAGTGTGTTTCTTTCTGAAGCCATACTGAGATGAGATAATAATATTGAACTTATCAAGGTAACTGGTAAGTCTGTTATAAACTACTCTTTCCAAAACCTTTGAAAGAGTAGGCAGAATGGATATTGGATGATAATTAGTCAAATCATTCTTATCACCTGATTTATAAATTGGTATAATTTGTGCAATTTTTGCTATTTGTGGCACTACTCCAGAGACTAGAGACAGATTAATGCAGTAGGTAAGTGGTTCCAGTATTAAATTAATGATACTTTTCAAAATTTTGCTGGAAATTTCATCAGCTCTAGCAGAGTTTGAGTTCTTCATGTCCTTGATGATTTTCCAGACTTCCTCACAATCAGTTGGCTTCAGGAAGAAAGAACTTGTGTTTGAACAAGTTCTGTGCCATTTGGCACAATTTGGCACAGTTCAAAAACGCCTGGGAACTACCTGAGGAAAAAGCTGTGTAATATATTCATTTTTTGTGGTATTGTTACAAAATTTGGACCTCAGCTGGATAACACTTGGTTCTACATTTCTGTTGCATTTTCCAGCCCGGATCTGAAGCTGTGTCTTATTTGCAAGCATTTGTATCCAAAAAACACCCAGGCCTAATTTAGTTTCTTCAAGTTCACTATGTTTAGATGACTGCAACTCAGTGGCCGGAGCACTTAGAGAGATTATGACTGTTTTGCCAAAAAATTCAAAGTGTTTTCTTTTAAATGAGACCAACCCCATGAAGATGCTGCAAAGGGTTGAAGAACAGCTTTGGATTTAATTTGGGCACATTATTTTTTGGCGTTTTTAGGGAAATTGACCGGAGTGCAAGGGGTTAAATAAAAAAAAAAAAAAAAGTATACAACCCATAGTTGTAGGGCAGGATCCCGAGGTGAACCTGTGGAGCAAGTATGGTGACCCTAGAGAGCTTTACACATTCTATAGTAAGAGATCATAGGAAGTGCCAACCTTGACCTTTGGACCCCAAACCTGTAGTCAGAGGTTATGGTCTCAGAGTGAACCTGTGTACCAGGTTTGGTGACCCTAGCTTTCTTTGTAGTTGGCGTATAGTTTATAAGCCATGTTGATGTTGACCTTTGACCTTGTGATCCCAAAACCATTGTCACACTTCAGGGTCACAGGGTGAACCTGTATACCAAGTTTGGTAACCCCAACTTTACTCGTTGTACAGTAATAATGCATAAGGAATGTTAACCTTGACCTTTGACCTTTAGACCCCAAACCCCCAGTTGGAATTCAGGATCGCAAGGTGAACTGTGTACCAGGTTTGGTGGCCCTAGCTTTACTCGTTTTATAGTAATAGTAAATGTAGCATTTACCATAGTGCAACTGCAATGTTAACTTTGAACTTTTGACCCCTTGACCCCAAACCCATAGTTATGTGAGGGTGCAAGTCATCCAAGATGTGTATTAGATACAACTACTGTATCGATTTGAAAAGCCTACATAATTTCTTTCAATAGTTACTGTGTTTAGAAGATTTAGGGAAAAATCTGACCTTTGACCGCAAGGTCATCCAATGAAAGTGAAATTGCAATATGTGCATCATCAGAGTATATCAAACCATGGTACCAAGTTTCAAAACAACTGGAACAAAACTGAGTTGATTTCACAAAAGTGGGACAGATGGACTGACTCATAACATAATCCCATTTTGGTCTTCGCCCAAAGGGCTCCTCGATCCCTTTAGGCCAGGGGTGTCAAACTCATTCCATGGAGGGCCAAGACCCTGCATGCTTTGCGTCTACCCAGTGTCTTCAGCAGGTGTTTTCACTGATCAGCAATCAGTGGGAAGAAATTCTGTGAAATCACCTGTTGAAGACACTGGGTGGAGGTAAAACCTACAGGGCCTTGGCCCTCCATGGAATGAGTTTGACACCTGTGCTTTAGGCGAAGACCAGTGGGGGATAATAAAAACTCACGGCCAAATTTATAAATGGCAGTTTTAAATCTTGTGAAGACATCACTCTCATCCAGTGACGTTACACCCTGGCCAATCAGTGGCCTGCAGTCTGCTGATATCACATTTTCAGCTCGACTCAGCACACTTGGAACCCAAAATGAGTAGGGACAGAAAAAGTACCTGGTACCAGGTACCAATGGAAAACCCTTCAAACCGAGTGGAGTCGAGGCGAGTCGGGCTGAATAGGTGTGGTGGAAAAGGGGCTTCTCTGAAGTTATTTTTTATGTTGCACTTTCCCGCAGGATTGACGATAACTGTTTGACAGAAGAGTGACAGAAGGGGCGTTTTTAGTCATTTACAGTCATTAGTGAGAGGAACCGAGGCGGAGTAAAGAGACTGTGCACATGCGCTAGTTTTCACAGTGAGGTGGGATGTATAAAGAAAAGGAGCAGAGAATCTGGTGTGTGCACAGTTTTATACATCTGAAAATTTCTGTGAGCTTTTACGATTTTTTGAGTATGCTATCTTTCAGTACGAAAGTTGCACAATCCTTTTTTACACGAGGGCCCTGAGCTTTATTGTGAAGGACCACATGATGGTGGCGTGTGATTAGCCGTCACAGTGTGATGTCACCTTGCTGATCCCCAGCTCGCTGATGTACTTCCAGACTTCATGTGAGGAGGCGAAGGAGCTGTTCCTCTGGATCATTGGACTCTGTTTGCCGTCCCTTGCCACCTCCGCCTGAATGGTTAAAATACAACACCCGAGGTCACATGACCGACACACTCTCACTCAGTTCTCACCATCTACGGAAGCCCGTTAGAAATGGTAGGCTTCTGTAGAAACCTGTCAAAACCAGTTTGTTAATGATGTTTTATGTTGACAGTACCTTACTCTGCAGGAACTTGAAGCACTGCTGGTTCAGAACCTCCACAAACTCAGACTCAAAGTCCTGGTCACTGTACCAAGCCCCACCAGTCACCGACCGGTCAGGCTGCAGATTGTAGAGCATGTAGACCTTCTTCTTTGATGCCTGAGAATTAAATGTTGAACACTCAGAAAATGACAAGAAAAATGGAAAATTAAATAAATGAAGCACGTAGACATTCTTCTTAGATGCCTGAAAATTAAACACCAAGAAAATCTGAAATTTATCAGGAAATAAGTTAAAATTTACAATTAAAATTTTCACATTTGCAATACAAAAATCACAAATTTACATGAAAAACTCAAATTTACAATAAAAAAAAATTAAGATGGTGAAAATAAATTCTATTTCACAGGAATAAAGTTACAAATTTACAAATTTGGGGTTCAAGGTGGGGGTGGGGTTACATCAGGGATCAGCTCTGATTCCCTTCTTGTTTGCCATGGTGATAGACAGGCTGACAGATGAGGTCAGGCAGGAGTCTCCGTGGACCATGATGTTTACAGACGACATTGTGATCTGTAGTGAGAGTAGGGAGCAGGTGGAAGAGAATCTGAAGAGGTGGAGGTATGCTCTGGAGAGAAGAGGAATGAAAGTCAGAAAAAGCAAGACAGAATACATGAGTGTGAATGAGAGGGAGGCGGGTGTAATGGTGAAGATGGTAGGAGTAGAGGTAGTGAAAGTAGACAAGTTTAAATACCTGGGGTCAACCATCCAAAGCAATGGAAAATGCACAAGAGAAATGAAGAAGAGAGTGCAGGCAAGGTGGAGTGGGTGGAGACGAGTGTCAGGGGTGATTTGTGACAGAAAGGTAGCAGCAAGAGTGAAAGGGAAGATTTACAAGATGGTATTGAGACCTGCTACGATGTATGGTTTGGAGACGGTGGTGCTGACAAAAAGACAGGAGGTGGAGCAGGAGTTGAAGATGCTAAGATTCTCATGGGGAGTGACTAGGAGGGACAAGATTAGAAAGGAGTATATCAGAGGGACAGCTCAGGTTGAGCGGTTTGGAGACAAAATAAGAGAAGCAAGGCTGAGATGGTTTGGACATGTGCAGAGGAGGGATTGTGGAGATACTGGACAAAGGTTGAAGACGGAGCTGCTAGACAGGAGGAGAAGAGGAAGACCACAGAGAAGATTCATGGATGTAGTGAAGGAGGACATGGAGAGGGTTGGTGTTACAGAGTTAGACGCAAGCAATGAGGTGAGATGGAGGCAGATGATCTGCTGTGGTGACCCCTAAAGGGAGCAGCCGAAAGAAGAACAAAGTTACAAATTGGAGGGGAAAAAAGTAAAAAAGTGTATAAAAAAGTTTTAAAAAGTTTCTTAATTAGGAGGACAAGTCACTAATTTATGAAAAAAAAATTTGTTCATTAAAGTCATATGTGCACGAGACAAAAGGTGATAACACATGGTTACAAAATAATTTTTTTGTAAGTTGTCTGTGCTTTTTCAACTGATTTAAGACAATTTTGCACCGCTGAATCCAGAAATGACATCCGTTTCTCTCAATCAGGTGCTAAGTAAAAACCTGTACTTACTTAGTACTATGCATGTACTTTACCTTTATAAGTACATGTAAATTGAATGTTACGTCATCATTGTTCAAAATTCAGAGAATTTCAAGACATACAGTAAAAAAGAATTTTGCATCATATAAAGCGAAAATACCCGTACATGTAAACAAAAACATATAAAACAACGTGTGGCCATAATTCAAAAAGTTGACCTGACTGAGCAAAACCAATGTGGTTTTTGGATTCAGCACATCAAAACTGTCCTAAATCAGCTAAAAAAAACCTGAGACAATAAATTTGGTGTTGACCAGTGCAATTTATGCTCTGATTGCCTGGTGGTCTGATGTCATAGCTATAACCCCCTCTGATTGGTCGGCAGCGTTTTGGGTATTTTTCATCGTTTTTCAGTGTTTTCCTATGGGGTTTTTTTGTGTGTTTTTCTGGTGTTTTCTACTGTTCCTCCCCCCACCCAGTGTTTTCTGACTTTTTTCAGTGATTTCCAGTGTTTTCAGTCTCACAGCAACAGACTTGACGGCCTTGATGAGTTTTTTGCTCTCCAGGTTCTTCAGGATCTTGTTGATCTCGGTCAGAGGAAGGTTGCTCTTGAAGCGGATGTCTCTGCTCCAAATTCCTGCAGAAACACAAACATGTTATGGCAAGTGGCGGTGGTGAGCCGTGGACAGACAGGAAGTGAGATGTTACCTTTGTTTCCGGCATCCTCGATGATCTGATAGACTAGTTTCTCCTGGTTGTCCGAACCTTTCATCTTACTGAAAGAAACGTGGAAAATCACCGTTAGCTAAGAATAACGGACATTTAAACTGAAGTATGGCTGAAGGAAAAACTTTGTTTTCACATTGAGGATTTCATGACAAATATGTGAATGTACGAGAAAAATAAAACCTGACAATATTTACACTTTTACAGGAATCTAATTTATGAGAAAAATGTCAAATCTATAAGAAAAGAGATTAAAACCGTCATAGCGAGCTGCTCTGAACAACGTTTAACATTAAATATTAAACTGTTTAGAGGAGCAGCTTCATGTTAGGATTTACATTAAATACTGCTACTACACTGTTATTATACAACTACTATACTGCTGAAGCACAACTACACCATTATTATACTGGTCATACTTTAGTTTAAAACATCCTTTACTCCTATTCTCAACAAACATGCTCCTCTTAGAAAAGTTAGAGTAAAAAATCGTCTCAGTCCCTGGTTCAGTCATGATCTGTCTGAGTTCATTCACAGAAAGCACCACCTATGGTGAAGAGCCAAGACATCGAATACAACATCTGACTGGCACTGAGAAGGAAACATCCTCAGTCCATAAGACAAGCAAAAACTGGTTATTTCAAACAGCAGCTACTTTCCAATGGCACAAACTAAAAAATTTTGGAAAACAATCAGAACACTTGAAAACAAAAATACATCCCCATGTTTCCCCTCTATAATTAAATCTGATGATATCATTATCACAAACAAACCAAAATGGCACATTCCAACAAACATTTCACTAAAGATGACTGTTCATATGACAGCAAAATATCTCTTCCTGTTGATTCTCCTGCCACTTCAGTATTTGTATCTCATTTACCTGTTTCTGGACACCCTGCTTTTTCCTTTCAAGCTATACCCATCTCCGAGGCGCTGACTGAGTTCCTTAGTCTAGATACCCATACATCTGCAGGTCTTGACAGGCTTAATCCATTCATTCATTCGTCTTCTTCCGCTTAATCCTTTTTTGGGTCGCGGGGGGGGGGCTGGAGCCTATCCCAGCATCTTTGAGCGGGGGCAGGGTACACCCTGGACAGATCGCCAGTCCATCGCAGGGCCAACACAGAGAGACAGACAACCATTCACTCTCGCATTCATATCTAAGGACAATTTAGAATCCCCAGTTTGATGCCAATTAACCTAACTTGCACGTTTTTGGCATGTGGGAGGAAACCAGAGAAATCCCAGAGTAAACCCATTCTTTCTGAAAAGTGGAGCTCATGTCATTGCAACCCCAATCTGTGGCTTGTTCAGTCTTTCACTGCAAACCGGAGTGTTCCCACAGGACTGAAGATCTGCCGCAGTCACCCCACTTTTTAAAGGAGGTGACACTGCTGATCCCAACTGCTATCGACCAATCTCCATTTTGCCGTGCCTTTCCAAACTTCTTGAGAAACTGATCAACAAACAGCTTATGGACTATCTGGAGACCCACAACATCTTTAACTCCTTACAGTCTGGTTTTAGATCGGGCATAGTTGCATCTCCACCACACTCAAGGACGTAAATGACACTGTATGTGCTACTGACAACAGAAAATACTGTGTTGCTGTATTTGTTGATCTGCCTAAGACATTTGATTCTGTAGCTTATTCCATTCTGCTGGAAAGGTTACGATCTATTGGTCTCTCAGAGAGCTGTGTAACTTGGTTCGGTAGTTACTGTTCCGGACAGATGGAGTCAGAGAGGGTGAAGTGTCTTCTCTCAGATCTGCTGCTCCTTCACAAAAGATGTCCCCCAAGGCTCTATACTTGGGCCAACATTATTCAACATTTACATTTCAACAACATAACCCATGCTATAGCTTAAGCTGGATTTATGCACCCATATCGACACGACACAGCCACGATGGCGTCGATGTAGTGTCGATGCAGCAGTGATGTGCATTCCTATTGCGTCACCCAACGTGCACCTCTCCAGAGAAGGAGAGGTGCACGTTGGCGACGCAGGCTGTAAGAGCTGTGATTGGTCCGTTTTGTCTTTTCCTTCACATTACCTGTTTTCGTCATTGTGCCGCTCTACGGAAGCACAACTTCCAAAGCGAGTCTGTTAAACATCTTCTTCTTTCAGCTGCTCCCTTCAGGGGACGCCACAGCCTCTATCATCCTATCCTTTTCATCTTCCTCTGTAACACCAACCCTCTCCATGTCCTCCTTCACTACAGCCATGAATCTTCTCTGTGGTCTTCCTCTTTTCCTCCTGCGTGGCAGCTCCATCTTCAACATCCTTTGTCCAATATAATCACTATCCCTCCTCTGCACATGTCCAAACCATCTCAGATTTGCCTCTTACTTTGCCTCCAAACTGCCCAACCTGAGTTGTCCCTCTGATATACTCATTTCTAATCTTGTCCCTTCCTAGTCACTCCCAATGAAAATCTTAGCATTTTCAACTCTGCCACCTCCTGCACCGCCCCCTGTCTTTTTGTCAGCACCACCGTCTCCAAACCATACATCATAGCAGGTCTCAATACCGTCTTGTAAATCTTCCCTTTCACTCTTGCTGCTACCCTGACACTTTTCTCCACCCACTCCACCTTGCCTGCACTCTCTTCTTCACTTATCTTGTGCATTTTCCATTGCTTTGGATGGTTGGCCCCAAGTATTTAAACTCGTCTACTTTCACTGCCACTACTCTTTCCATCTTCACCATTACACCTGCCTCCCTCTCACTCACACTCATGTATTCTGTCTTGCTTCTACTGGCTTTCATTCCGCTTCTCTCCAGAGAATACCTCCAGATTCTCTTCCACCTGCTCCCTATTCTCACTACAGCTCACAATGTCGTCTGTATACATCATGGTCCACGGAGACTCCTGCCTGACCTCATCTGTCAGCCTGTCCATCACTATGGCAAACAAGAAGGGGCTCAGAGCTGATCCCTGATGTAATCCCACCCCCACCTTGAATCCCAAATTTGTAAATTTGTAACTTTATTCCTGTGAAATAGAAATTATTTTCACATCTTAATTTTTTATTGTAAATTTGAGTTTTTCATGCAAATTTGTGATTTTTGTATTGTAAATATGAAACTTTTTAATTGTAAATTTTAACTTATTTCCTGATAAATTTCAGATTTTCTTGGTGTTTAATTTTCAGGCATCTAAGAAGAATGTCTACATGCTTCATTTATTTAATTTTCCATTTTTCTTGTCATTTTCTGAGTGTTCAACATTTAATTCTCAGGTGTCTAAGAAGAAGGTCTACATGCTCTATAATCTGCAGCCGGACTGCTCGGTGATGGGCAGGGCTTGGTACAGTGACCCGGACTTTGAGTCTGAGTTTATGGAGGTTCTGAACCAGCAGTGCTTCAAGTTCCTGCAGAGTAAGATACCGTCAACATAAAACTTCATTAACAAACTGGGGCCAAATCTCAATCTCCTCCATAAACCCTCCAGCCCTGAGCCCTTGTAGACTTAGGCAGCAGCCACCAGTAGTGCTCGAGTGTGCGAGTCTCTGAGGGGATGAAGCGGCTCAAAATGGTAGAAATTGGACACACTTTGTTACCTTGGCAACACAAAGTTTTTTATCTAATTTACTTTATTAAAAGGATTAGGAAACAAAAATAGTGTATATAAGATAACAAAAGTAAAATCACAGGACAAAATAAAAGCAGATTCCAGACAAAACTAAAATCAAAAATAAATAAGTTTATTGACAATAAGAAAATGATCCTTAAAGTTCTAGGTTATATGTGTTTCAGGGTCTTTAGAGGTTTTTGTGTGACTTCTTAAAATAAAATCCCAATTATGTTAATTATTGCATGCTCCTTCATTTTTGTCCATATACATTTATAATTGTAATATTTTGTTATTGAAATAAGGGGGATCAAATTATGTCTTTTTTTTTGGGGGGGGGGGGTAAAGGGCTGGTCAGTGATGAACAGGTGACTTCCCTCGACAAGCTTTCCCTTGAGAAACCCCGGCATGGCGCTCTGAACTGTGGGTAATTCTCTTACCTTAAGTCAGCATAGCATGCTGACTTAGAGAAAGGGTCATTTAAAGGCTCAAAAAAAAAAAAAAAAAAAAAAAAATCAGCGAGTGAGCAGTCAGCCACTTCCTGATTTCAGATTGGGACAGCCCTAAACCCTCAGCCATTTAACATGAACGTGCCTAAAGTCAACAAGCCTGCAAGGGTGGAGATTGAGATTTGGCCTGGCTTTGACAGGTTGCTACTCCCTACTCTCACTACAGATCACAATGTTGTCTGCAAATATCATGGTTCACGGAAACTCCTGCCTGACCTCATCTGTCAGCCTATCCTTCACCATGGAAAACAAGAAGGGACTCAGAGCCGATCCCTGATGTAATCCCACCCCCACCTTGAATCCATCTGTCACTCCTACAGCACACTTCACCACCGTCTTGCTGTCCTCATACATGTCCTGCACCACCCTCACATACTTTTCTGCCGCTCCTGACTTTTTCATACAGTACCACACTTCCACTCTTGCACCCTATCATATACTTTCTCTAGATCCGCAAAGACACAGTACAACTTCTTCTGATCTTCTTTATACTTCTCCATCAACAGTCAAAGCAAACACTGCATCTGTAGTACTCTTTCTTGGCATGAAATTGTACTGCTGCTCACTGATTGTCATCTCTCCTCTTAACCTGGCTTCAACAACTCTTTCCCATATCTTCATAGTGTGGCTGTTCAACTTTATGCCTCTGTAGTTACTACAGCTCTGAGCATCACCTTTGTTCATGAAAATTGGGACAATAACACTTCTTCTCCACTCCTCAGGCATCCTCTCACTCTCCAAGATTGTGTTAAACAATCTGGTTAAAAAGTCCACTGCCCAAACAGCAATATCTCAAAATCAATAAAAATCAATAGAGGATGTCGACAAGGCTGTCCACTTTCACCTTTACTGTTTACTATGGCAATTGAACCTTTAGCAATGGCAGTACGTTTACATCCACAAATATATGGAATTAAAGTAGGACCAACAGAACATAAACTCTCCCTGTATGTCAATGACATAATTTTGTTTATGTCGAATTTTAAAAAATCAATTCCGACCTTGTTAAATTTATTAAAGAACTTTGGGGATATATCAGGATATAAAATAAACAGAACAAAATCTTCAATATTAATGCTAAATGAGACCCAGAGAAATCATCCAGCTCCTGAGGTAAAACAATTCAATGTTGTAAATCAGTTTAAATATTTAGAAATCCAAATTGTGCCTAAGCTAGAATTAGTCGCCAGTGCCAACTATGAAGCCTTAATGACAGATATTAATGAGTTACTTCAGAGATGGATGTCACTACCAATGTCGATGATCGGGAGAATTAATATACTTAAAAGTAATATCTTACCCAAAATACTTTATTTATTTCAAAACATTCCTTTACCACCACCTTCAGATCTATTCTCAAGAATTAAAAAAAAGTTAGTGGAATTTATATGGAACAATAGGAAGGCTAGATTACGTCTGTCCTTACTATATTTACCATTTGATCGTGGAGGTCTGAAATATCTAAACTTTGTGTTGTATTACTGGTCAGCACAACTGAGGTCTATGACGTATTATTTTTCATCAAATGATCTCCCTCACTGGACTGAAATGGAATCATACAATTTACCTTTACCTCTTCCCTTATTCATATACTCAGACTCGGCAAAAAAATTTACAGAAACAAGTTAAAAATCCACTTGTAAAGCACATGATCAAAATATGGGGTGAAACCAAAAAATATTTAAAAGAATCACACTTGCTGTCACAATTTAGCCCAATATGGGGTAATCAATATTTTACACCAGGGAGAGCGGATGCTGTATTTAAAGTAAGGAATTTAAAAGGGATTCAAAAGATTCAAGACTTGTATTTGTCACGCTCAGATAACGTAATGTCTTTTGAAGAACTGAGGATTAAATTCAATCTTAATAGAACACATTTTTTTAAATATCTTCAGCTTAGAAATTTTATTCGATCAAATCAAAATAATGCGCTCACCCGACCTACTTATTCATCCTTAGAAAAAATTTTGACGAAAGATAGTAATAGAAAGGGTATTATTTCAGAGTTTTATAACTCATTGACAGTATTCTCAAGTGAAAACTCACAGAAAAGACTGAATTATTGGAAAGAAGACCTGCAAATTGAAATTTCAGAGGAACAATGGGAAATGGCTTGTGCAGGAGCTCAAACCAAATCAATAGCTGTACGTCTTAAACTGATACATTTTAAATGGTTAATGCGGATGTATGTCACACCAGTGGAATTAAATAGATATAACAAAAACATACCAGATACATGCACAAAATGTATGGAAAGTAAAGGAACCCTATTTCACTGTTTATGGGAATGTAGAAAAATCAGAATGTTTTGGGAAGAGGTGAGGGTAACAATTGAAAAAATAATTTCAAAACAATTCACATTGAACCCTAAACTGTTTTTGTTGGGTCTGTATCCAGAAAAACACAACTTTAATAAGAGTGAAAGAGTATTCATTGACCTCGGATTGCTTAATGCCAAAAAATGTATTGCACTACTGTGGAAAAAGATTCATAGACCAGATGTGACTCAGTGGTTAAGACAGATGTTAACAAACCTTCCACTAGAAAGAATAACATACATACTGCAAAGGAAAATGTGTTTGAGAATATATGGAGACCTTTCATTGATTATGTAAAGAAATTAAACATAACTTCTGAAGAAGAATGTGAATGATAGTGGACCTTGCAAATTCCAAACTGGTGAATGTATATTATGTATTCTTATGTAATAGATTACCTAGACTAAACAGAGGAGCATTGTTGTTGACTTACTTTTGTTAATGGTTGTTGTTGTTGTTTTTAGTACATTTTTTTGTTGTTGTTGTTGTTAGTGTTTTTTTAATTTTTAAAATTACTTTAGTGTTAGTGTCTGATTGTTTGTGCTATGTTTGTAAAGAAGGTTCAATAAAAAACATTGTAGAAAAAAAAAAGTCCACTGCCATCTCTCCTAAACACCTCCATACCTCCACAGGTATGTCAACTGGACCAACCAGCAACAAAGTGACAAACAACAAAATGAGTCGATTAAACAACAGTCCCGATTCAAAAGAATATTGAGGAAGTAAGCACATACAGAACATTTTGTGGCTTGTCATAACCTCAGTAATTATAGATTGTTAAATAACAGCAACAGCGGTGGTCACATGCATCGTTTTCTCCGACTTCTCTTTCTCTGTCCAACGACCGCACGAAAATTAGCTTTTTCTTCACATTTATTAGCTCCAACTCCATCACAATCTGCTCTTGTCTGTTGCTATTTCCTAAACAAAAACACACGAACACAAATCACTACACACATCGGCTGAAACCTGTTTTGGCAACGGAACAACGCATTTCACCCAACACACAAGAAAAAATTGCCGATCACTGCGACGGATGTCAGTAATGGCGTCAACATGATGCGGGTGCATAAATCCCGTTTAACTCCCATATTCACTTGTATGCCGATGATACTATTGTCTACACTTCCAGCTCCTCTCTCACCACTGTTCTGTCTGCACTGCAAACTAGCTTCATCAACATTCAACATGCTTTTCTTGATCTTACATTTAATATTCTTGTTTTTCTTGTCTTCTTGATTGCTGCTCTGAGTGTTGCTATCCCTGTGCTGTTGCAATCCTGGAATTTCCCCATTGTGGGACTAATAAAGGCTTATCTTATCACTGAACACAAACAAAACAAAATGTATAATTTTCAACAGAACTCTTCCACAAATTGAGCGTCCTAGCAAAATTCTTTCATTGAACGGGTCCAAGATTCAGGTTGTTGACTCTTACAAGTATTCAGGCATCTGGCTAGACTACTCACTTTCATTTGAAACACACATTAATACTCTGCTATCCAAAGTAAAATCCAGACTAGGTTTTTCTAACGTAACAAGTCCTCTTTAACACATTCTGCTAAACATCTTTTGGTTAAAATGACAGTCCTCTCAATCACAGACTATGGTGGTGTAATTTATACATCAGCCACTCCTCCATAAACTGGACACCATTTACCACGCTGCTATTCACTTTGTTACCAAAGCTCCTTTCAGCACTCACCACTGCCGCTTGTATTCTTTGGTAAATTGGCTCTCTCTTCACTCTCGCTGTCAAGCACACTGATTTCTGTTGATTTACAAAACCTTAATTGGCAAAACTCCATCATATCCTCGCTCATTACTCAATTTCCGTAACATTAGCCATTCCCTCCGCTCGAGCAGCTACATTAGTCTGCTGGTTCCCAAAGTCCACACTATTTCTGGTGGGTCATCTTTTCAGTTTTCTGCTGCAGATGACTGGAATCATTTACAACAAAAACTAAAGCTCAGTTCTTTTATACCACTCTCATCCTTTAAAAATATGGTAGGGGAAATAATCTGTGATTGTTGTACTTGCTTTTAGCTTTAGTTACTTTCACTATTTTTATATATCACAGTACAATCTGTTATAAGTGGTATGACATTGTATTGTTTGTTTTGTATGCATTTCTTTTTGTTTGCCCTTTTTTATGCTGCCTGGTGGCCAGGTCGTCATTGGAAATCAGAATTGGTTCTCAACTGACCTACCTGGTTAAATGAAGGTAAAATAAAAATCATGCAGGACCACATCAGTTTTGTTTTTAAGGCTACAATGAATAGTCCTATTGTGCTGCAGTGTAATAATTGTGTAGTCATAGTAGTGTTACTATGCAGTATAGTAGCAGCAGTAGGTAACAGCAGCAGTGGCAGTAGTAGCACTAGCAGTAGCAGCAGTATTACCTGGCTGACTGTGAATCCTTGAGTCGGTACAACAGTCCAGAACTGTTCCTCAGCAGGTCCAGCTGACCCTGGAACAGGACAAACATTATCAAGCTCACAGGGGTATGTGCTAGGTCGTATTTTTACTTTATATATGCTTCCGCTACATAATATTATTAGAAAGCACTGCATAAATTTCCATTGTTATGCCAGATGACACACATGTTTGTCAATGAAGCCAGATGACAGTAATCAATTAGCCAAATTAGAGGCTTGTCTTCAGGAAACCAGAGCATGGATGATTTGTAATTTCTTGCTATTAAACTCAGATAAGACTAAAGTCATTCTAGTTGGTCCAAAGATTCAAAGGCTTTATTATCATGTGTACAGTTAAGAAATGCTACATTTCCTGAGCAATGAAATTCTTACTTTGCTCTCCGAACGAATGCCAAGTTAAAGGTACAGAAACAACAATTCTAATAGGTCATGACACACTAACACAGTAACTCAATCCTAGTACTGATGGATGCTAAGACACATACAGTACACCAACACACAGTTAGGCAGTAGAGGAATGAAAATGAAGTCACAGGATGACTAAAGTGATAGCAGTATATTGATATCAGAGATGATGTGAACCTGAGATGGCATGAACCCATGTACAGTGTGCAAATGAGCATTGTGCAACAAGCAGTGTATAATTACAAATTATTGGTAAGTAGCAGCAGAGATGATATGGACATCAGACAGGTGATACAGTATCTATTGTACAGGTGAGCAGTGTGCAAATCTAGCAGCCGGTGTGTGAGTTCCTATAGGCAAAGCTGTGTTACAGAGTTTTAGGAGTTGTTGTCTGTTCATGAATCTGATGGCAGTGGGAAAGAAGGAGTTTTTCAGTGTGGTTGTCTGGCATTTCACACTTCTGTACCTCCGGCCTGAGGGTAGAAAAGTGTGAACAGACTGTGTTGGGGGTGGGTGGGGTCCCGGAGGATGACGTCAGCTCTCTTTTGGACTCTGCAGTGGTAGGTGCTCTGCAGAGAGGGGAGTGGAGTCCTGATGATCTTCTCCGCTGTCTTCACCACTCTCTGCAGGTGTTTGCGCTCCAGGGCAGTGGTGTTTCCGTACCACGCAGTGATGCCATTGGTCAGGATGCTCTCGATGATGCAGCTGTAGCAATTGTTGAGGATCCTGGAAGACATGCCAAACTTCTTCAGCCTCCTCAGAAAGTACAGTCGTTGTTGAGCTCTCTTGACCAGCTCTGTGGTGTTGTGTGTCCACTTAAGGTCCTCGCTGAATTAATTAATCAATTAATATGTGAATTTAATTCACATATTAAACTTGTTTCTAAGACTTGTCATTTGCATAATATTTCCAAGATTAGGAACATCTTGTCTCAGAGTGATGCTGAGAAACTAATCCACGCTTTTGTAAGCTTTAGATTACATTATTGTAACTCTTTATTATCAGGCTGTCCTAAAACATCTCTAAAAAGTCTTCAGTTGATCCAAACTGCTGCAGCTAAAGTTTTAACATGCGCTAGAAAGAGAGATCACAGTAGTGTGCCAATATGGCGTTGGGTGCACCCTGGGTGTAGTGGGGATGACGGCCCCGCCTTTCCAGTTCCGCCATCACCAGGGGTATAAAGGGCTAGGGCGGAAGAGCTCTGTCTCTTTCGCCGTCGACCCCTTGGCCTGTACGCAGCACCTTGTGATTTGTGATTCATTGTAATAAAGTTACATTCAACTACACCTCTTGCCTGCTTCTTGACAGCACAAATTATGGACATGACATTTGGCGATGAGGAAAAAGGTATGGAGAGCTGTTTCTGCTTTTCGGCCGTTTTCAGAGGCTCCGGGCGAGCTGCCAGTCTCCTGGGCTAGGTGGTACGGGACTTTCCAGAACTATCTGGTGGCTTTTAACCTTGGTGAGCTTGAGAAACTGGGTGCGAGCGCTATACTGGTCCATAATCTTGGCATGGAGGGTCAAAGAATCCTCAGCACATTAGGCGGGGCTGATAGCTTTGAAGACGTGGTCGGGCTAATGGCACACTACTTTCGTGCTCCAGAAAACATCATAGTCCGGCAAATTCAGTTTCAGCAGCACCACCAGCAGACAGGAGAGTCAGTGTAGTGCTACGCTGCAGACCTACATCAGCTGGCAGAGGAGTGCCAATTTGGAGCCCTAGAGGAGGAGATGGTCCGTGATCAACTGGCGGAGCACACTCTTTGTTCTGTGGCATGATCAAGGCCCCTGACTTATCCGGGTGAACTGACGTTAGCCACGGCAATTGAGATAGCGCAGTAGTCTGAGGCAGCAGAGAAATTATCAAAACACCTCGAAAAGAGAAGCACTTCAGGGCGAAATGAACCCCGTTTGAAGGTGCTGGCTGTGGACTCAGACAGTGAAGACAGCGTGAATTAAGAGGAATACACTGCCGCTGTAAAAATTAGGTCCACTCCGGGTACACCAAGATGTTACAGCTGTGGGTCCACCAGGCATCGGTACAAGGCAAGAGAGTGTCCGGCAAAGGGCAAACGCTGTGGCAAGTGTGGTCTTCTGCACCATTTCGCCAGAGCCTGCAAAAATTTTGAGCGAGGGGACCAAAGGCGTAAGGTGGATTCCCCCGCAGCAACTCCTATGGTTGTTCATACTGTCTCCCCGAGCACAGGTAGACAAATTTACTGCAATGTTTCCCTGGGCGGCGTAGATACTAATGATGCTAATGTTAGCGTAGCACTCAGCCACCTCCAGCACATTGTAAGCAGGCAGCAGAGAGATCACCCTGACGCAGTCCACATTATTGCAGGGGATTTTAACAAAGCATGTTTAAAGACTGTACTCCCTAAATTCCACCAACATGTTAAATGTCCCACAAGAGGGGAAAGAACACTGGATCAGTGGTTACAGCAACATGAAGCATGCCTACGGAGCCATCCCCCTCCCTCACCTTGGTTGATCAGATCTCTCCCTGCTTCTAATACCTGCTTACACCCCCCCTTAGGAAGAGTTCCCCCCAACCAACCAAACAAAACCTGGCCTGAAAATGTTCTCCTTCAGCTACAGGACTGCTTTAGCTGCACTGATTGGAACATTTTTGAACAGCAGGACCTGGTCTCCTACACCGAGTCGGTCCTCTTCTACATTAAATGCTGTGTAAAAAATGTGACAGTCAAAGACATCCGGGTCTTTCCAAACTGGAAACCCTGGATGACCAGTGAAGTCCAGGCTCTTATCAGAGCTTGCAACTCAGCCTTCAGGCAGAGAGACAGCTCTCTGTACAGCACTGCCAGAGCTAACCTGAGAAGAGGCATAAAATACGCCAAAAACGCCTACAGGAGGAAGGTGGAGTGCTTCCTCACAGACAACAACCCCAGACAGATGTGAAGAGGCATCCAGGCCCTCACCAACTACAGGGGTCAGTGCCCCCCAACATCGGACAGTAGTCTCACTCTGGCAGAGGAGCTTAACAGCTTATCTGCCTGGTTTGAGCACACCTCCCTCCAACCCCGCCCCCTACAGGTGCACGAGGTGAGGAGGAAACTGAAAGCAGTGAACCCCCACAGAGCCGCTGGCCTCAACGGCATCCCAGGAGCAGTGGTCAAAGCATGTGCAGACCAGCAGTCAGAGATCCTCACCAAGCTGTTAACCATTCCCTGACACACGCCACTGTCCCCTCCTGCCTCAAGGCCTCCATCATCATCCCCATCCCCGAAAAGTCCGTAACTGACAGCCTGAATGACTACAGACCCATAGCACTCATGTCTGTAGTCATGAAGTGTTTTGAGAGACTGGTGTCCCAGCACATCAGGGACCGTCTTCTCCCCTCCTTCGACCCCCACAAGTTCGCCTACAGGGAGAACCGGTTTACGGAAGACGCCATCGCCACCACACTCCACAGAGCGCTGAGACACCTGGAGAATCCAATGAGTTACATGAGGATGCTCTTTGCGAACTACAGCTCAGCTTTCAATACCCATCATCCCGGACATCCTGATCAATAAACTGCACCTCCTCCAATCCCCCCCCCCCAAACTTGCTCCTGGATTAAAAAAAAAACTTTCTCACCAACTGCCCACAACCCAGGGGACTGTGCTTTCTCCTCTTCTCTTCACCTTATACACCACCGACTTTCAGTACAACACCGAGACATGCCACCTGCAAAAATTCTCTGAGGACTCGGCTGTTGTTGGGTGTATAAGATGGGGACAGGAGGGGGAGTACAGGGAACTGGTAGATTTGTGAAGTAGACGGAGCAGAATCACCTGAGGCTGAACATCAGCAAGACCAGAGAGATGGTGATTGACTTCAGGTAGAAGAGGACGCCTTCATAACCATTGGGGATTAGGGGGGAGGATGTGGAGATAGGGGAGGACTACAAATACCTGGGTGTCACGCTCAGCAATGGACTGGAAATCTAACACAATGCTGCGTACAAGAAGGGGATGAGCAGACTCTACTTTCTGAAGAAGATGAGATCCTTCAATGTGTGCAACAAGATGCTGGACCTTTTCTACGAGGTTGTTGTTGCCAGCGCCATCTTCTTTGCTGCTGTCTGTTGGGGTAGCAGTATCAGAGCCTGTGACACCAACAGACTTGACAACATTATTAAGAAGGTTGGCTCTGTAATTGGTCTCAGGCTGGAGACCTTTGAGAATGTGGAGGGGAGGACACTGAACAAACTGTGATTCATCATGGACAACCCTGATCACCCCTTCCACCACACACTGGACAGACAGCGAAGCATTTTATCCAGCAGACTGCTACAACTTCACTGCCGAACGGCCAGGTACAGGATTCAGAGATTCAGCAGACTGTTCAATTTAACTGAATGGCTATCAGAAGCTTGTACAAACAAATCACTTTATTTTATTGACAATTTCAACTTTTTCTGGGACCGCAGACACTTTTTTAAGGGAGATGGACTCAGCTTCAGCAGGTCAGGCGTGAGGCTGTTTACCTCCAATCTGTTCTATTTTCTGGGTCACCATTCTGTTCCCCAGGACAAGGACAAGAGACAAGAGGAACCAAAACAATAGGATCAGATACAGCCCAGCAGAAACTGTGAGATAAAGCCACCTCAGCTCCCACCTGTGGAGACCCCTCCTTCACCACAAGCTGCCAGTGAGGACCCACGTCCTCTCATTCAATTCAAACAACTTAATTTATCCCTCTTGCTCAAAGATGCTGGGACAGGCTCCAGGCCCCCGTGACCCAAAAAGGATTAAGCGAAAGAAGATGGATGGAAGCAACCTGTAAATTGATGCACTGAGTTGTGCAAACACAATAGACAATAAAAGAAGACAAACTGAAAGTCACATCTAACCAACCATTAGAGAAAGTGCTATAATAAATAGTACTATAAAAAAATACAACAATGAGATTGGGGTTACTAAAAAAAAAATAAAAGAACGGTCATGATAAAAACAAAAACCTAAAACTTGTATATTAAATACCACCCCATACCCCCTCCTCTTCAGCCTCCTCTTACCCATCATTCCCACTCCTCGACTTCACTGACCAGATGGAAGGAGCTGGTCACTATGGCCACAAAACTGACCCCATGCCTTCATCCAATTTTCTCACCCCAAAACCTCTCACTTCACCCCCCCCCCCCCCACCATCTCCCCCCTCCAGCAATTCCTCAGCGAGCGCTGACACAACTGCCAAAGCTCCGCCGCCCACCACCACCACCCTCACAGCTGAACCTAAATCCCCAGCCTGAAAACAATGCAAGCTGGGTTTGATGTACTGAGTCCGACCTCTGATACCACTGATACTCATGGCTTTTTCTAAGACAAGCTGGGGCCCGGTATGGAAGAAGTTTCCTTAATTCCTGTTTTAATAGGTAGCAGAAAAAGGCTGGTAAATTTACAGAAAAATAAGATCCATCCTACACATCCTGTAAATTTATCAAATCTAGTCTTCATTTCTCACCAGTCACAGGCTAAACAAAATAAAAATTTGGCAGATGATGTTCTTAACACACTGAAACTAGCTTTATTAAATATTAGGTCTTTGGCAAGAAAAACATTTTTAATTAATGATTTCATTATAAAACACAAACTGGATTTTATGTTTTTAACAGAGACATCGGCCAAGCAGGCCCTCTCCGCCAGCGCTCGTCCGCCCCCCCAGGGCTGGCATCGCCCCCAAGGCCGGCCCAGACTGTTCTGGACAACTCAGGTTGCAATGATAAGACCTCTGGCTGACCTCATCGCCCTAGCCCAAGATCACCCTGCCTTCAGATGATCGGCCGCATTGGTCACTTCAGTGGTCAAGCGAGGATAAAAAAAAAAAACAAAAACAAAAACAAAACAGAGACCTGGTTTCATGATAATGGTGGATCTCTTCTTATCAAGAATTATCCAGACAGAGGCCATCAAAAAATGGTACATCAGTGATAACACTGTGTGTTTATACATATTTATTCCATCTAGCTACAGTGCTCCGCACTGTGTGTGTTTATATATTTACATATTTATTCCATCTAGCTATGGTGCTCCGCACTGTGTGTGTTTGTGTTTGCATATTTGTTCCATCTAGCTACAATGATCTGCACTGTGTGTGTTTATATATTTGGATGTTTGTTCCATCTAGCTGCAATGTTCCGCATCGTGTGTCTATATATTTATATTTATATGTACATATGTATACTCGCTGCTCTTGTTTTTTTTCTTGCCTTCTGATTGTTGCTCTGAGTGTTGCTATCCCTGTGCTGTTGCAATCCTGGAATTTCCCCATTGTGGGACTAATAAAGGCTTATCTTATCTTAATACGAGTGGAACATTCATCCAAGCTTTCTCTTCCTCGCCCCCCCTCCCTTCAAAGATTCAAGATTCAAAGATTTCTATTTGTCAATACTGCTATACGTACAGGACATACAGGAGAACTGAAATGGCGTTTCTCTCTTTAGTGGTGTGCACAGTATAAAAAAAGAAAAAGGAATGAGGCTAGAAACACAACAACAGCAGTCTATGTACAGTAATGCTACCCGTAGTGCAAATGGTGACAAAAGAAAGACCCAGACCTCCCATAGTGCAAATAAAGATAAACGATAAACGATGAGACCCAGCAATCTTACATACAGAAAAGTGGAACAGTAATACTCAAGTTCAATGCGGTAGTTTAGGTGCAGACAGTGACTGATAGGACTGCACATGATCAGTATTGCAATGACAGACAGCAGCAGGCATGGCATTTGTGCAAACGGTTGCAGTAAAGTGCAGAGACATACAGCAGCAAATGTATTACTGTTGGTGTGCCAGTCTTTGTGTGTCAGCAGCTGAGGTGGTTACTGTGCGGGTGAGTGCGTTAAGGTCCGGGAGGGGGAGTGGACAGAGTTCAGGGTCCTGATGGCCTGATGAACAAAGCAGTTTAGCAGTCTTGTGGAGCGGGCCTGGAGGCTCCGCTACCTTTTCCTCATGGGCAGGGGGCTGAAGAGGAAGTGTGAGGGGTGAGAGGTGTCGCCTGCAATGCTGATAGCTCTGCAGGTGAGGCGCATGAGGTAGATGTCTGAGAGAGGGGGGGGGCAGGAGGGCACCGATGATCTTGCTGGCTGCTTCACTGTGTGTAGTGCGTGCATAGTGTGTAGTGTCTTCCAGCAGGAGGCGGTGCAGCTTCCATACCACACCGTGATGAACCTGGTGAGGATGCTCTCAAAGGTGCCCCGGTAGAATGAGCACATGATGGGGGGTGAGACTTGTGTGCTCCTCAGTTTGCGGAGGAAATGGAGGCGAGTTTGAGCCTTCTTGGCCAGTGATGTGGTGTTGTTGGACCAGGAGAGGTCCTCAGAGATGTGCACTCCCAAGAACTTAGTGCTGTTCACCCTCTCCACAGCTGCTCCATCGATGATCAGAGGGGGATGCTGTGTGTGTCCCCTCCTGAAGTCGACCACAATCTCCTTGGTTTTTCCCACGTTCAGGAAGAGGTTATTGTCTTTACACCACTGGACCAGTTTGCTCACCTTATTTCTGCAGTTGGCCTCCTCATTGTCGGTGATGAGGCCCACCACCATCGTGTCATCCGCAAACTTGATGATGTGGTTGGTGTTGTAGGCTGGTACGCAGTCATGGGTCAGCAGGGTAAAAAGCAGCACACTGAGCACACATCCTTATGGGGTCCCTGTGCTCAGTGTGATGGTCTTGAATGTGTTGCTGCCAACCTGCACATTCTGTGGCCTCCCTGTGAGAAAGTCCAGCACCCAGTTACAGAGAGAGGTTTTGAGTTCCAAGTGTCTGAGTTTTTGTATTAGGTGCTGGGAGAGGAATGTGTTGAATACTGAAGTCCAAGAACAGCATTTGCACGTAGGAGTTCTTTGAGTCCAGGTGGGTGAGGGCTGGGTGGAGAGCAGTAGCGATGGCATCTTCTGGGGATCTGTTTGACCTGTATGCAAACTGAGGTGGGTTGTGGGAGTGAGGGAGGATGGACTTGATGTTCTGCATGACCAGCCACTTGAAAAACTTCATTATGATGGGAGTCAGTGCTACGGACCGGGAATTGTTGTAGCCGGATGGGACAGGCTTCTTTGGGACTGGTATTATGGTGGCAGTTTTGAAACATGTGGGGACAACAGCTTGAGTTGGGGATGTTGAAGATGTCGGCCAGGATGTTCTTGAGCTCCTCTGCACAGTCCTTCAGAATGCGACCCGGTATGTTGCCTGGTCCAGCTGCTTTCGTGGGTTGATCCTGCAGAGGGTCCTCTTCACGCTAGCCGGATGCAGACTCATGGCCTGCTCGCCTGGAGGAGGAATAGTCTTATGTGCTGTTTTGTGCTTCAAAGCGTCCGAAGAAGTCATTTAGGCTGTTAAGCAATGTTATGTCACCTCATGCCACAGGTCTGAGGTGGAGGTTTGTAGTTGGTGAGGGTCTGTATGTCATGCCAGAGGGAACATGCATCTCTGGTGTTGCTGAAGTGGCCAGATATTTTCTTGCTGTACTGACGTTTTGCCTCCTTGGCCCTAGCTGTTGTTAGTCCTGCAGTGTTGCCGGCCCTGAAGGCTGCGTCCCGAGCCCTCAGGAGCCTGTGGACTCTGCTGTCATCCATGGCTTTGGGTTGGCATGAACTGTGATGGGTTTGCAGTGAGTGACATCATCAATGCATTTAGCTATGTATGCTACAACAACTTCAGTGTACTCCTCTAGGCTTGTTTGTCCATTGTGAGTGGCTGCGTGCTTCAAAGTGTCCCAGTCTGTAGGGCTGAAGCAGTCTTTCAGAGCATCAAAGGCCCCCTCTGGCCAAACACGTATCTGCTTTTTTTGTTGGTCTGATTGTTTTCATTCTTGGTTTGTATGCTGGCCTTAACAAGATGGTGATGTGATCAGAGAGACCCAGGTGGGGAAGGGGGGAGGCTCTGTATGCTTTCTTGTGAGTTGTGTACACCAGGTCCAGCAAATTGTTTCCTCTTGTTGGAAAGTGTTGAAAGTTGAAAGTTTACAAGTCGGTGTAGATTTGGTAGAAGGGCCTTGAAATCTGCATGGTTGAAGTCTCCTGTTGTGATGAGGAATCCATCTGGGTGCACCATTTGTGGCTCACTGATGGCCTGATAGAGTTCTTTCAGTGCTTTGCTCCTCTCGCTGATGCCGGTGGGCGGGGCATACACGGCTGCTAGAAGGACAGATGAAAATTCTCTCGGTATGTAGAAGGGTCGGCATTTGATGACCATAAACTCCACCAATGGAGAACAGTGTTTGTGTACAACCGTTGCATCATGACACCAAGCATCACTGATGTAAATACAGACGCTTCTCTTGCGCATCTTCCTTCCTTCCGTGAACACTCTGTCTGCACAGTAGCATGTTAGCCCAGCTAACTCAATGGCAGAATCTGGTATATTGTCATTTAACCAAGTTTCCGTAAAGATAAAAACACAGCAGTTCCGCACATCGTGCTGCGTAGTTCTCAGGAACTGTATGTGGTCTATTTTGTTGTCTAGTGAGTGTACGTTGACCAGAATGAAGGATGCAATCGAGAGTCTGTGTGGGCTAGCAGTTAGCTTCGTATGGATACCTCCACATTTACCTCTCTTTTGTCACCGCTCACACAATCTACGGTGTCCCCATTTGGGATGAGACACAGCAGCCGAGTCCGGGGGTGTGGAGGTCTGGTGGAGGAGACCTCGGCCACGGAGTTCCTCTGTAATGCTCTGATCCAGGACATAATGTTTGGTCATATTCCTTATCTCCAGGAGACTGTGGTGACTGCAGCTGCACAGCATCATAAATGGACATTAAACACATGAATATACACTTAGGTGTAATATAAACAACACTAAATGGCACAAAACATGAAGAGAGAAGAAAGGCCACTGTGTGTTCACGCGCCACCTAGCGTTTTATTCAAGACTTGACCTTCAGTAAATGAGCTCGCAGAAAATTTCAATGCTAAAATTACAAATATTATCAATGCCAGTGCTCCCATCAAGGTGAAGTTGGTCATTATTAAAAAGAAACCTCCATGAAGAAATGCCAAACTAGTAAGAGTTGAACAAAGACAGTGTCGAAAAGCTGAACGCAGGTGGCAAAAAACTAAATTACAGGTTCATTATGGAATCTATAATGAGAGATTGAGCATTTATAATTTGGAGCCGAGAAATGCAAAGCAAGCATATTTTTCTGACATCATTGCTAAAAACAACAATAATGCACGTACCTTACACTGTTGACAGGCTAACAAATCCCCGTGTCAGTAGCTCCTGAACTTCTATCCAACCATGCCTACAATGACTTTGCTTTTTTCTTTACTGACAAAATTCAGAAAATTAGACAGTCAGTACTCTTATGCCAGGTGCTGGACATGTGCTTCCTCTGTGTCCACAAAGACGAGACGTAAACACCATTGTGAAATTTTTTCCAATCAATCATAAAATCTTGGATAACGTCATACGCTACCTGAAAACCACTATCTACTGCCTTGATACACTCCCAACAGGGTTTTTAAAAAACATTTCATATTGTATGGCCTCAGATCTACTACAGATCATAAATATGTCTCTGCATTCAGCTGTCTTCCCTCAGTACTTTAAAACAGCTGTTATCAAGCCACTTCTAAAAAAAGAGAAACCTAGACCTAGACCTATTATGTCAGTCAGGCATTGGTTTGCTTGCTACCGGATAACCATGAAAACCGGTACTACCTGTCTCATGGGTCGGGCCATTGGTGACTCAACCGGCAACCCCGCCCTTCCAAGGGTGTGGAGGGTGAAACGGGGCATCCTGGCAGAACTAAAAACAATATCTGTCACAGGTCTGTGGTGGACCACTCCCAGTTACTTGGGGTGAGACTGGACATCCTGGCAGATAAGCACATGTGTCACAAGGTCTGTGGTGGACTTTTGCCAGTCAGTGCATCATGACATGCATTACACAAAGAACAGAGATAAACAAACCTATCATCTGGTCAAACACTGCAACAGATACTGGAGTCAGTATGTCTTGGCCTGTCCTTGCCACTGATAATACCTCTATCTGCCAAGAATGTGCCGCTAGTCCAGCAAAAGCTAGCGGTACTCAAATACTTTGCAAGCAGTTTCATGAAATGGTCAGTCAGAAAGCAACTCATATCGGCTTGGACGTCGCCCGGGTTAACAAGGTCAGGAGCTCCTGGCAGCAGAAGGTGAAGGACAGAGCTGCGTGGAGGAATCTGATCAGACCTAAATGAAACAGACATTGTCGCCCCCAACAGACTGCTATGACATCAAGCCATTTCTAAAAAAGAGCAACCTCGACACCTCACTCGTGAACACCTATAGGCACCATGTGGCCTCATGGCTTCATGGCGCCCCCCGAGACCGACGTGTTTGCTTGCTCCGTTCTCCAATGCTGGCTTTTTCTTCTTCTTTGCATGATTGTTGCCCTTTCCGCAGTGCATAAATGTCACGCACTGCTAACATACAAACGACAGGCGTTGCTGGACATCACAAGACAAGCAGCCATACGGAATTTATGGCTGCTGGCTTTATACCACCCGAACTGCAATGCATTGACCATGTTCATGTCAACATACGAGATGCATACAGAGCAACACCCCGCCCCCACTTCGGACAGTCAGATCACATCTCCCTGTTCATGTACCCAGCCTACAGACAAAGACTGAAACAAACAAACCCTGTTATTAAACAAATTAAACGCTGGACTCCAGAGGCCGAGAGCACCCTACAAGACTGTTTTGCCTGGACAGATTGGGATCTGTTTATAGCTGCAGCCACCCGGGAGGACTCTTCTGTAAATATACAGGACTATGCTGAGTATGTGACTAGGTACATTAGTACTTGTGTTGATACCATCGTATCCACCATACAAGTCAGGAAGTTCCCCAACCAGAAGCCCTGGATAAACAGTCAGGTATGCCAGATGCTGCGTGCTCGCTCTCTTGCATTTAAATCAGGCAATGAGGCCGAGTATAAAGCTACAAAGTATGGACTAAGGAAGGCTATAACAACAACCAAGAGACAGTACAGAGAAAACCTGGACAGCCTCTACTCCACTCCTGACCCGGGGCGCATGTGGCAAGGCCTGCAGCACATCACAGACTACAAGAGAACCACCAGCAACGCCACTAACTCCACAGACAGCCTGCCGGATGATCTCAACATCTTTTACACCCGCTTTGAGTCCTCCAGCTACAGTGCAGAGAGGACACACACACACACACACACACACACACACTCCCCCCTCCACTAAAAGTCTCATCAGGCCAGGTAAACAAAGCACTGAGGAATATCAACCCCTGCAAGGCAGCAAGACCAGACAGCATCCCTGGGCAGGTTCTCAAAGCATGTACTGTGGAGCTGACTGATGTTCTCACATCCATCTTTAACCTCTCCCTCAACCAGAACATAGTCCTCTCCTGCTTCAAAACCACAACCATCATCCCCCTCCCCAAAAAGCACCCGTTGACTTGCCTGAATGATTACAGGCCAGTAGCACTCAGTCCAATCATCATGAAGTGCTTTGAGAGAGTAGTGCTGGCCCTCATTCAGGACAGCATACCAGATACCCTGGACCCCCTGCAGTACACCTTCCGACCCAACAGGTCCACCTCAGATGCCATTGTTGCTGCACTCCATTATTCTCTCTCCCACCTGGAAGCTAAAGACTCCTACATGAGGATGCTCTTTGTCGACTACAGCTCCGCCTTCAACACGGTCATCCCCCACAAACTCACCTACAAACCGTCTTCACTTGGCCTGCACCCCACCCTCTGTGACTGGCTACTGGACTTTCTGACTGGCAGGCCCCAGTCTGTCAAGATGGATAACAGGACCTCAGCCAGCATCATCACAAACACAGGTGTCCCACAGGGTTGTGATCTCAGCCCCATCCTCTACAGCCTCTTCACCCATGACTGTGTCGCCTCCCACAAGGACAACATCATCTTAAAGTTCTCAGATGACAAAGCAGCGATCGGACACATCACTGGTGGTGATGAAGCATCCTACAGGAGGGAGGTGGCCAGCCTGGTGTTATGGTGTGAGGACAACAACCTCACCCTCAACACGGACAAGACGAAGGAGATGATAGTGGACATGAAGAAGGGGAGGAGACCTCATCGGCCGCTGTTCATCCGGGAGCTTGAGGTGGAGAGGGTGAGCAGCTTTAAATACCTGGGCATCCACATCAGCGAGGACCTTACATGGGCACTTAACACCACACAGCTGGTTAAGAAAACTCAATAGCGGCTGTACTTTCTGAGGAGGCTGCGGAAGTTTGGCATGCTCTCCAAGATCCTCAACAACTTCTACAGCTGCATCATCAAGAGTATCTTGACCAACTGCATCACTGCGTGGTACAGCAGCACTACTACTCTGGACCACAAACGCCTGCTGAGAGTGGTGAAGACAGCAGAGATCATCAGGACTCCACTCCCCTCTCTGCAGAGCATCTACAGTGGGGTAAAAAAGTATTTAGTCAGCCACCAATTGTGCAAGTTCTCCCACTTAAAAGATGAGAGAGGTCTCCAATTTTCATCATAGGTATACCTCAACTATGAGAGACAAAATGAGGGAAAAAAAATCCAGAAAATCACATTGAAGGATTTTTAATGAATTAATTGGTAAATTCCTCTGTAAAATAAGTATTTGGTCAATCCAAAAAGTTCATCTCAGTACTTCGTTATATACCCTTTGTTGGCAATGACAGAGGTCAAACGTTTTCTGTAAGTCTTCACAAGGTTTTCACACACTGTTGCTGGTATTTTGGCCCATTCCTTCATGCAGATCTCCTCTAGAGCAGTGATGTTTTGGGGCTGTCGCTGGGCAACACGGACTTTCAACTCCCTCCAAAGATTTTCTATGCGGTTGAGATCTGGAGACTGGCTAGGCCACTCCAGGACCTTGAAATGCTTCTTACGAAGCCACTCCTTCATTGCCCGGGTGGTGTGTTTGGGATCGTTGTCATGCTGAAAGACCCAGCCACATTTCATCGTCAGTGCCCTTGCTGATGGAAGGAGGTTTTCACTCAAAATCTCACGATACATGGCCCCATTCATTCTTTCCTTTACACGGATCAATCGTCCTGGTCCCTTTGCAGAAAAACAGCCCCAAAGTATGATGTTTCCACCCCCATGCTTCACAGTAGGTATGGTGTTCTTTCTCCTCCAAACACGACAAGTTGAGTTTTCATTAAAAAGTTCTATTTTGGTTTCATTTGACCATATGACATTCTCCCAATCCTCTTCTGGATCATCCAAATGCTCTCTAGCAAACTTCAGACAGGCCTGGACATGTACTGGCTTAAGCATGGGGACATGTCTGGCACTGCAGGATTTGAGTCCCTGGCAGCGTAGTGCGTTACTTTGGTCCCAGCTCTCTGCAGGTCATTCACTAGGTCCCCCCGTGTGGTTCTGGGATTTTTGCTCACCGTTCTCGTGATCATTTTGACCCCACGGGGTGAGATCTTGTGTGGAGCCCCAGATCGAGGGAGATTATCAGCAGTCTTGTATGTCTTCCATTTTCTAATAATTGCTCCCACAGTTGATTTCTTCACACCAAGCTGCTTACCTATTGCAGATTCAGTCTTCCCAGCCTGGTGCAGGTCTACAATTTTGTTTCTCGTGTCCTTTGACAGCTCTTTGGTCTTGGCCATAGTGGAGTTTGGAGTTTAACTGAGGTTGTGGACAGGTGTCTTTTATACTGATAACGATTTCAAACAGGTGCCATTAATACAGGTAACAAGTGGAGGACAGAGGAGCCTCTCAAAGAAGAAGTTACAGGTCTGTGAGAGCCAGAAATCTTGCTTGTTTGTAGGTGACCAAATACTTATTTTACCGAGGAATTTACCAATTAATTCATTAAAAATCCTTCAATGTGATTTTCTGGATTTTTTTTTTCTCATTTTGTCTCTCATAGTTGAGGTATACCTATGATGAAAATTGGAGACCTCTCTCATCTTTTAAGTGGGAGAACTTGCACAATTGGTGGCTGACTAAATACTTTTTTGCCCCACTGTATCACCGCAGAGTCCAAAGGAGAGCTGCCTCCATCCTCCAGGACCCCAGTTGCTCCTGGTGGTCAGGCTCGCACCTCTGTGTGTATGGCAGCCCTGCTGCCATCAGTGTGTGAATGTGTGCATGAAAGGGTGGACAGCAGGATCTGTAAAGCGCTTTGGTCATCAAGAGATGAGAAAAGGCGCTTTATCAGTGAATGCCATTTACCCACCCCCAGCACAGACTGTTCACACTTCTACCCTCAGGTCGGATGTACAGAAGTGTGAAATGCAGGACATCCAGACTAAAAAAACTCCTTCTTTCCCACTGTCATCAGACTCCTGAATAAATAACAAAACTCCGGACACAGCTTTGCAAATAGGAATTCACACACTGGATGCTAAATTTGCACGTTGCTCATTTGCACACTGTACAAAGTCTCACCCCGTCTCATGTCCATATCATCTCTGCTGCTAAATTATCATTGCACAGTCTACTGGGTATTATCAGGGCACACGGCTTTACACATAGAAATTCTCACACTGGGTGCTAATTTGTACATTGCTCATTCGCACATTGTACATAGTTTCATACCATCTCAGGTTCATATCATCTCTGATATTAAGATTACCATTGTACAGTCTATTGGGTATTATCAGAGGTGAGTCATACCCATTCAGTCAATTTTCACTTACCCAGGGTCATGTTATAGCCAGCCAGTGAATTTCCAATTTTCATTCTTCTTCTTTCCTCTAGTTTTAACTGCTTTAACTGTCCTAATTGCTTTTAATGTGTACTTATTAGTATTAGTATTTAGTATTAAGGTGTGGTTATTACCTTTATTAGTATCGATGCGTATTTATTACCTCGGCATTCATTCGGAGAGCAGAGTAAGAATTTCACTGCTCAGGAAATGTTGCATTTCTTAACTGTGCACATGATAATAAAGCCTTTGAATCCCTGAATCCGAAAGGCTCATATCAAATCTTCCCTTTCTTAGTAAAATAATAGAAAAAGCTATTTTTCAACAATTGTACAACTTCATGACATTTAACTGTTTTGATGTCTTCCAGTCAAGTTTTCGACCACACCACAGCACTGAGACAGCTCTAGTTAAAGTCCTTAAGGACACCTGCTCCAATACAGATAATGGCAACATTTCAGTCTTGGTTCTACTGGACCTCAGTGCTGCATTCAACACGGTCGACCACAACATCTTACTAGACTGGCTGAAAAACTGGGAGGGACTTTCTGGTACAGCACTTAGCTGGTTTGAATCCTATTTAAAAGACGGGGACTATTTTGTGTCGATAGTAACTACAAATTTGAGCAAATAAAAATAACCTGTGAAGTTCGTCAAGGTTCCATTTTGGGACCTTTGCTTTTCAACATCTATATGCTCCCACCAGTTCAAATCATAAAAAACAACAAAATATATTACCATAATTATGCAGATGATACACAAATCTACATAACCATCTCACCAGGAGACTATGGTCTAATTAAAACCCTGATCAAATGCACTGGTCAAATTAAAAACTGGATGCGCCAGAATTTTCTTCAGTTAAATGAAGACAAAACCGAAATAATATTTTTGGGGGGCCAAAGGAGAAAGACTCAAAGTTAGTACTCAGCTTCAATCAATGATGCTAAAAACCAACAGGCAACCCAGAAAATCTGGGTGTGGTTCTGGACTCAGACCTGAATTTTAACAGCCGCATTAAGACAATAGTGAAGTCAGCCTACTATAACTTAAAGAACATAGCGAGGATCAAAGGTCTGATGTCTTAGCAGGATCTAGAAAAACTTGTCTATGCATTTATCTTCAGTAAAATGGACTACTGTAATGCTGTCCTCACAGGTCTCCCTAAAAAGTCCATCAAGCAGCTGCAGTTGGTCCAGAACACTGCAGCTTGAGTCCTCACTAAGACCAAGAAAGTGGATCATATAACTTCAGTTCTCAGATCTTTCCACTGGCTTCCTGTCTGTCAGAGAATAGATTTCAAAATACTGCTATTGGTTTATAAAGCTCTGAATGGCTGAGGACCAAAATACATTTTGGATCTGCTAGTCCATTATGAACCACCCACAGCCCTCAGGTTGTCAGGGTCAGGCCTACTATCTGTGCCCAGTTAGAACCAAACATGGCGAGGCAGCATTTAGTTTTGATGCCCTTCACATATGGAACAAACTCCCAGAAAGCATCAGGGCTGCTGAAACTCTCAGCTGCTTTAAATCCAGATTAAAAACTCTCCTATTTGCTGTGGCAAATACTGAAAAGTAGCCTACAATGTACTGTAACTTTTATTTCTGTTGTATTCTATTTTAGCTTGTTTTTGTTTCTCTTTAATTTACGTTTTAGCTTGCTTTTAAATTCTTACGTATTCCTTTTGCAACTTGCTGTAATGCTTTGTGTAAAGCACTTTGAATTGTCTTGTAGACAAAATGTGCTATACAAATAAACTCACCTTGCCTTTCCTGCCACATGCCATTTCACTGTACAATGCAGTGCATCCGGAAAGTATTCACAGCACTTCACTTTTTCCACATTGTTATGTTAAAGCCTTATTCCAAAAGGGATTAAATTCATGTTTTTCCTCAAAATTCTACACACAATACCTCATAATGACTACATGAAAAAAGTTTGGAGATATTTGCAAATTTATTAAAAATAAAAAACTAAGAAATCACATGTACATAAGTATTCACAGCCTTTGCCATGAAGCTCAAAATTGAGCTCAGGTGCATCCTGTTTCCACTGGTCATCCTAGAGATGTTTCTACAGCTTAATTGGAGTCTACCTGTGGTAAATTCAGTTGACTGGACATGATTAGGAAAGGCACACACCTGTCTATATAAGGTCCCACAGTTGACAGTGCATGTCAGAGCACAAACCAAGCATCAAGTCAAAGGAACTGTCTGTAGACCTCCAAGACAGGATTTTCTCGAGGCACAAATCTGGGGAAGGGTACAGAAAAATTTCTGCTGCTTTGAAGGTCCCAATGAGCACAGTGGTCTCCATCATCTGTAAATGGAAGAAGTTCGGAACCACTAGGACTCTTCCTAGAGCTGGCTGGCTGTCTAAACTAAGCAATCGGGGGAGAAGGGCCTTAGCCAGGGAGGTGACCAAGAACCCAATGGTCACTCTGTCAGAGCTCCAGCGTTCCTCTGTGGAGAGAGGAGAACCTTCCAGAAGGACAACCATCTCTGCAGCAATCCACCAATCAGGCCTCTATGGTAGAGTGGCCAGATGGAAGCCACTCCTTAGTAAAACGCACATGGCAAACCACCTGGAGTTTGCCAAACGTCACCTGAAGGACTCTCAGGCCATGAGAGACAAAATTCACTGGTCTGATGAGACAAAGATTGAACTCTTTGGCATGAATGCCAGGCATCACGTTTGGAGGAAACCAGGCACTGCTCATTACCAGGTCAATACCATCCCTACAGTGAAGCATGGTGGTGGCAGCATCCTGCTGTGGGGATGTTTTTCAGTGGCAGGAACTGAGAGACTAGTCAGGATAGAGGGAAAGATGAATGCAGCAATGTACAGAGACATCCTGGATGAAAACCTGCTCCAGAGCGCTCTTGACCTCAGAGTGGGGTGACGGTTCATCTTTCAGCAGGACAACAACCCTAAGCACACAGCCAAGATATCAAAAGAGTGGCTTCAGGACAACTCTGTGAATGTCCTTGAGTGGCCCAGCCAGAGCCCAGACTTGAATCCAACTGAAAATCTCTGGAGAGATCTGAAAATGGCTGTGCACCAACGCTTCCCATCCAACCTGATGGAGCTTGAGTGGTGCTGCAAAGAGGAATGGGCCAAACTGCCCAAAGATAGGTGTGCCAAGCTTGTGGCATCATATTCAAAAAGACTTGAGCTGGAGGCTGTAATTGCTGCCAAAGGTGCATCAACAAAATACTGAGCAAAGGCTGTGAATGCTTATGTACATGTGATGTCTTAGTTGTTTTTTTTTTTTAATTACCTCTGCCAAGGAGGTAATGTTTTTACCGGGGTCTGTCTGACTGTTACCAACATAACTCAAAAAGTTATGAACGGATTTTGATGAAATTTTCAGGAAAGGTGTGCAATGGCACGGGGAACAAATGATTAGATTTTGGTGATGATCTGAGAGTGCATACCTCCACCAAGGGCTTTGTTTGTATTTGTGCAGCAGGATTACAAAAAAACTACTGGATGGATTTGGATGAAATTTTCACCAGAGGTGGTTCTTGGGCTAGAGAGGAACCCATTATATTTTGGTGATGATCTGAGAATGCATACCTCAGCCAAGGATCTTATCTTCTCTCAGTGTGTTAGCAACAATACTCCAAAACTGATAGACTTTGATGCCATTTTCACCACAAGTGGCTATAGGCTTACACACAAACCCATTACATTTTGGAGGTGATACATGACAAACGGAAGGAGCCTTGGCAGAGGTATGCGCTCTATGAGTGCTTTTCTAGTTATTAATAAATTTGCAAAAATCTCAAAAAAGAAAAAACTTTTTTCACGTTGTCATGAAGGGGTATTGCGAGTAGAATTTTAAGGGAAAAGAATGAATTTAATCCATTTTGGAACAAGGCTGTAACATAAAATGTGGAAAAGTGAAGCACTGTGAATACTTTCTGGATGCACTGTAGCTCACTAATAGTTGGGAGAGCCAGGTGGATTTTATTCACACTATTGAGTACGAAAGGTTTGAGTGTGTAATTCTGTTGTAAATCGCCTATCAATGAAAGAATGGGGCGTCTTAAGTTGCACAATCCTGGGGTTTGGTCCCTGAGGGTCTCAAAAGGGGACCCAAAAATCCATTTAAACAAACTTTCGAGTACAACAACCGTTTCAAGCCTGTTTCATTTAGATCACCCCTCACATTAAACTGATGCAACTTAAGACATGAAAATGTCTGGGGTTACTAATTAAGACACCTACTAATTAACGACCAATTAACGATTTATCTAATTCAAGTACAACAAAAATTCTTTTTGCAAATGATAATTTACTAATCCTAGACACCATATCCACAACTTAAGACGCAATTTTTCCTGGGGTTTGTAGATAAGACGGAGGTGTTTTGACCCCAAGGGATACGAAGACCCTCAAAACTGAACTTATTCAAAAGAGGGAGTACAACAATTTTGATTGATGCTATGGATAAAACATTATTTCAAATGAACAAAAATGCAATTTAAGACACCAAAATATCTGGGGTTATTAATTAAGACAACTGCTAATTAACGACTAATTACCAATTTAATTACACTTTCAAGTACAACAAAAATTCTTTTTGTAAAAGATAATTTAGTGACTCTAAACACAATATGCACAGCTTAAGACACAATTTTTCCTGGGGTATGTGGATAAGACGCTTACTAATTAACAAGCAATTAATGATTTGTTCACGATTTTAAGTACACGTACTTTAGGAATTCGTTCAGCTTTTTATAATTTAGGGACTCCTGACATGAAATGAACCACATGGAACAGTTATCCCTGAGGTTTGCTGGTAAGGCATTTGTTTTTCACAATTAGTTAACAGCTGGATGCTGGATAAGCTGTGCCAATGTGGGTTGGATTTAATGCACGTCTTCACCAAGACAGATTGCTGAAGCAGGTTGTTCACTATATGCCGAACCTGAACCAACCCATCACAAAAGATGACGTTGTTGCAGACACCATGCGCACAGCTCTGAAGTGTGCAGAGGAATGTGGCCAGATGTATGGTCTGGTTACATATGATCTAGATGTCGCAAAGACTGCACACCGAATCCAAGTCACCAATCAGCCAGAGTTCGACAAGCTCTTCATTATGTTCGGAGTATTCCACATTCTCATGTGCTACTTCAGAGCCATTGGAAAGGTTATCGCAGAATCGGGTGGACCAGCGATGCTGACAGACTCAGGCGTATTAGCCCCGGGATCTCTGAGAGGGTTCATAGAATGCCTGAGCTACAATCGTTGTAAACGACTTCACCTAATGCTTGCTCTTGCGTTGGAAATATTACTTTTCCGACGGTTCATGAAGGAATATGAGAACGCAGACTTGGTTCTTCTGGAAATGCAGAATGTTCCCCTCGAAAAGAAGGAAGATGTTGATAGTTTCTGCAACTCAGCCCTGTTCGGAGAGCTATTTGAGGCTTTTGAGAGGTTCAAGAAGAGCGCTGAAAGTGGTGACCTTGGTCGAACAGCACAGTTTTGGGCAATGTATATCCAGTACATACAGATCTACCACACTGTCGAACGCGCAGTTAGAGAAACAGACATAAATCTCTTCATTGCCATGTTGACACCGATGATTGATCTGTATTTCGCAACAAACCGACAGAACTATGCCCGCTGGATGTCGAAATACCAGCTTGACTTGATGAACTTAGCTGATTCGCATCCCGGGCTGCGGCAGATTCTAGAGGATGGAGGCTTCTCAGTCAGACGATCGAACAATGAATTTGCACGAATTCCAGTCGATCTCACCTTGGAGCAAACAGTCAGTGCAGATGCGGCCTCCCGAATGACGGGATATACATCGTCCACAAACAACTACAGCTCAAGAGTGCGGTGGAGTGTCACCAAGAGCAGCCGAGCAGCACTTGTGAATGAAGCTCTTACTATGGTCGGAATGGGGAATACAAGCGACACTCAAACTGAGCTCAGTCCAGCCAGAATCAGGAAAGACAATGAGGATCTGCAGAAGATCATCAATCACATTGAGTCTTGCGCCAATCCTTTCACACTTGATCCAAGCTTGCCTCTCATTAACATCAGCACTGGGAAGAGTGTAACAGATGCCATGAGTACATCATTGTTGAACATTCCAAAAGACGGCAAGAATAGGCATGAAAGCTTTGTAAAAGAATGCCTCAAAAGTGCAGAGCGTTTTGAAAAACCAATTCGCAAACATCCTCTTCGCACGTTCGCAAGTGAATGCGTAACCAATCGAAAAGCAGACAAAAACGCCAAAGAGGCACAACTCAAATGTACCAGTGCACTTCTTGGCCGCATTGCCTTCACAGCAGCAACAGGTGACGTTGACCTTGAACTTGTCTTCTCATTTCCACGGACACCGGTGCCACTTTCAACGTGTCACAGTGATGGCACGATGGCTCACACGGATAAAAGCAAATTGTTCAAAATTCTGGAGGGAACTGTCAGTGACCATGGCAGCCCATCATTTGTAGGTACTCATATCATTGACGGCAATTTCCAATTCCACTGCATGTCGCCAGATCAGCCTGCAACATACGGGGAGCTGTCACGAAACATCCTGGTTACTAGCTTGGCATATAAGTCACGGAGAATCGACATCAACTTCGATACGTATGAAAGGCCATCCATCAAGAACTGTGAGCGAGAGCGCAGAGAAGCTGTTGTGGGAGGGGAACTAGTTATTGAAGGACCTCAACAGAAAAGAGACTCAAGCTTCAAGAAACAACTCGAGAGGGAGTCGTTCAAACGAGAGCTACCCCTCTTTCTCACAAAGGATTGGTCGAGCGACTTCTACAGGCCTCTTCTTGATGGAAGGGAAGTGTATTTGGGAGTGATGGGAGAGTGCACTCGGTACTTCGTAGAAGATGGAGAAGTAAACGCAGAATCAGTCCCATCTCTAAACTGCAACCACTCGGAGGCCGACACCCGAGTCATCCTTCACATGATTGAGGCGGACAAGTCCACACCTGGCGACATAGTCGTAAGAGCTTCTGACACTGACATTCTAGTGTTACTCCTACACCATGTCCATCGAGTTTCCTCCACTGTGTGGATGGAGGTTGGGACAAGAGGACAAGGCAGCCTGCGTTATGTAAATGTAACTAAGATTGCTGCTGCGATAGGCCAAGCTATGTGTGCTGCACTCCCCGGCCTACACGCGTTCACTGGCTGTGACTATACCTCTGCCTTTGCAAGGAAAGGAAAGAACAGGCCATATGCAATTGTGGCAAAAAGTGACAAGTTCCAGAGAGCGTTTGCTTCATTGAGTCACGCTGTCCCAACAGATGAAGTCATCCAAATCTTGCAGGATTTTGTCTGCGTGTTGTACGAAGCACGGAAACTTGTCCCACTCAACAAGCACCGGTTCAACGTGGTCGAGAAAACCTACAAAAGAAAGTCAAATGCTAAGCACCCATTTGAGAAGCTTAAAAGCATTGCAGGCAGTAGCATTCTACCGTGTGAAGCGGAACTAACACCTCAAGTGGACAGAAGTGCATTCGTTGCAAGATTATGGGGTAGTGCTCATCACCAAGACCTGGACAAAACACCCACCAATGGATGGGAAAATGTCGACGGCGAATTTCGCATCATTTGGTTCAATGGAGAACAGATGCCCCCTGCACTCATTCCAGAGGTTCAGGTCGAAACAGAGCCAGATGACAACAGTGATGATGCCCAAGAAGATAGTGGTACGGATGATGACACGGATGAAGATCATGATCCTCTGCCAAGAGAAATGGAATCCTCTGATGAAGACAGTGATGACGATCACGAATGAGATGCGCAGTAAAATTACGACAGAGTGACTTGACCTAGGATTCCGATTTCGTCGCTATGAAACAATAAGACATTTGCTTGCCAAATAACCACTTTCAAACAATAAACTGTGTCGTACATCACAATGTACATTCCATGCCGCATTATATTTTGGAAAAAGAATTTTTGTGTTACATGAAAGTTTAAATAAATCGATCATTAATTAATTAGTCGTAATTAGTCAACTATAACGTTGAATTCTGATCATAACAATGCTGCCATACTACACCTTGCAATCTAATTGGGACCTCACATTTCACCCTGCGCCCGATAGTCCTGCATCATATAGCGAGTACGATTCATGTATCCATACGGGCCATCATCTGCAAGGTATATAGTTATCTCGGCAGTTTTACTTTCCCTGGGTACAGATATGGACAAAATTGTTGGTACCCCTCTGTTAATGAAAGAAAAACCCACAATGGTCACAGAAATAATTTGAATCTGACAAAAGTGGTAATAAATAAAAATTCTATGAAAATTAACCAATGAAAATCAGACAATGCTTTTGAATTGTGGTTCAACAGAATTATTTTAAAAAACAAACTCATGAAACAGGCCTGGACAAAAATGATGGTACCCCTAGAAAAGATTGAAAATAACGTGACCATAGCGACATGTTCAACCAAGATGTGTCCTCTAATTAACATCACAGGTGTCTACAAACTTGTAATCAGTCAGTCGGCCTATTTAAAGGGTGACAAGTAGTCACTGTGCTGTTTGGTGACATGGTGTGTACCACACTAAACATGAACCAGAGGAAGCAAAGGAAAGAGTTGTCTCAGGAGATTAGAAAGAAAATTATAGACAAGCATGTTAAAGCTAAAGGCTATAAGACCATCTCCAAGCAGCTTGATGTTCTGTGACTACAGTTGCACATATTATTCAGAAATTTAAGATCCACAGGACTGTAGCCAACCTCCCTGGTTGTGGCCGCAGGAGGAGACGGATAATACGAATGGTAACAAAAGAGCCCAGAACAACCTCTAAACACATTCATGGTGAACTCCAAGGTCAAGGTACATCAGTGTCAGATCACACCATCCGTCATTGTTTGAGCCAAAGTGGACTTCATGGGAGACGACCAAGGAGGACACCACTGTTGAAAACAAATCATAAAAAAGCCAGACTGGAATTTGCCAAACTGCATGTTGACAAGCCACAAAGCTTCTGGGAGAATGTTCTATGGACAGATGAGACAAAACTGGAACTTTTTGGCAAGGCACATCAGCTCTATGTTCACAGATGCAAAAATGAAGCATACCAAGAAAAGAACACTGTCCCTAGTGTGAAACATGGAGGAGGTTCTGTTATGTTCTGGGACTGCTTTGCTGCACCTGGCACAGGGTGTCTTGAATCTGTGCAGGGTACAATGAAATCTCAAGACTATCAAGGTATTCTAGAGAGAAATGTGCTGCCCAGTGTCAGACAGCTTGGTCTCAGTCGCAGGTCATGGGTCCTGCAACAGGATAATGACCCAAAACACACAGCTAAAAACACCCAAGAATGGCTAAGAGCGAAACATTGGACTATTCTAAAGTGGCCTTCTATGAACCCTGATCTAAATCCTATTGAACATCTGTAGAAGAAGCTGAAACATGCCGTCTGGAAAAGGCACCCTTCAAACTTGAGACAACTGAAGCAGTTTGCTCATGAGGAGTGGGCCAAAATACCTGCTGAGGGGTGCAGAAGTCTCATTGACAGTTACAGAAATCGTTTGATTGCAGTGATTGCCTCAAAAGGTTGTGCAACAAAATATTAAGTTAAGGGTACCATCATTTTTGTCCAGGCCTGTTTCATGAGTTTGTTTTTTAAAATAATTCTATTGAACCACAATTCAAAAGCATTGTCTGATTTTCACTGGTTAATTTTCATGGAATTTTTATTTATTACCACTTTTGTCAGATTCAAGTTATTTCTGTGACCATTGTGGGTTTTTCTTTCATTAACAGAGGGGTACCAACAATTTTGTCCACGTCTGTAATTCCTTTTTCTATTATGCTATGTGTGTTTCTGTTGTTTTGGTCGTCCACTGACACGCTGCTGTTACACCGTAATTTCCCAGTTTGGGCTCAATAAAGTACATCTATCAATCTATCTATCTATCTAAACAGTCAGACCTGGCCCCCGCCACTCTGTTATGTATAGGAAATACCTGGGTGAAGGATGAGGCACGATGATGGTTGGAGAACACAGCTTTCTTGAATTATGTACACAAGCAGTAACATGGCATGCACCAGCGTGGGCATCTGGCAAAGAGGCTGTAATATGGATGCCCGCTGCCTTACTGTATATAGGGCAGTGATGTGGCCTGACGGGAAGTGCACATCACCACACCGCACTTCACAATAATGTGTCATTTTCATACGTAATATTCTCCCCCCCTTTAGAAAAGTCCAAAGCCACACACAATTGGACCCCCCCACCCCCAAATTTGGGACCAAATCACGCACAAAAATGACAAAAAACAATGTACTAAAATGGCCTAACACATTCACACTAAACAACCTAGAACAGGGCAGATGGATGGACTACCTACCGTACAGCCCGCACAGAAGGGTGGATTGTTCCACCATCCATACCTAAAGAAAAAGTCCTTTTGTAAAACTAAAATCACACGCTGTACTCCTAACTAAAAGCAAAACACATAAAATAATCCCATATCATAACATGCATGCAAAAAAAAAAAATACCAGAACTATAAACAAAGTGCTATCGCACAGTCATTTGGGTGAAAAAGTTGGAACTTGCATGGGAGGGGGGGTCCAGGGCAGCCCCTCAGCAGCTGTGCCCCTGGAGGCAGCAGACCCCCGGAGCAATGGCTGATCCTCTGGATGGCAGGGCCCGACCCCTTCACCACCAACACAGACTCCCGTTCAGCCTCGTCACCTGAAGCCTCTCCCTGGACACACCGAAGCTGATTGGCGTGCTTCAACAAGCCGTCGGACAACCTGAAGCATGTGGCGCCCCAACGTAGCCACTCTGCACAGACACCCTCGATGTTTTGCTGGCTGTCGTTTGGCCCATCTTCGCCGTGAACGTTCTTCACCCCAAACCCGAATCAAGTCCATAACCCGGAGTGGAGTTTTACTCAGCCCGATGTGCTGCTGCTGAGCATGCGGTAACTCCATGCTTGTCAGTCTGGCCCCGTCCTCTTCTATAAACATTGTAGTGTTCACCATAGTAGCTGCAGACCCCCCACCCAACTGTGGTCAAGTACTGGAGGCATCTGGGGCTAGCATGGTGTCACTCATCGGCATGGGTACTGACCCTGGGCGAAAACTGGTTGACTTGAGAGCGAGGGTGTCCATTAGCTCTTCGTACCGTTCGCTCCCAGCGTCCGTCGGGGCGAGCGGAGTGATTTCCCCCTTGGGTTCCCTTGGCAAGACAAACGACACACCCTGGTGTAATGATTCAAGCGTCCACATCTGCTACAATGTTTTCCTCTAGCCGGGCATTTCTTTGCTTTATGGCGGTGAGTCATGAACCCACAACTCCTGCAACGGGAGTTTCCTGGGGCAGACCTTTGGCTGGCAGCATTGATTTCCCAAAAATCTTCGTCCGAGCTATCCGAGCTATCAGGGTCCACAACATTAGCTGAGGTGGGCGTCTCCGGCATCTTCTTTGGCTTGCGCCAATTTAGCTCCACAGCTAGCTTATCAACGGCTTCCAACCGAAGAGATAGTTCCACTGCTTTAGCTAACGTTAAGTCATTAGGTGCCACTAATAGCCTAGCATGCAGCTCAGCATTGCACGTGTGCTCTGCTAGTTGGTCGTGAACCATCTCGTCTTCAAGCAGTCAAAAATGGTACTCGTTGGCTAGCTGCTTCAAGTCAATGACATACTGGCAGATAGGCTCACCTACTCGCTGGCGTCTCCGGCAAAAACAAATTCTCCGAACAGTCACGTTGTCTGGGGTGGAGAAACATTTAGCTAGCAGCTCCACAACTTCCTCATACAAGTCTGCTGTGCGTCCATAGGACCCTCCAGCCCTCAATACCCATTTTGTGAACAAGAAGCGCCCGCGCTCTCACCTTATTGAGCTTCCTGAGGTCCAGCACCATAACATACGTTTGATAGGCCTCCAGCCAATGCGGCCATGAAACCGGTGGTCCACCCAGGAGCTCGAGGAAGGGACGAAGCGGTGTAATGCATACCTCCATGAGTTAATCCTCGATCGCCAAATGTTATGTATGGGAAATACCTGGGTGAAGGATGAGGCATGATGATGGTTGGCGAACAGCTTTATTGAACTACGTACACAAGCAGTAACACGGCAGGCACCAGCGTGGGCATCCAGCAAAGAGGCCGTAATATGGATGCCCTCTGCCTTATTTAGGGTGGTGTGGTGACGTGACGGGAAGCGCACGTCACCGCACTTCACAATAATGTGCCATTTTCATATATAATACACCCCTCCACACTGTCTCTCAGCACTGTCTCCTCCCAGGGCTGCATGTCAAGCCTTCTACTGTACTCTCTGTACACCTTTGGCTTGCAAACAACCTGAAACTGAACATTCACAGAACCAATGAACTCATACTGGACTTCAGGAAGAACAGACAGGACCACATCCCACTCCTCATAAATGGTGACCGTGTGGAAATCATCCCCACCTTCAGGTTCCTGGACACGCACATCTCCTCTGACCTCTCCTGGACTGTCAACACCAAGGCCCTAGTGAAGAAAGCCCAGCAGCAGTTGCACTTCCTCTGTGTCCTGAGGAAGAACAAACTGGATCAGAAGCTGCTGCGGGCCTTCTATCGCTGCTCGGTGGAGAGCGTGCTCACCTACTGTCTGGGTGTGTGGTATGCCAGCTCCACAGCTGAGAACAGGAAGGCTGTGCAGAGGGTCATCAACACGGCCCAAAAAAATTATCAATGGCTCTCTGCCCTCCCTGGAGGACATCTCCAGATCCTCCTGCCTCAGAAAGATCAAGGCCATCACAGGAGACCCCTCACATCGCACCCACCACCTGTTTGACCTGCTTCCCTCTGGATGACAGTTCAGATCAATCAGGTACCACACCTCCAGACTGACAAACAGTTTCTTCCCTTGGGCCATCCGGACTGCTGCACAGTCAGAGGCCCCACCACCCTCCCTCACATGCACAGAACTGAGGACCTTTTTAATTATCATCATAATCACTCCTGTCTTTGCACTCCACACTTTCATGTATACTGACCCATCTGTGAAACCACTACCATACCTGTGAATATTTTCCATAATCCTGGGCCATTTTTATTTCAGTGGTGTGTTTAATTGTGTTCTGTAACTGTGTTTTAGCTAATCCTTCTCTCATACTTAACTGCACAGTAGCCTGGTGGCACACCCACAATTTCGTTGTACTGTACACCTGTACAATGACAACAAAGCCTTTTCTATTCTATTCTTCTAAAAGTACAATGGGAGACAGAGCCTTCAGTTATCAGGCTGCTCTCCTGTGGAACCAGCTGCCAATCTGGATTCGGGAGTCAGACTCAATCTCCGTTTTTAAGAATAGGGTTAAAACCTTCCTTTTTGATATAGCCTATAATTAGGGTGGGATCAGGTGACCCTGAACCCTCCCTTAATGATGCTGCTAATAGGTTTAGACAGCCGGGGGACCTCCAACAATGCACTGGGCTTCACTCCTCTCTTCACTCTCAATGTAATATTTTTGTTGATCATTAACATCTGTTTGTTCTCTCCCACAGAATGAGTCCCCATCATTCTGTTTGCTGTCTTCTTTTCTTCTTCTCTATCCCCTCACCCCCACCCAGTCGCAGTAGATGACTGACCCTCCCTGAGCCTGGTTCGGCTGGATCCTCTCCACCATCACCAAGTGCTGCTCACACAGCATCGCCTGATTGCTGAGGTTCTTCTCCAATTGTGGGGTTTTCCCCTACAGTTGAAAGTGCTATGAGATGACTGTTGTGAAATGGTGCTATATAAATAAAGTTGAATTAAATCAGTGAGGCTCTACTGAAGGTCATGCTGCTCCTGTGTCCTTGCAACAGCCTGACCTGACCTACTGTAATTTATGAGAATCTGGACCAGACACTTCCTCATTAGCATCAGTTAACTGCTATTAGCAGAGCTAGCCGTTCACTCATCGTTTCTGTGATCATCACACCACAGGGACCGGTCACATCAGCCACTAACACTCCCACCTATCCTGTCTCTGATGATCATTTATTTGGGTTTTTAAGCTCCAACATTCAGCCAGTATTTGTTAGTATGTTAGTGTGACAACTGAATCTGACAACTAACATTTGCCTCAAACATGGCGTCTCCATCAAAACAAAAGTCCCACAGAAATGATGACAGAGGGAGGGTGGAGCTAAGTGGGGCTCATTAAACATTTAAATCAATCCGACATAAAACAGCCTGTTAAAGGAGAGTGCCTTTGCTGTGTGTAAAATGGTGCTGCAATATTTAACCCCTGAGGTGTTCTGAGACTGAGTCCGCGTGTGGGAACGGAGCGTCACAGTGGAACCCACCAGTGAAAGCAGCTTGTTGATGGCCATGGCTCTCTGCTGAGGCTGCAGGTGAGGCATGTCGTTCTGGATCACCTGGTCTGTGATGCCCTGAGGAAACTGGTGACACAGCTCTTTGATCCTGAAAAGGGGACACACAATAATATACATACATATTAGTCTAATTAGTCACAAGAGCACATCTGATCTAATATATAAGGAAGCATTGAAGTCTAAGCTGTGAGTAGGTTCTAAATTTAAGCCTTTATTAACAATAATTGGTTGCATTTATTTGCGCCTTAGATACCCATAGCGCTTTATAATGAGTCCATTATTCATTCAGTCCACAGCCAATGATAGTGGTAAGCTACTGCTGCAGCCACAGCTGCCCTGGGGCAGACTGACGGAAACGTGGCTGCCAATTCACGCCAACGGCCTCTCCGACCACTACTATACACATTTCATACCCGGTGTCACGGACACTGGAGACAAGGTGGGTAAAGTGTCTTGCCCAGAAACACAATGGCAGGATAACTGAGGAGAGTGGGATTCGAACCGCCAACCCTCTGATTATTGGACGACCCGCTCTACCTCCTAAGTCACTGCCGCCCACATTTCCCTCCTCTATTCCATTACTGCTGAGCACCAAGCTGGATGGCAGGAAGTTCCATTTTTATATGGTCTTTGGTATGACCTGGCCGGGATTTGAACCCCGACCTCCCAGTTGTGGGGCAGATGCTCTACCTCTAGGTCACCACTCCTAGACCTCACAGTGACCACATTCCCGACAGCATTAATATTTATTATAAATCTGGACTTTAACCAGGATCCATGTTGGTTGTGGATCATCAAGTCCTTCACTAAAACACCTGAAACTAGACCCCACCACCATGACCACCACTGAGACCTGGACAGCACAATTTACAAGAAAAAAGTGTCACGTTTACAGGATAAAAAGTGACAAATATTTAAGAAAAAAGCTCATTTATGAAGAAACAAACGGCTAACTGCCAAGGAAAAAAGTTGCAAATGTTCCATCCATCCATCCATCTTCTACTGCTTTTCCGGAGGTCCAGGTCGCGGAGGCAGCAGTTCAAGGAGAGAAGCCCAGACTTCCCTCTCCCCAGCCACCTGCTCCAGCTCTTCAGAGAGGATACCAGGGCATTCCCAGACCAGCTGGGAGACATAGTCTCTCCAGCAAGTCCTGGGTCTGCCCCGGGGTCTCCTCCTAGTGGGACGTGCCTGAAACACCTCAAGTGGGAGGCGTCCAGGAGGCATCCTGATCAGATGCCCAAACCACCCCAACTGGCTCCTTTCAATGTGGAGCAGCGGTTCTACTCTGAGCGTCTCACGGATGACAGAGCTCCTCACCCTATCTCTGAGGGTGACTCCAGTGATTCTACGGAGAAAGCTCATTTCAGCCGCATGTATCCGCGATCTCATTCTTTCGGTCATTACTCAAAGCTCATGTCCATAGGTGAGAGTAGGAACGTAGACTGACAGCTTTGCCTTAGAACTCAGCTCCCTCTTCACCACAACAGACCGGTACAACGTCTGCATCACTGCAGAAGCTGCTCCGATCCCTCTGTCAGTCTCTCGCTCCATTCTCCCCTCACTCGTGAACAAGACCCCAAGATACTTACAGTAAACTCCTCCACTTGGGGCAGGAGCCTGTCCCCAAACCGGAGAGGACAATCCACCTTTTTCCGGCTGAGGACCATGGACTCGGACTTGGAGGAACTGATTCTCATCCCAGCTGCTTCACACTCAGCGGCAAACCGTCCCAGTAAGAACTGTAGGTCATTGCTGGATGAAGCCAACAGGACAACATCATCTGCAAACAACAGAGATGAGATCCTGTGGTCTCCAAGCATGACACCCTCCATTCCCTGGCTGCGCCTAGAAATCCTGTCCATAAAAATTATGAACAGGATCGGTGACAAAGGGCAGCCCTGGCGGAGTCCAACTCTCAGTGGGAATGAGTCCGATCGAGTGTTGGCAATACGAACCAAACTCTCACAACGGTCGTACAGAGACCGAATAGCTCGTAACAACAAGCCCGATACCACATACTCCAAAGCAAACCCCGCCTCCCCCACAAAAAACCACAAGGGACATAGTCGAATGCCTTCTCCAAGTCCACAAAACACATGTAAACTGGTTGGGCAAACTCCCACGAACCCTCGAGGATTCTAGAGAGGGTAAAGAGCTGGTCCGATGTGCCACAGCCAGGACAAAAACAACACTGCTCCTCGTCAATCCGAGGTTCGACCAACGGCCGGACTCTCCTCTCCAGTACCTTGGCATAGACCTTCCCAGGGAGGCTGAGGAATGTGAGCCCTCTAAAGTTGACGCACACCCTCCGGTCCCCTTTTTTGAAGAGAGGAACCACCACCCCGGTTTGCCATGCCAAAGACACTGCCCCCGACCTCCATGCAATGTTGCAGAGGCGTGTCAACCATGACAGCCCTACAACATCCAGGGCCTTGAGGTACTCAGGGCGAATCTCGTCTACCCACGGGGCCCGGCCACCAAAGAGATTTTTAACCACCTTGGCGACCTCAGCCCCTGTGATAGGTGAGTCATCCCCCTCATCCACAAACCCTGCTTCCTATGTGGAAGGCGTATCAGTGGGATTGAGGAGATCCTCGAAGTATTCCTTCCACCGCCCGACGATATCCCCAGTTAAAGTCAACAGTGCCCCATCTGCACCATACACAGTGTGGACAGGGAGCTGCTTCCCCCTCCTGAGCCGCCGGACAGTTTACAAGAATCTCTTCGAGGCCGACTGAAAGTCTTGTTCCATGGCCTCACCGAACTCCTCCCATACCCGGGTTTTTGCTTCAGCAACCACCCGAGCTGCACTCCGCTTGGCCTGCCAGTACACCTCAGCTGCTTCGGGAGTCCCACAAGCCAACCAAGCTTGATAGGACTCCTTCTTCAGCTTAATGGCCCCCCTCACTACTGGTGTCCACCACTTGGTTCGGGGGTTGCCACCACAAGATGCACCGACAACCTTGCAGCCGCAGCTCTGGGCAGCCACTTCAACAACAGAGGTGGAGAACATGGCCCATTCAGACTCCATGTCTCCAGACTCCCTCGGAATGTGGCTGAAGTTCTTCTGGAGGTGGGAGTTGAAGACCTCCAGGACAGGTGCCTCAGCCAGACGCTCCCAGCACACCCTCACTATACGTTTGGGTCTACCAGGTCTGAATGGCTTCCTCCCCTGCCATCGGATCCAACTCACCACCAGGTGGTGATCAGTTGACAGCTCTATACCTCTTTTTACCTGAGTGTCCAAGACATAGGGTCGCAGGTCTGATAACAGAATAACAAAATCGATCATTGACCTGCAACCTAGGGTGTCCTGGTGCCAGGTGCACATATGGACACCCTTATGCTTGAACATGGCGTTTGTTATGGACAAACTGTGGTTAGCACAGAAGTCCAATAACTGAACACCACTCAGGTTCAGATCAGGCAGGTCGTTCCTCCTAATCACCCCCCTCCAGGTTTCACTGTCGTTGCCCACGTGTGCACTGAAGTCCCCCAGTAGGACAATGGAGTCTCCAAGAGGAGCACCCTCCAGCACCCCAGTCACAGACTCCAAAAACGGTGGGTAGTCTGAATGGTCAGGACCCGTTTCCCAACTCGTAGGCGCAGGGAAACAACATAGCTCCTGGGATCACTAGGGCACGCAAACCCCCCCCCCCCCCCCCCCCCCCCCACCACCACCACCACCATGATAAGGTGACGATCCATGAGGGGCGCAAATGTTTCAAAAGCTGCAAATTTTCACCCAACAAGTGCTGTTGTTTCACTCACTGATGTTCAATTCAAAAACTGAAGCTACACTTAAAAGCATTTCTTAAGATTTCAGCCCATAGACATGATAAATCAACTGCTATGTTAATCATGTCTGAGGGAGTTTTACACTTTTGAGATTAGATTAATTTAAGACTTTAAGAACATGTATAAATCATAATCCAGAACTCCCCTTTATTCCCATTAAAGAGCAGAAAACGTTTAAAATCAAATAAACAGCAGAAGGTTGATGAGCTATACTTCAGCCGAACTCATGATAACTTCACTTTAGTTTAAAATATAAAACACCTGTTTAACTCCTGCCAATTTTAACCGAGCAAACTTTAAATGTGACATAATCGAAATGGAGTCTGGCTGTTCGGCGCAGCAGCTTCTCCTGTCTCGGGAGAAGAGCCGCGGAGGTCAGCCTGAGCTCCGACGCTGCACCGCTGACCTGTTCTCGATCCCCGAGGAGTCTGACAGGTTCGGCTCCTTCTTCACCTTCACCTCAGACATTTTTATTAGCTTTTATCTCTGATTCTGCTTAAATTAACTTCGGAATGACTGTTAGCCTCCGAGCTAACGTTGGGAAAAGGTCCTTAGGGGTCCTCAGGTTGTTTGAGGCGTTATCATGAAAACTGCCTGACCAAAAATAACCGACCTTGAATTTTTTTTTTAAAGGTTAAAAAAGTCTCATTGGGACAACTTCTGAACTTTTGTTCTGCATTTGTTTATTTATTCATTCATATTAAACACCACCAAATATAAACACACACGTCATAATATTTATTTTTTATTTAAAATATATTTTATTTTTAGTTAATCATCTACCTGTGTATTTAAAACACAATAAAAGTCTAAAACTAGCATCAAAACTATTTGTCTGCTGATGTTATTTTTGGGGGCAGTGTGGGCCGGTTGCCATGGCGACACTACCGTAAACAGCAGCAACTGATATCAGGTAGGAAACGTCCGAGTTTATGTTTGTTTTATTTCAGTTAAACCGTGAATTTAGTCAAAAGCTGAGGCAGATTTTATGTTTTCAGTTTGTGTGATCTGTTTCAGATCTGACAGAAAAAGCACAGGGTTTAGAATCTAAATAATAGTTTTAGAATCTAAATAAAAACCTGTAGGACATGTTCTCTATGTATTCCAGACCACAGAGAAAATTCACCTTGAAACCTGAATATGTTCATGTGATTAATTAAGTCAGTAAGAAATAATAGAGTTCAAATTAAAATGATAATCAACACGTCGTTCCTTTTTTCTTTCTGGCTGGTTTTGATTTTCGGGAGCTTTTTGAAAATTCAGGTTTTAGTGTCCCCTTGTGGTCACCAGGTAAACTGCAGGTTTGATTCCTTTTTTTGAATGAATGAATTTATTTATTTCGGATAGTACATTACAGGTTAAAAGAAACTGTATAATATAACAACAAGGTCAAATTAGACAAAGACTCCTTCTACTATACAATTCCACGTGAGTTATCCGAAATGGGTGATGGCTGAAGCCGCAGCTTATATTGCCCACCCATATTCCATCCAAGAATTCAAAAGAAAAAAGAGAAAACAAGACAAGAGCGATTACAATTTAAAACAAGGCTAAGACAAAATATGACTGAGAGAAAAAGAAAACTGAGCTAGTCTGAGTTAAGCGGTTACTATTCAAAAACAAATCTAAGACATAGTGTCACAGAGAAAAAAGAAAAACTAAGCTATAACACAACACAGGCTGGATATGTCAATCCTTATGTGAGTTTACATGTCGTCTTGTAAATATGTTTGGAGTATTTCTTCCTTTAGTTTTTGTTTAAATTGTCCAAGCGTTGTACATGATTTTAATTCAGGTCCAAAATCGTTCCATAATCTGACTCCTTGCACTGAAATACAGTGTTGCTTGGTGGTTGTTCTCACTGTAGGCTTTTGAAATATACATGTTCCTCTGAAGTGATATCGTTTCTCCCTTGTTTGGAACAACTTTTGGATATTTGCGGGCAGTGATAGATTCTTCACTTTGAACATTATTATTGCGGTTTTAAAGTCGATCAGATCTTTCAACTTGAGAGTTTTTTGTTTAAGAAAAAGTGGGTTTGTTGGTTCCCTGTAAGCTGCTTTGTTGATTATTCTAATAGCTCTCTTTTGAAGCATACAGAGTGGATATATGTTTGTTTTATATGTATTTCCCCATACTTCATTACAATATGTCATGTATGGGAGTATTAATGAATGATACAAGGTGTATAGTGTGGGTTGATTCAGCAAATTTTTCACTCTGTGTAATATTGCAATTGATTTGGATACTTTACCTTTTATATAATTAATATGTGGCTTCCAACACAGTTTGTTATCAATTATTACTCCAAGGAATTTAGTTTCGGATACCCTTTCAATCTCTACACCATTTACACTGAGTTTGGGTACTGGGTAGTTGTGATGGTTGTTAAGGACTATAAATTTTGTCTTGCTTAAATTGAGCGTTAATTTGTTTGAATCAAACCACAGTTTCAGCTTTCCTAATTCCTTTCCGAGTGTATCCAGAAGTTGTTCCAAATTGTTTCCACTGCATAGCAGGTTAGTGTCATCAGCAAACAATATTAAGTCCATTTTTTCTGAAACTTTACATATATCATTGATATACATATTGAATAATAATGGTCCCAAAACTGAACCCTGTGGGACTCCACAGGTGACCTTCAGTAGCTCTGAGTTTTTGTTGTTAACACATGCAAACTGATATCTATTCTTTAAGTAACTTCTTAACCAGGACAGTGCTACCCCTCTAATACCACAATTTTGTAGTTTCTTTAATAATAGATTGTGATCTACTGTATCAAATGCTTTTTTAAGATCCAGGAATACTCCAACTGAATACTCTTTATTTTCAATGGCTGTTGATATTTTTTCTGTAAATTCCATTAAGGCATATGCTGTTGTCCTTTTGTGTCTGAACCCATATTGCTGCTCACACAATAAATCATTCTTCAGTATGAAGTTGTCAATTCTCTCATAGAATATTTTTTCAAGTATCTTGGAAAATTGCGGTAATAGTGAAATTGGTCTGTAGTTGGAGAGTTCCCCTCTGTCGCCTGTCTTGTAAATCGGAATTACTTTAGCTATTTTCATTGCATTGGGAAATATACCTGATTGGAGAGACAGGTTACAGATATACGTCAGTGGTTTCACTATGCATTCGATAACAGTTTTGACTAGTAGCTTATCAATACCATCGCAGTCAGTAGATGTTTTACTTTTGAACGATTTAACAATTTCAATGACCTCTCTTTCGTCTGTGTTCTTTATGAAGATGGTGTCTTTTACAGCAGTGTTATTGCATATTGAATCACCTGTTGGCACCGTAGTGGGTATTTCTCGGGCCAGTTTAGGTCCAATGTTAACAAAAAAATTATTAAATTCATCTGCAGGTGAAGCTATATTCACATTCGGAGTCGATTTATTATTTTTTGGAATGTTAGTTGGGTAGCTGGTATTTCTGCTTTTATTTCCAAGGATACTGTTGATTATTGTCCATGTATTTTTAATATTGTCTTTGTTTTTTTCCAGTTCTTTACTGTAATAGTCTCTTTTACTACATCTTATTATATATGTTAACTTATTTTTGTATGTTTTATACCGCTGCTCTGCTTCTTTTGTCCTTTTCTTTATGAAAGCTTTATATAATAAATTTTTCTTTTTACACGCCTTTTGTAGTCCTTTGGTTAGCCATGGTTTGTCAGTAAATTTGTGTTTAAGCTTTTTTTTAACTAATGGGCAGTTTTTTTCATAAAGAGTGGTTACAATGTTTATAAATGTGTCATAGGCTTCATTTACATCTGATACATAGACTTCTGTCCAGTCTTGCTTCAGCAAGTCTTCTTTAAAAGAACTGATTGCGTTTGGTGATTTGTGTCTGAACGATTTTGAGATTTTTTCTGGGTTGGGCCCCGTGTGGCCATGGATAAGTGCAAAGATTGGCAAGTGGTCGCTTATATCATTTATCAATAATCCACTTTCTATTTTCTTGTCGAGAACATTGACAAACAGGTTGTCAATAAGTGTAGCAGAGTGAGCTGTGATTCTACTGGGATGTGTTATTGTGGGATATAGACTCATGCTGTACATAGAGTTCATGAACTCTGTAACTACATTTTGTTGATGAGGATTCAGTAAGTCAATATTGAAATCTCCACAAATTGCTACCATTTTCTTACTAGTAATATTATTGTACAGCTCGACTAATTTATCTCTGAATGTCTCAATGCAAGTTCCCGGCGTTCTGTATATGCAGCTTATGATTAGATTTTTTGTTTTGTCTAGGTCAATCTCAACAGTAACACATTCCAGAATCCCTGGTAGTGCTAAGGACATTTCATTTACAAGCTTACATCTATATAGGTCATCAATATACAGTGCAACACCACCACCCTTTTTTTGAGATCTGTTAATGTTAAACATCTGATATCCCTCTATTGCCATCAGGGGAGCCTGGTCTTCATTAAGCCAGGTTTCAGAGACTGCTATAGCTGTGAATTTTCTGTTTAGCTGTTTTAAATAGTCCTGAATCTGTGAGAAGTTTTTGTTAAGACTTCTGCTATTGAAGTGTATTATTGACAGTTTACCATCTAATTGCAGTTGACTTTTGAATTGCTTTTCAGTGTAATATTCACAGTGGTTATGAATATTATTGAAAAAGTGGTTATCAGGATCAATATCATTCTCCATCTCTTGTGGTTTATGTTCAGCATAGTGGCATATTTTTAGAGTTTGAGTTTCCTCACTCTGTGTTTCATAGTTAGTGTTCATCTGTATTTATCTAAGTCAGTAGCATCTCTGATCATTATACTTTTTGCTTGCTCAGGTGTTCCATTTAGTTTAATCCAAATTCTACAATTTCTTGTCCAGGTTGTCTGTATCTTATTATGTTTCTTTAGCATCCGTGCCTGCCGTGCTAATTCAGCGTTTTTTTTTTGTCAGGTGTTCATTTCGGTAAACTTGAGTTTCCTTTAGTTTTTTGGCCTGCCTCAGTATGTCATTTTTCACCCTCCTGTTCACAAAGCGCATCACAATTGATTTCTTTGTTTTGTTATCTTTCTTCGGTAAAGCATAACAGGCTGAGATCGCATTGGCTTCTACCTTAATGTCTTTATCATTAAGGAACTGAAGCACTTGGTTTTCTAAGGACATTGATTCACTTATGGAAGCATGTTCACCACTCAGTCCTGTAGCGGCATGGGCGTAGGACTGATATCTGATGTCTAGTCCACTTATAACTAGGTCATCAATGCGAGAACCTTGTTCAAGATCCTCAACGCGTTGCTCCAAAAGACGCCCGTGTTGCTCCAGGTCCATAATTTTTTTGTCTTTTTCTTTTATTATTGAATGTAGGGCTTGTACCTCCTGTATTAGGTCTAATATTTTGTCCTGCTGGCTAGTCACTTTGGCCAGTTCTTCTAACACAAAGTTCAGAGTTTTTTTAATTTCTTCCATTTCCTCTTTTTTGGGTGGCATTTTACTGACCTGTGGATAGAAATAAGCAGAGAATCTGGCTAGGCCTCAACTAGCTCGGTCGCTACTGGACCCGTTGCTCCTGCGCAGCTTCTCCGCCGAGTGACGCTGCTCAGCTCCGCAGATCACCGCCGTCTATCGCCGGCGCCTGCCTCCGTCTACCTGGCCAGTTATGTCGTGCACCGCCGGCGCAGCCGGAATCCACCGATCACAGCCACTCGTCACCGTCTGGCTAGGCGGCTCCTCCGCTGGGCCCCGTCCCCGTCAGTTATGTCGCACTCCGCCGGCGCAGCTCTAATCCACCGATCACCTCCGCCGATCGGTGGCCGATCACCGTCGCTCGCTGTCGTCCGGCTGGGTGGCTTCTCCTCTAGGCCCCCTCTAGGCCCCGTCACCGACCGCCGTCGGTCTGGTAGTTCCTCGGCTGGGCCTCGCAATTGGGCACCGATTCAGGCCACTGTCCTGCTGGATCCAGGTGGCCCCCGTCTCTCACCAACGCCGCGCCCGAGCTCCCAATCGCCGCCTCGGTTGGTTCGTCCTCCTTTTAAATCCTTCTCTCCTCGGCTCCAGATGGCCAGATGTAAAGAATACCTTCTCACTGCTGCAGTTTCTCTGGGTTAGCATCTGGGTTAGCATCAGAGGCGAGCCTTTAGAGGTCGGAAACGGGGCGAAACGGAGCCAGATCTGCCAGAACCTTCACCAGGTCAGCACTGGGTCGTAAGGGTATTCCCCACGTTTGTTGGTAGCCAACAGAAGTCCTTATTTTGATGGTTTTGCTTAAAATTCTCGGCTCATATCAAGCATTACAAGTGCAGCACCGGAAGTACAGCACCGGAAGATTCCTTCAGACAGGACAGCAAAAACCAGGTTAAAGTTGAACAGTCCCTCTCATGGATCATCACCTTATCGTGGTGGGGGGTTTGCGTGCCCCAGTGATCCCAGGAGCTATGTTGTTCGGCGCAATTTGCCTCTGGTAGGGTCACCCAAGACAAACTGGTCCTGGGTGAAGGGCCAGACTAAGAACGATCCAACAGACTCTCATGATGAATGCTAGAACAAGGATTCAGTGCACCCTGCCCGGTATGGAGTTACCAGGGCCAGGCCTGGGGGAGGGACTCGATGGCTAGCGTCTGGTGGCTGGGTTTCCGCCCATGGGACCCAGCCAGGCTCAGCCCGAAGGAGTTACATGGGTCCTCCCTCCAGTGGGCTCACCACCTGCAGGAGGGATCATGGGGGTCTGGTGCTATGTGGATCAGGTGGCGGTCAAAGGCGGAGACCTTGGCAGTCTGATCCCAAGCTTCCTAAATTGGCTTTTGGGACGTGGAATGTCACCTCTCTGGTGGGAAAAGAGCCTGAGCTGGTGCATGAGGTTGAGAGATACCAGCTAGATATAGTCAGCCTCACCGCAACACACAGCTCTGGTTCCAGAACCAGGCTCCTGGAGAGGGGCTGGAGCTTAGCCTACTCTGGAGTTGTTCCGGGCGAGAGGCGACGAGCAGGGGTGGGTGTTCTTGTATCCCCCCACCTTGCTGCCTTTATATTGACATTTTCCCCAGTGGATGAAAGGGTTGTTTCCCTGTGCCTACGGGTTGGGAAATGGGTCCTGACCATCATTTGTGCCTATGCACCAAATGATGGTTCAGAGTACCCACCTTTTTTGGAGTCTCTGACTGGGGTGCTGGGCGGTGCTCCTCTTGGAGACTCCATTGTCCTTCTGAGGGACTTCAATGCACACGTGGGCAACGACAGTGAAACCTGAAGGGGGTTGATTGGGAGGAACGGCCTGCCCGAACTAAACCCGAGTGGTATTCAGTTATTGGACTTCTGTGCTAACCACAGTTTGTCCATAACGAACATCATGTTCAAGCATAAGGGTGTCCATATGTGCACCTGGCACCATGACACCCTAGGTCATAGGTCGATGATTGATTTTGTTATCGTGTCATCAGACCTGCGACCGTATGTCTTGGACACTCGGGCAAATAGAGGTGCAGAGCTGTCAGCTGTGGTGCGTTGGATCCGATGGCAGGGGAGGATGCCATTCAGACTTGGTAGACCCAAACGTATAGTGAGGGTGTGCTGGGAACATCTGGCTGAGGCCCCTGTCCTGGAGGTCTTCAACTCCCACCTCCGGAAGAACTTCAACCACATTCCGAGGGAGTCTGGAGACATGGAGTCTAAATGGGCCATGTTCTCCACCTCCATTGTTGAAGCGGCTGCCCAGAGCTGCGGCCGCAAGGTCATCGGTGCATCTCGTGGCGGCAACCCCCAAACCAAATGGTGGACACCAGTGGTGGGGGTGGCCATTAAGCTGAAGAAGGAGTCCTATCAAGCTTGGTTGGCTTGTGGGACTCCCGAAGCAGCTGAGGTGTACTGGCAGGGGTCTTATTCACGAGTGAGGGGAGCGAGACATTGACAGATGGATCGGAGCAGCATCTGCAGTGATGCGGACGTTGTACCGGTCCGTTGTGGTGAAGAGGGAGTTAAGCTCTAAGGCAAAGCTGTCGATTTACCAGTCAATCTATGTTCCTACCCTCACCTATGGTCATGAGCTTTGGGTAATGACCGAAGGAATGAGATCGCGGATACAAGCGGCTGAAATGAACTTTCTTCCTAGGATTGCTGGACTCACCCTCAGAGATAGGGTGAGGAGCTCAGTCATCTGGGAGAAGCTCAGAGTAGAACCAGTGCTCCTCCACATTGAAAGGAGCCAGTTGAGGTGGTATGGGCATCCAGCTTCTTCAGCAGGTGCTTTCAGTAAAATCATCTGCTCAAGATTCTGGTTGGAGGTAAAACCTGCAGGGTCTCAGGTCACAATGGCACACGGTTGGGGACCAATGTTTCAAAGGAGAAGACATGACTACTTAAAACCCCACTTCAGCACAACTCAACTGTCCCTTTAAGTTGGGATATTACAGTTTAACATCAAATAAAAACCATGATAAAACCAGTTTAAAATCAGATTTTAAATGGGGGGGGGGGACTCTGGGTTAAAGTCACAAACATTTGATGATGTCATTGTGATGTCACTGTGTTCTGACCAATCAATATTGTTGGTCTTCAGGAGGATCTGAGTGGTTGTCATGGCAGCCGGGGCGGTGTCAGCGCCGTTCATCTTTCCCATGATGCACCAGCAGACACATAGAAACAAAAACCACATAGACACGCACACACCTGTGTTTGTGCACTCAGGTAACACACACACACACACACACACACACACACACACACACACACACACACACACACAGAGGAAGTCACCTGACCTACTCTCAGGTGACTCAGGTCATGTGACCTCTCTCAGATTCTCCAGGTGTCTTCGTCTTTTTCTCACTGGATGGATCAAAGCCGACAGCAGCGGGAGGCAGGAAGTACAGCGGACCAATCAGACTGCCCGCTGGGAGGGTGACTGTCAGAGCCGTGGCTGTCTCCAGGTGAGTCCACATAAGGACAGGTAAGGGTGAGAGGACAGGTGAGAAGATCCAGGTGAGACGACAGGTCTAACTGTGCTTGTGTGCAGAGATGGCAGACAGAGCTCCACGGTGACAAAAGTCTTCTCAGTGGATCCTGTGGACACCAGGATGGAGGACATCGTCCAGCAGGTAAAAACATGCCTGCCTGCTGCAGACTACATTTTCCATCAGCCCCAGTCCTCCCTGCTCAACCGCTGCTGTAAGGCGTGGGTCAATAATTCACCTGAATGTCTTTTTTTTTTTTTCTTCTGCTCCTGCCTCAGGGAACATCCAGTCCTGCTGAGAGTTCTAATGGTTCAGTAAGAACTGAAGGTGTCGGTACACCCATTTACCTGTCTGCTCACCTGAAAACACACCTGTCCACTTACCTGATAACACACCTGTTCCTTTATCTCTTCCCTCACCTGTATGGTTGTCATAGAGCCAAGGATGGTGGGAAATTGCCCCCTTCAGTCTGGTCCCCGTTTCCTGAACAGTCGACTGGGATCTCGGACAGCTGCCGTAAACGGTGACTCATCACGGCGCTCTGAGCAGGTAAACGGACTAACAGCACACCTGTCCAGCTGCAGGTTCTCTGACCATCTGAGGGGGTCAACTTCCTGTTTGTCAGATTTCAGGTGAGCTGAGCCACACGCTGGCATCCAGAGTGCAGCGAGAGACCGACTACTTGCGGTAAGAACACATGCATACATGTTAGTGTGTGACTCTACCCACAGGGGTGTCTACAGGTGTGTGTGACTCCGCCCACTGATGTCCCCGCAGGTGTGCTCGGTGTCTGAGTCCATGGCCCTCCGACCCTTTCGCTCGTTTCTGCTCTCAGTGTGGTGCCACTGTTTCTCCATTAGCCAATCAAAGGAGGAGGAGGCTTCCCCCAGCTGAGAGAGGACAGGTACCACACACACACACACACACACACACGCCTGAGGTCGCCACCCATTCCTGATCGACACACCTGACCTCTGTGTTTCAGACACGGTTGTGTGTGTTCTGTGGCGCTGTGCTTCCTATTAACACACACACCTGTCTGATCTGTGAGGAACCCGTGGAACCACAGCTGATGCCACAGGCCACACTTATGCTGCAGGTACACCCACACACACACACACACAGGTGTGAACTGTGTCTACTGTGTGTATTCAGCGTGTGTGCGTGTGTCTCCAGGACCACGTGTTGTGTGTCTGCTGTGGAAGTGGAAATCCACCCGAGACCTCCACCTGCCTCACCTGTGAGAGTCATCTGAACCAGGTAACGACGACTCACCTGTCTCAGCTGTCCTCATCTGTAGAGATGTGACTGTGTTTATCATCTGTCAATGTAGGTGGGCGGAGCCCGGAGCACCATCCCCCCCGTCTCGGCAGCAGACGGCCAGACATTTCCCTGTTGGCGGTGTAAACGGTTAAACTGCTGCGACGCCAGATTCTGTGACTGGTGCGGCTCAAAGGTGACCTCACAGGTATCTGTGATATGGAGGATTGTGGGAAATGTAGTTGAAGCCTCAAAAGACCCTCAGGTTTACCCACTGGGACCCTTAATGTTCCTCTAGTTTATACAGTGGATATAAAAAGTCTCCACACCCCTGTTCAAATGCCAGGTTTTTGTGATGTAAAAAATGAGACTGTGGAGAAAGGAGGCAGGTGAGGCAACGAGCTGGACGACACAGTAACTTTATTCTTTTTCCAACATACAGTATTTTACAGCAAAAGAGATTCCCGGGTCTCTGTGCATTCCTCTTTTATATCTTTATTTCCATGCATCGAGACCCGGAACTTCCAACCATAACACACTGTTGTTTGAACAAAGAACTGTGTGGCACATTAACATAATGCCGGCGCTGCTTCAACACCCTACTTCTCACAGCGGCTCCGGCATATACTCTTCTCCCCGGGGGGCGCATAGTCCTTACTGTCCCATCTGGTACCCCCTGGTGACACCTCCTCTTTCAGTCCATTGTTCCCTGGGTGGAGAAGCCAACACCATGCCCCCCCCCCCCAGACACCCAGAAGGGGCACTAACCCCCCTGTCCTTTGGGCATGAGCTGGTGCCCATACCGGCTGTAGCGGGGGGGTCGCCGATCCAGTCGAACTGCCCTGCTGGTGGGGTGTAAAGGAGGGCACATCAGACTGTGGAGGGGAAAAGGGAGGGGGAGAACATCCACATCCACTTCGCGACCACAGGTCCCTGCCAAAGGATCGCCAAGTTGCGGAGCCATTAAAGGTGGGTGTCCGCGCCGGGGAGCTTGGGCCAACACCACCTGCTCATCTGCCAACACAAAAGCGGGCTTCAGCCTGTCGATGCAGACAGTCTCCCTACATCCCCCCCAAGTCTAACACAAAATGCTTCACCCCAGGTTCCAACACCCTGAACAGTCCGTCGTACAGTGGGTGCAGCAGGGTCCGGTGCGCATAGTTCCTGACAAAAATAAAACTGGTGTTCTGCAAGCTTTTTGGGACAAAGGTCCGAGGAAAACAATGGTGGGCTGGGCCCGGTACGTTAAAAGCCTCCGTACTGTGCAAAAATTGCACGGGCGGCTCAGCCTCGGGTGCAGGGTTTTCCGGAAAAAACTCTTCGGGGATCCGCAGCGGCTGAGAAAAAACAAATTCTGTTGGGGAGGCTGCCAAATCCTCCTTAGGTGCAGAGCGCAACCCTAAAAGAACCCAGGGCAGGCGGTTGACCCAATTTGTGTCCTTGAGCAAAGCTCTGAGCGCTGCTTTAAGCGATCTATGAAAACGCTCGCATAACCCGTTAGCCTGGGGGTTGTACGGGGTAGTGCAGTGAATTTTGACCCCCAGGCTCTGGGCCATCACGGATAAGAGTTCTACAATGAATTGTGGACCCCTGTCGGACGTGATGTCCGATGGAGATGCGAAACGTGCAACCCAAGCAGACAAAAATGCGTGCGCCACTTCCGGGGACGTGGTAGAAGCCAGCGGGACCACTTCAGGCCAGCGCATGGTGTAATCCACGACTGTCAAAAGGTGTGTGAAACCTTGTGACGGTGGGAGGGGTCCCACCAAATCCATGTGGATGTGGTCAAACCTCCTAGCCGGGATTTGGAATGGCTCGAGGAGGGCTCTGGTGTGCTTGTGCACTTTGGCCCGCTGGCACACGATGCAAGGTGCAGCCCACTCTTTCACGTCCTTGCGCAAGCGCGGCCAGACAAATTTCGCCCCCACTAGCTTCACTGAAGCACGCACTCCCGGATGCGAAAGGGAGTGGACGACTCAAAAACGCAACGGTGCCAAGAGCTCGGAACCACTGGGTGCGGGTGGCCGGTGGAGATATCGCAGAGCAAGGGAGGGCACCCTTCTTGCACCACCCTGCTCTACCCAGTTGGCGCAGACTGGAGCGCGCAAATGTCCGCGTCCCTGGCTTGCTCTGCGGCCATGGCAGGGAAATCTATTCCTCTCACTGTCAGAAAGGGTATACTGCTGGATAAGCATCCTCTTGAGCGCCTCACATTTTCTTTGGGCCAGCGGCTTCTGGAGCAGGCTCGTCACCTTTTGTGTGGTGCGTGCATCCAGCGCAGCGACCACATAGTAATATCTGGTACCATCTGTACCAGAAGTCAGGTTGTGAAGCCAGAAGCCTGGGAGCTCGATTGAGACCACGCACGCGGCGCTGGTGCTCTCCCGCCAGGCAGTCTCCGGGGCGGTGCTCGGCTCGCTTTCCATGGCATGTCTTTGGGTCACCAATGTGGAGAAAGGAGGCAGGCGAGGCAACGAGCTAAACGACACAGTAACTTTATTCTTTCTCCAACATATTTTACAGCAAAAGAGATTCCTGTGGCTCTGTGCATTCCTCTTTTATATCTTTATTTTCATGCATCGAGACCTGGAACTTCCGACCATAACACATTGTTGTTTGAACAAAGAACTGTGTGGCACATTAACATAACATAATGTCGGCGCTGCTTCAACACCCTACTTCTCTCAGCGGCACCGGCATTTACTCCCCGGGGAGCATATAGTCCTTACTGTCCCATCTGATACCCCCCGGTGACACTTCCTCTTTCGGTCCATTGTTCCCTGGGTGGAGAAGTCCAACACCATGCCCCGACAAGACCAAGATAAATAATTTCAAAACTTTTTCCACCATTAATGTGACCTATAACCTGTACAACCCAACTGAAAAACAAACTGAAATCTTTTAAAGGGAAAAATAAAGAATACAAAACTTACAATAACCTGTTTGCATAAATATGCACATCCTCTTATAACTAGGGATGTGGCTGTGTTCAGAAAAAAACAATCACATTCAAACTCATGTTAAATGGGAGTCAGCACACACCTGTCACCAATTAAAGTGCCTCTGATTAACCCCAAATAAAGTTCAGATGTTCTAGTAGGTTTTGTTAAGTTCGGCATACAAACCCAGAGTGAAAACAATCAGACCAACAAAAAATCAGCTACATGTGTGGCTAGAGGGGGCCTCTGATGCTCTGAAAGACTGCTTCAGCACTACAGACTGGGACACTTTTAACCATACAGCCACTCAAAATGGACACACAAACCTAGAGGAGTACACTGAGGCTGTTGTAGCATACATAGCAAAATGCATTGATGATGTCACTCGCTGCAAAACCATCACAGTCCATGCCAACCAAAAGCCATGGATGACAACAGAGGTCCACAGGCTCCTGAGGAATCAGGACGCAGCTTTGAGGGCTGGCGGCACTGCAGCACTAACAACAGCTAGGGCCAACCTGTCCCGTGGCATCAAGGAGGCAAAACGTCAGTACAGCAAGAAAATATCTGGCCACTTCAGCAACACCAGAGATGCACGTTCCCTCTGGCATGGCATACAGACCCTCACCAACTACAAACCTCCACCTCAGACCTGTGCGAGTGACATCACACTGTTTAACAACTTAAATGACTTCTTCGGCCGCTTTGAAGCACAAAACAGCACATCAGCACAGAAGACCACTCCTCCTCCAGACGACCAGGTCATAAGTCTGGATCCGGCTAGCGTGAAGAGGACACTTTGCAGGATCAACCCACGCAAGGCAGCTGGACCAGACAACATACCGGGTCGCGTTCTTAAGGACTGTGCAGAGGAGCTCAAGAACGTCCTGGCTGACATCTTCAACATCTCCCTGACTTAAGCTGTTGTCCCTGCATGTTTCAAAACTGCCACCATAATACCAGTCCCAAAGTAGCCTGTCCCATCCAGCTACAATGATTACCAGCCCGTAGCACTAATCCCCATCATAATGAAGTGGTTCGAGCAGCTGGTCATGCAGAACATCAAGTCCATCCTCCCTCCCTCCTACGACCCATCTCAGTTTGCATACAGGTCAAACAGATTCACAGAGAATGCCATCTCTGCTGCTCTCCATCCACCCCTCACCAACCTGGACTCAAAGAACTCCTACGTGTGAATGGTATTCTTAGACTTCAGTTCAGCATTCAACACAATCATCCCCCAGCACCTAATACAAAAACTCAGACACTTGGGACTCAAAACCTCTCTCTGTAACTGGGTGCTGGACTTTCTCACAGGGAGGCCACAGAATGTGCGAGTTGGCAGCAACACATCCAAGATCATCACACTGAGCACAGGGACCCACAAGCGTGCGTGCTCAGCCTGCTGCTCTTCACCCTGCTGACCCACGACTGTGTACCAGCTTACAACACCAACCACATCATCAAGTTTGCGGATGACATGACGGTGGTGGGCGTCATCACCAACAATGAGGAGGCCTACTACAGAAATGAGGTGAGCAAACTGGTCCAGTGGTGTAAAGACAGTAAGTCTTTACACCACTTCAGGAGGGGACACACACAGCATACCCCTCTGATCATCGATAGAGCAGCTGTGGAGAGGGTGAGCAACACCAAGTTCCTGAGGGTGCACATCTCTGAGGACCTATTCTGGTCCAACAACACCACATCACTGGCCAAGAAGGCTCAAACTTGCCTCCATTTCCTCTGCAAACTGAGGACAGCATGAGTCCCACTCCCCAACATGTGCTCATTCTACTGGGGCACCACTAAGAGCATCCTCACCAGCTGCATCACTGTGTGGTATGGAAGCTGCACCACCTCCTGCCGGAAGACACTACAATACACAATGGAAGCAACCAGCAAGATCATCGATGCCCCCCTGCCCCCCTCTCGGACATCTACCTCACCCACAGAGCAATCAACATTGCAGGAGACACCTCCCACCCCTCACACTCCCTCTTCAGCCCTCTGTCCTTGGGGAAAAAATACCGGTGCCTCCAGGTCCACTCCACAAGACTGTTAAACAGTTTTGTTCATCAGGCCATTAGGATCCTGAACTCTGCCCTCCTCCCCCCCTCCCCGGACCTTAACACACTCACCCACACAATAACTACCTCAGCTGTTGGCACAGAAAGACTGGCATACCAACAGTAATACTTTTGCTGCTGTATGTCTCTGCATGTTACTGCAACCATTTGCATAAATGCCATATATGCTGCTGTCTGTCATTGCAATACTGATCATGTGCAGTCCTATCTGTTACTATCTGCACCTACACTACCTCATTGAACCTGGTACTACAAGTATTACTGCTCTACTTTCTGTATATAAGATTGCTGGGTCTCATCGTTCATCGCTTATCTTTATTTGCACTATGGGAGGTCTGGGTATATCTTTTGTTGCCATTTGCACTTCTTCTTCTTCTTGGTTGTCCATCGATCCGATGATGACCATCCCTCATGTGTTAAGTCCTCTTCTTGCGTGAGCACGGAGATGGCTGCTTAGGCCGATCCTTGATCGGCAGACACAGCTGCAGTAGGGGCAAGGAAATTGCCCAGGTAATAACGCCTTTCTTTGTGCCCGTGCTTCAACTACATCAGCTTGCCTCTTCTCTTCAAAGTAGTCTCGTGCCTGGGTAGTGAGGGCGTGCCAGCCTGGCCTATCCATAGCCCACAGCTCTAACTGTTTGGGAAGGATGCCAGTGTGTCTGATGTTGAGCTTCACGCAGTCTTTGAATCTTTTGCATAGTCTGCCTTGGTTCCGCTTCCCAGAGCAGAGTTCGCCGTACATGAGCTGCTTGGGCAGCCTGTGGCCATCCATCCGGATCACATGACCAACCCATTGGAGCTGGGCTTTCAGAATCATGGCATTGATGCTGGACATCTCAGCTCTGTCCAGGACCTCAAGGTTTGTGACCCAGTCTTGCCAGTGAATGTTCATGATCATCCGTAGACTTCTCATGTGGAACTTCTCCATCTGCTTCAGGTGTTTTTTGCACACAGTCCACGTCTCACATCCATAGAGAGGGCTGGTGAGGACAACGGCCCTGTACACTTTGAGCTTTGTGGACAGCTGGATGTTGTGCTGGTTCAGGATGCGAGCTCGGAGAAGACCGAGAGCTTGACTGGCCTTGCAGATTCTGGCGTTGATCTCCTTATCCAGGCTGCCATCATTGCTAATGGTGCTGCCAAGGTATTTAAAGTCGTCTACCATCTTCAGTTGGGTACCCTCGATGGAGATAGAGGGGGGTAGGATGGTGGAGGCGGGTGCTGGTTGGAACAGTACCTCTGTCTTGCCGAGGCTAATGGTAAGACCAAAAAGGCGGGAGGCTTCTGCAAACTTATTCACAATGATCTGGAGATCAAACTCCATGTGGGCCATGAGGGCACAGTTGTCAGCAAAAAGTGCTTCCAGGACAATCTTTTCTGCGACCTTGGTCTTAGCCTTCAGTCGGCGGAGGTCGAACAGTGAGCCATCAAGTCTGTATCACAGGTATACCCCAAGGTCCAAGTCCCTGAAGGCATGGTTGAGGACGCAAGAGAAAAAGAGGTTGAAGAGGACCGGGGCTAGAATGCACCCCTGCTTGACGCTGTTGCTGATATTGAATGGCTCCGATACCTCTCCACCTGAGAGAACCTGCCCAGTCATGTTGTCGTGAAACTGGCGTATGAGGTTTATGAACTTGTCTGGGCACCCAAGCTTGAATAGGATGATCCAAAGGGCCTCCCTGTTCACCGTGTCGAAGGCCTTAGTCAGGTCGATAAAGACCGCATATAAGTCCATATTTTGTCCTAGACATTTCTCCTGCACTTGGCGGACGGAGAAGATCATGTCCACGGTGCTGCGGTTTGAGCGGAATCTGCACTGTGTTTCTGGCAGGTTCCCTTCAGAGATGTTGTTAATCAGTTGGTTGAGGAGGACCCGGGCCAGTATTTTTCCGGCAATAGATAGAAGGGAGATACCTCGGTAATTGCTGCAGTCCAACTTGCTACCCTTATTCTTGAACAGGGAGACAACAGTGGCATCCCTGAAGTCTTTGGGCAGTTGTTCTTCATCCCAGATGCTGGTGAGGAGGGAATGGAAGATTTCAAGGGCCACAGGACTGGCTGATTTGAATATTTCCACTGGGATTCCATTCATCCCAGGTGCTTTGCCTGAATTGGTTTGCCTAATCGCCTTCAAGACTTCGTCCATTGTAGGGGGGAGGTCAAGGCAGTGGACGGTGGGTTTTTGTGGGATCAGATTGAGGGTGTGGGAGTCTACAGTGGAGGGCCTGTTGAGCAGGTAGCTGAAGCGCTCTCTCCATCGTGCATTGATGCTGCTGTCCTCCTTCAGCAGAGTTGAACCGTCTGTCGACAGGAGTGGGGTAGTACATGGCTTGGCAGGTCCATATACTTCCTTGATGACGCTGAAGAACATCTTGGAATTCTGCATATCGGCGTATCTCTGGACCTCATCTGCTTTATTCTCCCACCATTCATTCTGCATCTTTGGCAGCGCTGCTTGTGCCTGTTTCTGGAGGTGCTTGAAGCAATCACGCTTGGAAATGGAAGTGGGGTCATTCTGCCACTCAACAAAGGCCTTCTGCTTGTCATCCAGGAGAGTCTTGATGTACTCGTTGTTCTCGTCAAACCAGTTCTGGTGCACCCGTTTCCTGGGGCCGATGGTGGTTTTTGCTGACTCCCTCACCAGTGCTCTAAACTGTTCCCACCTTTGTGTTGGGCAGCCAGTCAGGAGGCAATGGGCAATCAGTTGGCCGTCCAGATCTTCTGCAAATTCACCACGTCGCTGAGGTTGTTCAAGTTTGGTGACATTGAATGCTGGCCTGATGACTTCTGGCGTCTTGCGATGTGTTGGGGCAATATGCAGGGATAGGATGGATCTGACTAGACGGTGGTCCGTCCAACACTCTGCTCCGCGCATGGCCCTGGTGATCCTGACGTCACAGATGTCTCTCTGATGGCAAATGGCGAAGTCTATCAAATGCCACTGCTTGGATCTTGGGTGCATCCATGTTGTCTTATATTTGTCTGCTTGCCGGAACAGTGTGTTTATGATAGCGAGGTGGTTTTCAGGACAAAGGCTCAAGAGCATCAAGCCGTTGGAGTTCAATTTTCCAGTGCTGTGTGGCCCCAGCACGCCTTTCCAGTTACAGCAGTCTGTTCCGACTCTGGCATTGAAATCGCCTAGCAGAATGAGTTTGTCATTGGAGGGAGTGTCCTTCACGAGGGTACTGAGCTCCTCATAAAAGGCTTCCTTCACTTCATCGCTGCTGGTGAGAGTTGGGGCATACGCGCTGATGAGGGTAACGTGCCAGTTATGATTAAGGGGGAAACGGAGTTTCATCAGCCGTTCATTAACTGACGTTGGTAGGTCAGGAAGTTGCTTGAGAACCGCTGTCTTGATGGCCAGTCCTACTCCATGGATCCTCTCTTCATCTTTGGCCTTGCCTTTCCAGAAGAAGGTGTAGCCACCTTTTAGTTCAGCCACAGATCCTTCTTCGGCTAGTCTGGTCTCGCTGAGGGCCGCAATGTCAATGCCGTAGCGGCCAGTTCCCTTGCAATGAAGGCTGTTCTTCTATCAGGCCTCGAGGAGGCATCTCTGTCCATGAGCGTGCGTACATTCCACGCACCAAGAATTAGTTTCTTTCTTCTTTGGTTTCGGCCGCTTGGGGGGTAGAACTGCCAGCTGCGGTATGCTGGCCAGTTGGAAAGGACAAGCATTTGTTTGGGACACATTTTCTAGTCCCCTTCCTCATGTGAGAGTGAGCAGTGCTGTCCTAAAGAGGCTGCTCAGTCGCCTGGGGGAACGCCGAACTCCACTGTTGTCCTGGAGCCAGAAGGAGAGCGACTATTGCCACCAAGCCGCCTGCGTGCAGGGTTCAAGCTACAACTGCCAGTGGTCACCTCCACCTGTTGCTTTACTTGTTCCCCATCGCCGCAGGACTGTTGTAGGGTTGTGAGGACTAACACACACGAGGAAAACCTGTGCGGGAAAGTTTTTTTAAAAGTGAGAAAGTTGATGCACAGGGGCAATCCCACTCTCTCGGCCTCAAAAGCCAGGATCTGGTGGTACGAGAAGAGCCGTCATGACCAGGGACTTCCTCGGCTGCAGTGGATGACCACGACGTCTATAGTGCCTTGCCGTGCCCTTGCGTTCCACAACTCCTGCTGTCACCGCCTTCATGACCGTTGGGACAAAAGATGACTTCATCTGCTCAATCTGTCGACTACAGTCTTCACATACTTGGGTAGGGATACCCTGTTTAACTCACCGGAGGGTTTGAGGCCTGACCGGCTACCCTCGCCTGGTTCAGCCCGCCTGCCAAAGCGGTTTACCGGGGTGTGGCTGCTGCGCATGCTACAGCTTTGAGGAGCCACAGGCGAGAGTTGGGTGCCAGGTGGGAACCAATGTAGAATGAGCTGTCCTAAAAAGGACATGGCAAGCACCCCCTACAGAGGTACTATCCCTCACCAGACACCTTTATTTGCATTATGGGAGGTCTGGGTCTATCTTTTGTCGCCATTTGCACTACGGGTAGCATTACTGTACATACACTGCTGTTGTTGTTTTTCCAGCCTTATTCCTTTTTCTTTTTTGTATTGTGCATACCGCTGAAGAGAGAGAGAAACGCCATTTCAATTCTCCTGTATGTCCTGTACATATAATAATATTTACAAATAAAATCTTTGAATCTTGAATCTTTTCCTGATATTTTTGTAGTTACTGGTATCTCCATAACTGGTATAAAAGCAAACACTCGGTTGCAGCAGTTTAACTGAGCTTTATTGCATGCAGTGTCATATACATACACAGGCTCACGGCACACGCCCGTTGACCAGGTGGCTCCCACGACGAAAGAGGCAGAGCCTCTTCCGCCCACTCCTTTATACCATGGGCGGCATCACCACTGGAAACCGGCAGTAGCCACCCTGGTCTAGCCCATGACCAATCCAGCCGCCATCTTACTATTACAGCCTATTTACATGCACAACATTCCACCCCCCCTTCAAAAAAAAAAAAAAAAAATGCCAAGTGCACAGATAGCCCCCCCCCCCCCAAAAAAAAATGCTTCCCGACTCACACACAAAAAACAAAACAATTACAAAGACAAATAAACAACCTATCCATGCATATGACTAACTGGGGGGGGGGGCAGGTGGACTACCAGCACCCCCACATGGCTGGGCGGATTATTCTGCTGCTGAACAAAACAAAGCCGTGTAACTACAAATTAAAATAAAACAATCCCAGAACAGCTCTACACAAAACACATAATGACAGGACAAATAACAGCAACTGGCACCCCCGCCCCCAACACTCCCCCCCACACTGGGCATATTCCAAAACGTTGGGTATGTAAATATTCAATCATAAACAATCTACATGGGCCAAACACACCCCACCACCCCAAACCTGAGCACACAAAATGTTATTCTAATAAAATTTCACCCTAAAATTAGCAAAATCACATAATTTATACACATAAACCCCTCAGGTCAAAATTCAATCAATACACATCATAATTATAACAGAAAACTTCCCTCAACTTAGCACTCGCTTTTCTCTCTCTCTCTTTTTTTTTTTTAATCAAACCAGGGTACCAAACCAGCAGCAGACAAATGTAAATAAAAGAATAAACACATCCAGACTGGGGAGAAAAACACAGACAGAAATTAAAACAATTCTCTCAATCCTCAGGCGGGTCTTTCTCCCGACGCTTCCGTCTCTTGACCTCAGGGCTCCTACCGCGCCGCTTTGTCTCCTTCACCCTGTGCAGCTCATTCGGATGCCTCCTGGTCTGGTCAGACAAGCATAGAAACCCGTCACTCCAAACGGCCTCCACTTGGAACTGTCTCCTCTCGTTGCACTGCTCACACGAGTAGTGCTCACCTCTCATCCAGGCCTCAACCCTGGGCCGCACCACATTGCCAACCCACAGGGAAGTCCGCGACCTCCTCCTCCGATGGTATTCAAACTCACACTCCCCCACCAGCCTACGGAGCTCGGCAACAAACATTGTCACCGGTTCTCCTAACCGCTGGCAGCGTTGTCGAAAATGGATGCGCCAGACCGTGATGCTCTCATCAGCGTGAAAATGGCACGCCATCAATTCCACCACGCCGTCAAAACTGTCGGCCCCACCCAGGCTGTCCAACACTCTCTGCCCCTCAGCGCCCAACTTATGGATTAACACCGACCCCGCGTGAAGCCTCTCACGCTCGCCGAGGTCCAAGACCACGAGGTAGTTGGTAAAAGCCGAGAACCAACGAGGCCATGGCATGGGTGGCGTGCCCAGCGCCTCCAAAAATGGCTGAAATTCAGCAACAAAATTATCCATTCCCGCTTTTACCTTGTCACCAAATGTTATGTCCATAACTGGTATAAAAGCAAACACTCAGTTGCTTCAGTTTAATGAAATGTATGTATATGACACTGCACTTTATTACGTGCAGTGTCATATACATACACAGGCACACGGCACACGCCCGCTGACCAGGTGGCTCCCACTACGAAAAAGGCAGAGCCTCTTCCGTCCACTCCTTTATACCATGGGCGGCGTCACCACCGGAAACCGGCAGTAGCCACCCCGGTCTAGCCCATGACCAACCCAGCCGCCATCTTACTATTACAGCCTATTTACATACACAACAGTTACATCTTGCAGCACAAGCCATGGTCTGCAGAGAGCTTCCAAAGCATCAGAGGGATCTCATTGTTCAAAGGTATCAGTCAGGAGAATGGTACAAAACAATTTCCAAGGCATTAAATATACCATGGAACACAGTCATCATCAAGTAGAGAAAATGTCACAACAGTGACATTACCAAGAACTGGATGGCCCTCCAAAATTGATGAAAAGACAAAAAGAAAACTGGTCAGGGATGCTGCCAAGAAGCCGACAGCAACACTGAAGAAGCTGCAGGAATTTCTGGCAAGTACTGGCTGTTAAGTACGTTTAACAACAATCTCCCATCTTCTTCATATGTCTGGGCTATGGGATAGGGTGGCAAGACGGAAGCCTTATCTTACGGAGAAAAACATCCAAGCCCAGCTATATTTTGCAAAAACACATTTGAAATCTCTCAAACGCATGTGGGAAAATGTGTTATGGTCCGATGGAACCAAGGTTGAACTTTGTGGCCATAATTCCAAAAGGTATACATGGCGCAAAAACAACACTGCTCATCACCAAAAGAACACCATACCTACCTACAGTGAAGCATGGTGATGGCAGCATCATGCTTTGGGGCTGTTTTACTTCAGCTGGAACTGGGGCCTTAGTCAAGGTGGAGGGAATTATGAACATTTCCAAAAACCAGTCAGTGTTGGCACAAAACATTCAGGCTTCTGCTAGAAAGCTGAAGATGAACTTCATCTTTCAGCACGACAATGACCCAAAGCACACATCCAAATCAACAAAAGAATGGCTTCACCAGAAGGAGATTAAGGTTTTGGAATGGCCCAGCCAGAGTCCAGACCTGAATCCGATCGAACATCTGTGGAGTGATCTGAAGAGGGCTGTGCACAGGCGATGCCCTCGCAATCTGACAGATTTGGAGCATTTTTGCAAAGAAGAATGGGCAAATATTGCCACATCAAGATGTGCCACACTGATAGACTCCTACCCAAAAAGAATGAGTGCTGTAATAAAAGCCAAAGGTGCTGCAACAAAGTATTAGTTTAAGGGTGTGCATATTTATGCAAACAGATTATTCAAAGTTTTTTATTTTTGCCCTTAAAAGACTTCAGTTTGTTTTTCAATTGGGTTATACAGATTATAGGTCACATTAATGATGGAAAAAGTTTTGAAATTATTTATTTTGGTCTTATTTTTTTACATCTCAAAAACCTGGCATCTGAACAGGGGTGTGTAGACTTTTTATATCCACTGTTCGTACATGAGTAAATCTGATGGAGAAACACTATCATGTCAGACTTAAAACTAAACATGGCCGACACAAATATGGACCTCACTAAATAAAGGGCTGCCACTGAGGTCTCAAACATGTGGACCCGGAGCTTCGGAGGGGGGGGGGGGTCCATTAGCATACATCGGGAATGCATCTTATAGAGTTCTTGCCAATGTACAAATGACCTCTATAAGATGTATTCCCGATATAAACTTTGTACGTTGGGTCCATGTATGTATGCTGTTTGTGATTGTTGTGTAATATTGTGAACCATTGTGTGTTCAGCCATCTCGCACCATCACCTCCCTGATGTGTCAGCAATGCGGCGCCAGCGGACCTCCATACGCCCTCTACTGCACCGTCTGTGGTGTCCACCTGGAAGCTCCACCTATGACTCCCCACAGTGACATCACACAACATGAAGAGGGTGTCACCTCCACCCAGGTACACCTCACTGGTGACTTCACACCATCCACACGCTCCACGTAACTCTGACTCTGTCCCGAGTCATTTTGGAGTATTCATTCCTGAATTCTATGATTCTACCCATCAGGTCATGCCCTCATCACACATGGAACCACGTGTGACAGTAGCCCCGCCCACTGTGGACCGGTCGACCCAGACCACAGGACTCTATTACCCATCAGCCACCAAGCTGCAGAGGAATGAGCAGCAGAGGGCGCTACAGCTAACCAAGCAGTGGGAGACCAGAGACCACCACCCCCCGCTGACTGCCATCAGCCCAGGCAGAGGTACGGGATGGGGTGGGGGGGGCAGTCCTTTACCAGTTATGACACCTGTGGTCATCTCCACAGGTTACTGGAGGAAGCAGCTGGACCACGTATGTGCTCACCTGAGGAGTTACACCCAGAACAATGCTGCCTTCAGGGTACTGCTGGGAGAACCGCGTCTGGGTCGGGTAAACCTCACCTAAACCTCACCTAGACTGATCTAGATTACGTTGGACTGACCTGAGCACAACTAGACCAACCTGGACTCATTTAGACCAAGTTGACTTCAACTGTACTAATCAGATCTGTCAGTCTAACCTGGACTCACTTGGACCCATTCAGCCTGACCTGGACCTCACCTGTACAGCAGTGGGAGTGTGACCTGCTGACTTCCTGTTTCCTGTTAGGTGGTGTCCGCAGTGCTTCAGGAGGATCAGTACGAGGTCAGCCTGACCATCAGCTTCATGGCAGCATGTCATGACCCCAGACAGGTGAGTCTGAGATGGGTGAGGTGAAAACAGTTAAGTGGGTGTGGCTTAATGTGACTTACCCGTCTGCTCTTAGGTGGACTCTAACGAGGACGTGATTGGATCAGCAGTTCAGACAGAGACTCTGAGCAGGGTCACGGAAGGGTTGGCTGGTGGCATCAGTAAGAATGGGAGGATACATTAGAAAACAACCAACAGGAGCACAGGATGTTAGGACCAATAGGAGCGCAAGATGTTAGGACCAATTAGAGCACAGGATGTTAGGACTAGGGTTGCCAACTATCCCGGTTTAGCCGAGACTTCTCGTTTATTGGACTAAATGTTTATCCCGAGTGGGACATGCGTTGTCCCATATATTTAAGGCTGCCTTAATGAACAGGTTAGGCTGGACTGAAGCCCAGGGGCATACAAAGATCAGGGCCTATTATGAGCCAATGAAAAAAAAAAATCACATTGTTTTTAAATGGTCAAATTCTATGTCCATCACTTGATATTCATGTGTGGCTGCTGATTGGTCTAATTTACAATTGCTCCACATGGGTACCAGTAACAATAGCCTATCAGAGGAATTATTTTGACATGTGACTATGCAAGTGCCAGTGAGAGTAAGAAGTAATTAACTCAGTCAAAATGTCCGGCAAAAAGTTTGAAAATGGCGCTCATAAAATTATTGAGAGGAAAAGAGCTTAAGGAAAACAAATTGCTCAAAAAATCCCAAAGCATAAGTGATTTTTCTAAGCTGGAGCACTGAGTGGAGAAGGCTGCTAATTACGCACAGAGGAGACAGGTGGGCCATTAAAGCGCTCACCTGGAGAAGAAGGGAAAAGAAAGGCCATGATTGCTTACATCAGACAGCTGTGTGTGGGCCAGTGGACTCTGAACTTGGTAAAAAGTAGACTGGATCAAGCATGTATCCATAGAGTATGAAGATATTCATAAGTTGGACGTAATGTAGGATTTTTCTTTCAAAGGCCAGAAGAAAGACCTTCTAAAAAGGTAAGACATGCTATTTGCAGTGTAGCTTCCAGCCACCTTTGCAGGTTTTCCATTGCTGCTGTTGTGTTTGTTTGAATCAGGAATACTTCACTGATGTAATTTTATGCCAGGCAGTATCTGTTACACTGTAAAAAGGGAAATCTCAGCAAGATAAAATATCCTAAATTAAGGCTTTATGCTTGTTTGTCTCTCAAGATAATTTTGACAAGACAAGAATCTCTTTTTGTTGTGCAGTTTTCTGTAAGATTTTACTTGCTTTACTAAAGTTTTTACTTGTTTTAAGCAATTTAATCTTACTTTGTTGGCAGATATTTTTTCTAATTTTAACTAGAATTATCTATTGCCAGAATTTTTTTTAAAGTAAAATTATCTGCCAAGGGAGCAAGAAAATTTGTCTTATTAAATTGTGTAAAGCAAGTTAAAACTATTGAAAAGCATGTAAAAGTCAGGGATGGCCCTCGCGAGCCATCATAAAAAGCCACGAGTCACTGGTGAGTTTGCACAGTTTATTGGTGAACAGAAAAGAAACACAAAATAATGAGCCAAGGTGGGCTAAAACAAACTACATACAGATGACCATAGGGCAATAAAGAAACACACTTACGGTCATAGCAGTAGAGTGTTCAGCGTACGAACAGAGGGATGCTCACTCCCGTCTGACACTGGGGAAGTTTTGACGAGACTGCCGTGTCTTTTTGCTCCCAGCTGCCCTCTTAAGTGGAGGGTCGCTGATGAGGCGAAATGCAGCTCAGCTGTCAAGTTTGACAGCCGGAAGCCCCTCTGTTAGATCAAAAAATGAATTGACTGAGGCTGAATCAATAATCAATAGGCGGTTTTCCAAGTTCTGAGTCATTTATTCTCCTTCTGATCAGAAAGGAGGTAATCAGTAACAGCAAAACTTGCCTCAGCGCTTCACAGCACCAACTCCCTATGTGTTCAAGGATGTTGCTTTTTTATACCTCAGTCTCTTATCTAAGCTAGACTGGCTGGAGCCAACTCTCCAAGTGACTGCTCCTTTATCTGAAGTCAGCAATGAACATTCTGCTATGATCTTTACATGACCTGGTCATCCTAACAGTACAGTACAGCTTGGTATGATAAAACAATGAAACCTTCGTCATTATTTACAATCTTGCTCAACCTAATCTTACACTGAAAACAGACAGTCTTTTCAAGCCCTGAGACAATGAAAAAACATCACAGTGACTCAGACATTGGCTCATTATATGCACCAGATACAATTATAATATAAAATAGAATAATACAGCATTAACATCATATAGAATAATCAATGAAACCTGAAAATATCCTATCACCCTCCGAGCGCTGTCACAATAAAGGCTCAGGGAGCCAAAAGGGGCCCACAGCCATCAAATGGGCGAGGATAGTGCATGGCTCGAGCGCGGACGGGATCGGGGCTCGAACCATGACCATCCCCCCCAGGGTGGGCGGATGGGGGAACAGGCCTGGAGGGTGAGAACCAGCAAAAGAGAGGAAACACCATAACGATGACCGGGAACACATGTGGTAATTAGAGTAAGGTTTAAAAGAAAAACACAATACTCCTTAACGCACCATGATAGTCGAACAGAGCAGGGAAAAAAACAACCACGACTGAGATAGGGAATAAATGAGGCAATTTACAGAGTACAGTCAAAGGAAAACACAATACTCCATAACGCACAAATGATACTTAGAACAGGGCACAAATGAGGCAATTACTGAGTATGGTTAACAGAAAACACAATACTCCGTAACACACAGTAAACACACAGAGCAGGGGAAAAAGCAAAAACACCAAGAGTTAGGCATGTTTCATCCCTCAGACAGGAGAGGGGAGAGGAGAAAAAAAACAAAACATGCTAACCACGACAAATACACTGATCAGAACAACTGCACCGAATGACCTTATACCTCAGTGGGACCACACAACACATGAAGATGACGACAAGCAGAGTCCAGTAAAACGAGAACAGTTCCGGCGGTCTCCCTGCGTCCAATGGCCAAAGGGTGATTAAGGGAAAGAGGAAATGTTGGGCGGGCTGCCCCAGTCCCAGGCCCGGAAAGTCAGAACCTCCGGCGGCCAAACCAGGTCGCCCAGTAGAAAGCACAGTACGTCGGGTGGCTGACCCAGGGCACCGAACCGGCGAAAAAGTTCCTCAGGCGGCCGACCCGCATCCCTCAGCCACCAGAACCGTGGGGAAACAATTGGCAACGGCCTCCCTGCCGAGGGGAAAGAATTGGGGCGAATGTTGAGAACCCCAACGGCCCTCGGTGGCGATGAGCTGGGATGGTGATGATGATAATTATGATGATGACGATGAGCCAGCACAATGTCAGGTGGCAGAGGATCTGCAGCTCCTTCACCGACCTTGACCCATACCGATGCTGCACTCGCGTTGGACCCCGACTGGGTCTCGGCTGCACCCTTGTTGGACCCTGATTGGGTCTTGGCTGCACCCGTGTTGGACCCCGATTGGGTCGGCACTGCACCAGTGACGACCTCCAACCCCGAACCTGGAACCTCCGGCACAGCGACTGGGATTGGCTCCGCATCGGTGACCCTGGGAGAAGGCTCAGGAGAAAGGAAAGAACCGGGATCAGGATCACTGGTAGCGACAGAGCCCAGCGAGACGAGCTCGGATGCAGCGGACGGCTGCCCCTGGCTCGTCTCCCCGAGAGGCAGGCAAAAATGCTCCAAAATAGAAAGAAGAAAAACAAAGTAGAGCATTTGCCAGCACTTGGGTTCTGTCGCCGTCCAGGACTTCGCTGATCCAGGCTCAGGACGAAGAAGATCGTCGTCAGGCTCCCACTCGGCCATGGCAGGTTCTGCAGCCGGCATGATAGGTTCAGCAGTCTGAGGACCCTCCGGTACTAACGTCCACGCCGACGACCCGCACGGCGTGGTGGCAGGGGACCCTCGACCTGCTGGCTCGAACTGCTCCTCTGTGGAGACCCGGGGACGCTTCATTGTCGGCGCAGGTTCCACGCTGCAGTCCGCTCTCCTCCTCTGTCCATGACGTGGCTGCGGGGCTGGAACCAGGCTCTCCAGAACCGCAGGCCCCCTACTCGTCCGGCGACGTAGGCCTGGTGTCGTGGACCGCTCAGCGGAGGGAGACACAGAGGCAGCAGGTTTAATGACAGACACTACAGCAGGTGGTGGGAGCTTGGGGGACTGCGAACCCCGAACTCCGCCCCCAGGAGTCAGACAAGGCAAATCACAACTATGAGGAGAAGAATGAACTCGCACTTGCCTGTTTCCTGGAGGATGGATGGTGCCTGCTGTAGCGGACGTTGTTCCTCCCTTTCCCCGCTGGATGGTGATGGAGGGCCCCCCGGGAGGATGAGGAGGAGCCGCTCGCGATGGTCCACTAATGGGCTTCGCTGGGGCAGGACTCAAAACTTTCTCAGCAGCCGGAGATGACGTCGAGGAGGAGGGGACGACAGCTGAGACGATCTGGGCATGATGAGCTGACGGGACAGCGGGAACAGTTGACCCGGGCGGAGAGGCTGCGGGAATTTCCTCCTGTCATGGCGCAGAAGGAGCGGCTGGCTGGGAGGCAGAGCTCCTCCGATGACCCGGAAATGGATTCAGATGGGGTTCTCGCTGAGGTTTGCGTGGAGCGTGGCGCCGACGTTTACAGGCTGATGTCGAAGCAAAGGTGAGGTCTGGAAAATGCCGCTCTTGAGCGGAAATGGAGGCAAGCAAGTCAGCGTACTCCGGATAGTCACTCAGCTCGGGATTCCTCTCAACCAGCCTGACAGCCGCCGTCACGTGCTTTATGATTTGTGTGGGGTGGCTGGCGGAGTGAGCTGCAGCCACTCGGTCCCAGATGGACATTGCTGTCAGCTGCAACCTCTCTGGGGGATTCCTGACTGACGTCATGCTCGTTCAGGGATGACCCCTGGATGGTGCGACTCCTGGACCGGATCGGGGACAGGAACAGGATCCCAAAATGAGGAGCGAAGATGCCTCATCTTCGGCTTCCTGCCAGAGTTTCCCTCCAGCCCACAGAGTGTCTTGCGTTGGGAAGCGATGTCAGCCCTCCTCGTCGTGACTTCCGGGTGGTTGAAGTAGCGAGGAAGACGATTAAGGATGACCTCAGCATAGTCCAGGTGCCGGCGTACATCGCTGGGAGCGTCGTAGAGGGTAGCGGTGAAGAGTGTTCTATCTTCGTAGTCCAGGGCCTCCGCTAGCTCGTAGCCCAGGCTCCGAACGCGGGCCCTGAATGACGACATGACCTCCCAGTGTGCAGGTACCCAGACAGGGAAAACAACGTCCAATTAGGCAAAACTCACCGGGACTGGCGTCTCAGTCTGGTGGCAGTCTACTGTCAGGGATGGCCCTCGCGAGCCATCATAAGAAGCCACGAGTCACTGGTGAGTTTCAACAGTTTATTGGTGAACAGAAAAGAAACACAAAATAACGAGCCACGGTGGACTAAAACAAACTACACTACATACAGATGACCATAGGGCAATAAAGAAGCACACTTACGATCATAGCAGTAGAATGGTCAGCATACGAACAGAGGGATGCTCGCTCATGTCTGACACTGGGGAAGTTTTGATAAGACTGCTGCGTCTTTTCGCTCCCAGCTGCCCTCTTAAGTGGAGGTCCGCTGATGAGGCGAAATGCGGCTCAGCTGTCAAGTTTGACAGCCGGAAGCCCCTCCGAGCACTGTCACAATAAAGGCTCAGGGAGCCAAAAGGGGCCCACAGCCGTCAAGTGGGCGAGGATAGTGCATGGCTCGAGTGCGGACGGGATCGGTGCTCGAACCATGACAGTAAAATTTTCTTACACAAACTGTACAGCAAGAATAAATATCTCGTCAGACAAAAAACAAACATAAAACATTTGCTGCCCATGTATAAAACTGCTCTCAGAAGAGGCAAGGTGGAGACCAGAGACATAGATGTGTAGACAGAGGATTCAGTGCACAGCCTCCAGGAATGCTTTAACTGTACAGACTGGGAGATGTTCACACTGTCCTGCGGGGATGATTTGGACTCTTTGGTGGACGTCACATGTTCATACGTGGTTTTCTGTAAAAATACGATCGTTCCACGTAAACGTGTCAAAATATATCCCAACAACAAGCCATGGGTTACAAAATCAGTTAAATCCTGCTTACAGAGGAAAGCACTTGCCTTTAAACAGGGGTCTGTTTCTGAGCTACAGGTTGCCACAAAAGAGATGAAGGCCGAAATTTTAAGAGCAAAACAGAATTATAAATCAGAGTTGGAAAGTAAGATGGCAACAAAGAAACTTGGTTCAGCCTGGGTCAGTATGAAAACTATTGCAGGCCTTCAGAGCACAGAACGCAGTAATCGTGTGTTTTTAGATTGTTTTAATTCAGACGCAGAGCTGGCTAATGCTCTTAATTGTTTTTATGGTCGTTTTGACTCCTTTGATTTTAGCACTGAAACCCAAGATTTGAAACAGAAACTCAAAGACAATCAGCACTTTAATATTGAGGTGCAGGATGTTAAAAGGGAGTTCTGCGCTGTAAAAGTAAACAAAAGTCAGGGCCCTGATAATATATGTGGGTGCTTGGTAAAGTCCTGTGCACATGAACTGAGTCCTATATTTCATTACATTTTCAATAAGACCTTACAGACACAACATGTGCCTAAGATCTGGAAAGAAGCCGTGGTTGTTCCCGTTCCAAAATCCAGCTGTCCTAAAATGGTAAACGACTTTAGACCAGTTGCTTTGACTTCAATTTTAATGAAAATTTTTGAAAAACTGGTCAGATGTGAGGTCCTAAAGCAGACTGAGCATGCATTGGATCCTCTGCAGTTTGCCTATAGGCCTCACAGAGGAGTGGAGGATGCCACTGTCACTCTGTTTAACATGCTTTTTAAACATCTGGATGTTAATGGGACACACGCCAGGCTTTTATTTGTGGACTTTTCCTCCGCCTTTAATACAATCCAACCTCATATCTTAGTTGAAAGGCTCCTGCAACAATTTGATTTGAGCAATAATCTGGTGGGTTGGATTCTGGATTTCTTAACCAACAGGACGCAGAGAGTAATGGTCAATGGTACATTGTCTGACCTAAAGTGCTCTTCTACTGGCTCTCCTCAGGGGTGTGTGTTGTCACCACTACTCTTCATCCTGTACACAAACATGTGTCGAAGCAGACATGACAACAGACACATTATAAAGTATGCTGATGAATCAGTTGTTGTCAGTCTCCTCTAGGATGGTGAGAGTGGCCATGGCCCAGTAGTTGATGATTTTGTTCACTGGTGTGAGGATTCCTACCTGCAGCTGAATACGACAAAAACTAAAGACATGATTATTGACTTTAGGAAGAAAACTCCCAGGCACAAAGTCACCGTACTTAAAGGCCAGACCACCGAATGTGTACAATCCTACAAATATCTTGGGACGATTATTGATAGTAATTTAAACTTTGAAGAGAACTGTGAAAGGGTGTGCAAAAAGGGTCAGCAACATTTGCATTGCTTGAGAAAACTTGCACGTTTCCAAATTGACCGAACCATAATGACAATGTTTTATCGGGCTTTTATTGAATCTGTTTTATCCTTTTCTTTAGTGTCATGGTTTGGTCAGATAAAACTGAAACAGAGTAAATCCTTGGTTCAGGTACTTAGATGGTCCAGTCGTTTGCTTGGTGAGTCACAGCTGAGCCTGACATCCCTGTATACCAGACAAGTACAGAGGATGGCTACCTCCATTTTAAATGATGACTCCCACACCCTTTGCACTGCAACTTTCAGCTTCTTCCCTCAAGACGGAGGTTTGCTGTCCCAAAATGTAAAACCCAGCGCTACAAAAACAGCTTTGTTCCTACTGCTGTCAAAGAGTTGAACAAGTTTTAACAATATATTGCACATAATTTAGGTACCTATTTATTAACTCCATTTTATATTTACTTATTTTTGTAGGATGTTATTTGGGTTCTAAATATTTTATTGGGTTTTAGACCTTTGAGTTTTTAACCTCTTTGACTAGTTTTTAACTTTTTAATATGACCCTTCTCTCTTTTTTTTTCACAATATTTTTATTGAACGTTTTTTTTAACAAACATGACACCAACAATCAAACCCTAACACTAAAGTAAATTAAAAATAAATGTTCTAAAAACACCAACAACCATTAACAAAACAAGTCAAACAATGCTCCTCTGTTTAGCCTAGGTAATCCATTGCATAAGTATACATAATATACATTCACCAATTTGGAATTTACAAGGTCCACACATATCATTCACCTTCTTCTTCAGAAGTTATGTTTAGTTTCTATACATAATCAATGAAAGGTCTCCATATATTCTCAAACACATTTTCCTTTGATTTCAATATGTATGTTATTCTTTCTAGTGGAAGGTTTGTTAACATCTGTCTTAACCACTGAGTCACATCTGGTCTATGAGTCTTTTTCCACAGTAGTGCAATACATTTTTTGGCGTTAAGCAAACTGAGGTCTATGAATGTTCTTTCACTCTTATTAAAGTTATGCTTTTCTGGATACAGACCCAACAAAAACAATTTAGGATTCAATATGAGTTGTTTTGAAATTATTTTTTTCAATTGTTACCCTCACCTCTTCCCAAAACATTCTAATTTTTCTACATTCCCATAAACAATGAAATAGAGTTCCTTTACTTTCCATACATTTTGTGCATATATCTAGTATGTTTTTGTTATATCAATTTAACTCCACCGGTGTAACATACATCCGCATTAACCATTTAAAATGTATCAATTTAAGACGTACATTTATTGATTTGGTTTGAGCTTCTGTGCAAGCCAATTCCCATTGTTCCTCTGAAATTTCAATTTGCAGGTCTTCTTTCCAATAATTCATTCTTTTCTGTGAGTTTTCGCTTGAGGATAATATCAGTGAGTTATAGAACTCTGAAATAATACCCTTTCTCTTACTATTTTTCGTCAAAATTTTTTTGAAGTATGAATAGGTAGGTCGGGTGAGAGCATTATTTTGATTTGATCGAATAAAATTCCTAAGCTGAAGATATTTAAAAAAATGTGTTCTATTAAGATTAAATTTGGCCCTCAGTTCTTCAAAAGACATTATGTTGTCTGAACGTGACAAATATAAGTCTTGAATCTTTTGAATCCCTTTTAAATTCCATAATTTAAATACAGCATCCTCTCTCCCTGGTGTAAAATATTGATTACCCCATATTGGGCTAAATTGTGACAAAAAGTGCGGTTCTTTTAAATATTTTTTGATTTCATACCATATTTTGATCATATGCTTTACAATAGGATTTTTAACTTGTTTCTGTAATTTTTTAGCCGAGTCTGAGTATATGAATAAGGGAAAAGGTAAAGGTAAATTGTATGATTCCATCTCCATCCAGTGAGGGAGATCATTTGATGAAAAATAATATGTCATAGACCTCAGTTGTACTGACCAGTAATACAACATAAAGTTTGGACATTTCAGACCTCCACGATCAAATGGTAAATATAGTAAGGACAGACGTAATCTAGCCTTCCTATTGTTCCATATAAATTCCACTAACTTTTTTTTAATTCTTGAGAATAGATCTGAAGGTGGTGGTAAAGGAATGTATTGAAATAAATATAGTATTTTGGGTAAGATATTACTTTTAAGTATATTAATTCTCCCGATCATCGACATTGGTAGTGACATCCATCTCTGAAGTAACTCATTAATGTCTGTCATTAAGGCTTCATAGTTGATACTAGCGGCTGATTCTAACTTAGGCACAATTTGAATTCCTAAGTATTTAAACTGATTTACAACATTGAATTGATTTACCTCAGGAGCTGGGTGCTTTCTCTGGGTCTCATTTAGCATTAATATTGAAGATTTAGTTTTATTTATTTTATATCCTGATATTTCCCCAAAGTTCTTTATTAAATTTAACAAGGTCTGAATTGATTTTTTAAGATTCGACATAAACAAAATTATGTCATCAGCATACAGGGAGATTTTATGTTCTGTTGGTCCTACTTTAATTCCATATATTTATGGATGTAAACGTACTGCCATCGCTAAAGGTTCAATTGCCATAGTAAACAGTAAAGGTGAAAGTGGACAACCTTGTCGACAACCTCTATTAATTTTTATTGATTTTGAGATATTGCTATTTGTTAGGATTTCTGCTGTAGCATTATTGTATATTATCTGAACCCATTTTATGAAATTCTTTCCAAGTCCAAACCTTTGTAAAACTTCAAAAAGAAAGGGCCATTCGACCCTATCAAAGGCCTTTTCCGCATCCAATGATAGGAGAGCTGTATCCGGCGCTTCTTTATTAGAATAAATAATATTAAATAGTCTTCTTACATTATGGAAGCCTTGTCTTCCCATTATAAAGCCATTCTGATCTCGGTTAATTATATTTGGTAATATTTCTTGTAGTCGTCTTGCTAAAATTTTACAGATTATCTTAAAGTCTGCATTTAATAGGCTTATTGGTCTCATGTTTTCATATTTATTAGAAGGTTTACCTGGTTTTGGCAACAGTATAATTAAGGCATTATTTATATATGGTGGTAATTTACTATTTTGAAATGCTTCTAAAACCATTTCCAAAAATGGTTTTATTAATTTATTCTTAAATTTTTTATAGAGGTCAACTGGAAGACCGTCAGGTCCCGCACTTTTTCCTGATTTCATATTATCAATGGCTAGCCCAACTTCTTCTTGACTAATTTTTGACTCCAGTATCTCCCTATTTTCATTTGGAATACACGGTATAGATAATCCATCCAAAAACCCATTTATTTTTGTTAAGTCAGTTTCATTTTTTGTATCATATAGTTTTTCATAATAATCTCCAAAGGCACTGTTAATTTCTAAAGGATCTATGACTGCCTGTCCGTTACTTATAATACTGGTAATTGGTGTTTTAAATTCTAATTGTTTGATCTGCCATGCCAATAATTTTCCTGATTTTTCACCTTGTTCATAAAAGGTTTGCTTCAATCTTAGAAGACTCGAGGCAGCTCTATTCGCTGATTTTTTGTCATATTCAGCTCTCAGAATCAGTAATTCATTCTCTAATTTGGGATTACTTCCTGCATACACTTTTTCTTGAAGAATTTTTATTTTACGTTCCAATTGGACTCTCTCCTCTCGAGTCTTCCTAGATTTTGAACCTGTGTAACTAATAATATGCCCCCTAATAAAAGCTTTGAAAGCTTCCCACTTTATACATGCTGATGTTTGTGTAGTGTTGATATCAAAGAACTCATCTATCTGTTTTTCTATGTACTTAACAAATTCAATTCAATTCAACTTTATTTATATAGCGCCATTTCACAACAACAGTCATTTCATAGCACTATCAACTGTAGGGGGGAATCCCCACAGTTGCAGAAAGACCCCAGCAATCAGGTGATCCCCTGTGAGCAAGCACTTGGCGACGGTGGAGAGGAAAAACTCCCTTTTAACAGGAAGAAACCTCCAGCAGAACCAGGCTCAGGGAGGGGCAGTCATCTGCTGCGACTGGCTGGGGGGTGAGGGGATAGAGAAGAAGAAAAGAACAGACATGTAGAGAGCAAACAGCACGATGGGGACTCGATCTATGGGAGAGAACAAACAAATGTTAATGACCAGCAAAAAAAAAAAAAAAAAATATTTCATAGAGAGTGAGGAAAGGAGTGAGGCCCAGTGCCTCCTCATCTTCAACCTCAAATTCCTCATCTTGAAGCCATTTATGCTGAAATTGCCACCTACCAGGAAACTTTGTCAATTTCTTATATATTAGACAGCAGGGTGCGTGGTCAGAGATCACAATGTTATCATAGAAACAATTTTGAATCTTGGACCTTAATTCTGTGGAGATCAAAAAATAGTCAATACGTGAAAATGTCTTGTAGGTGTTAGAATAACAAGAATAGGCTTTGACTTGTGGATTCATTTCTTTCCATATATCTAGCAATCTCAATTCTTTCATAAAATGATTAATGGTCATCCTACATCCATTGTGCGTACAGTCCAGTCCTGTTGACCTATCTATACTGGGATTCAATGTACAATTAAAATCCCCTGCTATTATATATAGCCCTGTGAGTGATGCTAAAGTAAGAAATAAATTAACGAAGAAGTTTTGATCATCTATATTGGGACCATATAAGTTCACCAGATTTATATTTTCTAATAACAATGATCCTTGGATGATTAGATATCTTCCCAATTTATCTCCAATTACATTTTTCACTTGAAATGGGACTGATTTATGTATGAGAGTCATGACTCCCCTGCCTCGAGATGAAAATGATGAGGTGAACACACTTCCCTGCCATCTACTCCTTGTTCTTTTTACATTCTTTTACATTTTACAGTTTTCTTTCAGTTCAAAGCTTAGTCATGGAGTTCCACAGGGATCTGTGCTAGGCCCTACTCTTTTTAGTTTATATATGCTTCCCTTAGGCAGAAAGCACTGTATACATTTTCATTGTTATGCAGATGACACACAATTATACCTGTCAATGAAGCCAGATGATACTAATCAATTAGCCAAGTTAGAAGCCTGTCTTAAGGAAATCAAAGCTTGGATGACTTGTAATTTCCTGCTATTAAATTCAGATAAGACTGAAGTCATTCTTGTTGGTCCAAAAAACCTTAGAAATTCCTTTCCAAATCAAACTTTCAGTTTGGATGCAGTTACTCTTTCTCTTAATAGCTCTGTGAGGAACCTTGGAGTTATTTTTGATCAGGATTTGTCCTTCAATTCACATATTAAATTTGTTTCTAAGACTGCCTTCTATCATTTGCGTAATATTGCCAAGATTAGGAGCATCTTGTCTCAGAGTGATGCTGAGAAGCTGATCCACGCTTTTGTTAGCTCGAGGTTAGATTATTGTAATTCTTTATTATCAGGCTGTCCTAAAACAGCTTTAAAAAGTCTTCAGCTGATCCAAAATGCTGCAGCAAGAGTTTTAACAGGTACTAGAAAGAGAGATCATATCTCTCCAGTTCTGGCCTCCCTTCATTGGCTTCCCATAGAGTTTAGAATTAAGTTTAAAATCCTTCTTCTTACTTACAAAGCTCTAAACAATCAGGCTCCTTTTTATTTAAAAGATCTGATACTACCGTATCATCCTAACAGAGCACTACGCTCCCAAAATGCAGGATTACTTGTAATACCTAGAATCTCCAAAAGTACAATGGGAGGCAGAGCCTTCAGTTATCAAGCTCCTCTCCTGTGGAATCAGCTGCCAATCTGGATTTGGGAGTCAGACTCGATCTCTGTTTTTAAGAATAGGGCTAAAACCTACCTTTTTGATATAGCCTACAATTAGGGAGGGATCATGTGTTTCTGAACCCTCCCTTAGTTATGCTGCTAATAGGTTTAGTCAGCCAGGGGACCTCCAGTAATGCACTGGGCCTCACTCCTTTCCTCACTCTCTATGAAATATTTTTTTTTTTTTTTTTTTTTTTGCTGGTCATTAACATTTGTTTGTTCTCTCCCATAGATTGAGTCCCCTTCGTGCTGTTTGCTCTCTACATGTCTGTTCTTTTCTTCTTCTCTATCCCCTCACCCCCCAGCTAGTCGCAGCAGATGACTGCCCCTCCCTGAGCCTGGTTCTGCTGGAGGTTTCTTCCTGTTAAAAGGGAGTTTTTCCTCTCCACCGTCGCCAAGTGCTTGCTCACAGGGGATCGCCTGATTGCTGGGGTCTTTCTGCAACTGTGGGGGTCTTCCCTGCAGTTGATAGTGCTATGAGATGACTGTTGTTGTGAAATGGCGCTATATAAATAAAGTTGAATTGAATTGAATTGAATCCTCCTCTACTAGATGAGTTTCTTGTAAAAACACAATTTTTGAACCTATGTCTTTTATTTTATTCAAAACTTGTTTAAGTTTTTTTAGATTTTGTAGACCTCTGCAATTCCATGATGTTAAATTAAGCTTAACGCTTTGGTCTATGATCAATAAAGAGTTTGAGATTACCTTGCAATATAAACATGCTCATACAGAGAAGCAAAAACATGGATGGTTGAACATTCATCCCACAAACTACACACAAACAAATTCCCCCTTCCCACATTCGTGGTAATCCCCCCAAAATCAAAAAAAAAAAAAATTCCGTCTCCCGTTATAGCCTGAATCTGCTCCTCCCCCATGAGGATCAGTCAAACCACTCACTCTTTCCTCCTCTCAATCACACTGACTCTGCTACTTTTAATGACATGACAATAACTCTCTTCTGTAGTTTTTCCAATTTAACTCCAAAATTTTATAGCAACTTTGTACATCATAGCTTTTTTTTTTAATATATAATACAATCTATATTTTGTAGACATGCTATATGTTTCAAATCAGTCAGATACTTGAACACTTGCTTAAATATTCTACCTTTTATATCTTGTTCTTGCTTCATGCTTGGCTCTCGCCAGTCTCTCCTTGGATCTGCTTAATGAGTTCCTGCGCCTCCTGAGGGGTTTTAAAGACTTGGGTTCTCCCTTTATACGTAACCAGCAGTCTTGCAGGATAAATCACTCTGTGACGAATCCCAAGGCTGCGCAGCTCTTTACGGGCAGGGTCAAACTGTTTCCTTAATTGTTGGATTCCTGTGGCCAAATCTGGGTAGAACCACACCTGTTGATCCTGGTATTTAATTTCTCCTTTAGTACGCGCTGCGTTGGAGACCGTCATCTTGTCCCTGTAGTTGAGGAACTTCATAATCAGCATCCTCGGTGTTGTCTTCTTATCTCTCTGTGGGCCTATTCGGTGTGCGCTTTCCAAGACGACTGATGACTGTAGATCTGCGTTATTCAGCGCTTCTGGAATCCACTTTTCCAAAAAGGAACACGCATCCTGTTCCTCCGCCCCCTCCAGAAGGCCCACAAGCCTTAAATTATTCCATCTCGACCGGGACTCTAAGTCCAAGACGTTATCTTCCAGACGTTTATTTTTTAATTCCAATGTTTGGACCTTTAATTGCAGGCTGTTGACGTCATCTTCAGCGTTGGAGATCCGGAGCTCTGCCTGCGATATTCGCTCCATACAGTCGCTTAATTCTTTTCTCATAGCTTCTAACGCAGCTATAATCCCATCAACCTTAGACGAAAAGTCTGTTCTCATAGCGCTGATGGCAGCAAGGACCGCATTCGTTCCTTCGGCAGTCACCGCACCACTGCTAGCTCCCTCCTCAGCCATGGTCACAGGCGATTTATCTGCTGCGTCACGAGCGTGGAAATCTGTTAACTTGGCTTGTCTCGACGAATCAGTTTTTCCTCCGCCTGATTTCACAGCCTTAGTTTTTACCATATCCGCCCCCAAACGCTAGAATAGGTTTTTGTTCGAATTGGGAGAGTTTTAGCCTACTTTTTTATCATTAGGAGCAGAGCAGAGTGGAGCACACCCTCCTACGCGGCCGCCATAACCGGAAGTCACCCTTCTCTTTTATCTCTGGTTTTTCTCTCATCTCTTTGTCTTTATACCCTGATTGGTGGAGCCTTGAGTATTTTTATGATGTTTATAGTCAGCTTCATGTGTGCCTGTGTTTGTGTTTATGTTGAATGTAATTGTGGCTTGTAAATATGGATGTCACCAGACTGCCAAACAAATCTACCTATGGGTACAAATAAAGTAACCTGAACCTGAACCTAAACAGTCTTAATTTATTTCGATTTACTTATATTTTGACTTTTTGCAATGTAGTTGTGTTTTCTAGCTCATAGTTGCGTCGTTTCTCAAAGAGAAACAAAAATGAGGCTGTAGTGGCATAGGAGGTAGAGCAGGTTGCCCAATAACCGGAGGGTTGGCGGTTTGAATCCCACTCCCCCCACCTTGCTGTTGTGTCCTTAGGCAAGACACTTTACCCACCTTGCCTCCAATGTGTTCACGATACATTACACTGATGTATGAATGTGAATAAATGTTCAGTGGTGGTCGGAGAGGCCATTGACATGGATTGACAGCCATGTTTCTGTCAGTCTGCCCCAAGGCAGCTGTGGCTACAGAGCTAGCTTACCACAATCATTGTCTGTGGCGTGAATGAATAATGGACTCATTGTAAAGTGTATTTGGGTGTCAGGAAAAGTGCTATATAAATGCAATCTATTATTAAAAACATTAATTAATTAATTAATTAATTTCTAGGTATACAGGTACATCTCAAAAAATTAAAATATCGTGAAAAAATTCAATATTTTTTGTCAGTCATTTCAGAAAGTGAAACCCATATATTATATAGATTCATTACACAGAGAGTGATATATTTCAAGTGTTTATTTATTTTAATTTTGATGATTATGGCTTACAGCCCATGAAAACCCCAAATTCAGTTTCTCAAAAAATTAGAATATTACATAAAATTAATTTTAAAAAATGTTTTTTTAATAGAAATGTTGGCCAACTGAAAAGTATGTCCATGTACCATTCAGTACTTGGTCGGGGCTCCTTTTGGATTAATTACTGCATCAGTGTGGCGTGGCATGGAGGTGATCAGCCTGTGGCACTGCTGAGGTGTCATGAAGGTCCAGGTTGCTTTGATAGTGACCTTCAGCTCGTCTGCATTGTTGGGTCTGGTGTCTCTCATCTTCCTCTTGACAATCCTCCATAGATTCTCTATGGGGTTTAGGTCAGGAGGGTTTGCTGGCCAATCAAACACAGTGATGCCATGGTCATTAAACCAGGTTTTGACACTTTTGGCAGTGTGTGTGTGTGTGTGGGGGGGGGGGGGGGCAAGTCCTGCTGAAAAATGAAATCAGCTTCTCTATAAAGCTTGTCAGCACAGGGAAGCATGAAGTGCTCTAAAATTTCCTGGTAGACGACTGCGCTGACTTTGGTCTTGATAAAACACAGTGGACAAACACCAGCAGATGTCCTCTGTTAAGATAAAAGTAAATTTTGCATTTGATTTGGAAATCAAAGTCCCAGAATCTGGAGAAAGAGTAGAGAAGCACAGAATCCAAGTTGCTTGAGGTTTAGTGTGAAGTTTCCACAGTCAGTGATGATTTGAGGAACGATGTCATCTGCTGGTGTTTGTCCACTGTGTTTTATCAAGACCAAAGTCAGTGCAGTCGTCTACCAGGAAATTTTAGAGCACTTCATGCTTCCCTCTGCTGACAAGCTTTATGGAGAAGCTGATTTCATTTTCCAGCAGGACTTGGCACCTCCCCCTCACTGTCAAAAGTATCAAAACCTGGTTTAATGACCATGGCATCACTGTGTTCGATTGGCCAGCAAACTCTCCTGACCTAAACCCCATAGAGAATCTATGGAGTATTGTCAAGAGGAAGATAAGAGACACCAGACCCAACAATGCAGACGAGCTGAAGGTCACTATCAAAGCAACCTGGACCTTCATAACACCTCAGTAGTGTCACAGGCTGATCACCTCCATGCCACGCCACACTGATACAGTAATTAGTCCAAAAGGAGCCCCGACCAAGTAATGAATGTGTACATGGACATACTTTTCAGTCGGCCAACATTTCTATTAAAAAGCTATTTTTTAGAATTTATTTTATGTAATATTCTAATTTTTTGAGAAACTGAATTTGGGGTTTTCATGGGCTGTAAGCCATAATCATCAAAATTAAAATAAAACACTTGAAATATATCACTCTGTGTAATGAATCTATATATGGGTTTCACTTTCTGAAATGAGTGATAAAAAATATTGAACTTTTTCATGATATTCTAATTTTTTGAGATGTACCTGTACAGTGTGGTATAGTTTTCCCTTGCAGTATTAAACATGGCATTGAATATCAGTATTTTTAAGGTTTTATCAAGGTAAAAAAAAAAATCCCAGTATGATGGCAACACTAATGTACACAACATCATGGCATCGAGTGATAGTTAAAACTCTCTGTCCCTTATTTGGCTGTGAGAAAGTTGGCAACCCTAGCTAGGACCAACAGGAGTACAGGATGTTAGGACCAAGAGAGCGCCTAAATCACAACCCTTCTACTTCAGCACATGGGACCTCACATCGGAAAAAAATCTCCATTGAAATGAATGACAAGAGCAAAATTATCTTTTGATCCCGATCGAATTTTGCCACGAGTTACACATATATTTGTCAATTTAAAAGATAATTTTCCATGTAAATAATGGTGTAGGTTACTGTCCAATGGTTAAGGTATAAGGTTGTGAAAATATGTAAATTAAAATCTGGTACAAAGCATCTTTACCCTGTGTTTAATGTTTTTTTTTCTGTCCATGGTCCCTGACAAATAAACCAATACACTAAACTAAAAGACTACAGACAGATTTACCTCAAACTGCGTCATCACTTTCAAAGCACGCCCAGGGGGAAGTAACCAACAGTCCTCTGGATCAGCTGCAGCTCTCAAAGTACAAAACAATACCTTTGTGTTGTTTTTCTCCTCTTTGGATCCTTCTTTCATCAGTCAGGAAATAGGATGTGAGCTTTAAGAGAGAAGCCATGATGATCGTGTTTGGTGATGAGGGATGATGGAATGTAGTGCGCTAAACGTATTCACAAAAACTAAATATTACTCTATTATACAACAGCCGACAGCTTAATTATGTGGAAAATTATCTTTTAAATTAACAAACATACATATGTGTAACTCGTGGCAAAATTTGATCAGGATCAAAAGATAATTTCACTCTTGCCATTCCTTTCACTGGAGATTTTTCTGATTTAAGGTCATATACAGTGGATATAAAAAGTCTACACACACCTGTTCAAATGCCAAGTTTTTGTGATGTAAAAATGAGACTAAGATAAATCATTTCAAAACTTTTTCCACTATTAATGTGACCTATAACCTGTACAACCCAACTGAAAAACAAACTGAAAAGGGGAAAAAAAAAAAAAAACTTACAATAACCTGGTTGCATAAATATGCACACCCTTAAACTAATACTTTGCTGTAGCACCTTTGGCTTTTATTACAGCACTTAAATCTTTGGGTAGGAGTCTATCAGTGTGGCGCATCTTGATGTGGCAATATTTGCCCACGCTTCTTTGAAAAAACACTCCAAATCTGTCAGATTGCGAGGGCATCTCCTGTACACAGCCCTCTTCAGATCACCCCACAGATGTTCAATTGGATTTAGGTCTGGACTCTGGCTGGGCCATTCCAAAACCTTAATCTTCTTCTGGTGAAGCCATTCTTTTGTTGATTTGGATGTATGCTTTGGGTCATTGTCGTGTTGAAAGATGACATTCCTGTTGATCTTCAGCTTTCGAGCAGAAGTCTGAAGATTTTGTGCCAACACTGACTGGTATTTGGAACTGTTCATAATTCCCTCCACCTTGACTAAGGCCCCAGTTCCAGCTGAAGAAAAACACCATGCTTCACTGTAGGTATGGTGTTCTTTTGGTGATGAGCAGTGTTGTGTTTGTGCCAAATATACCTTTTGGAATTATGGCCAAAAAGTTCAACCTTGATTTCATCAAACCATAACACATTTTCCCACATGCATTTGGGAGATTTCAAACGTGTTTTTTGCAAAATGTAGCCAGGCATCGATGTTTTTCTTTGCAAGATAAGGCTTCCGTCTTGCCACCCTACCCCATAGTTCAGACATATGAAGATGGGAGATTGTTGTCACATGTACTAAACAGCCAGTACTTGCCAGAAATTCCTGTAGCTCCTTCAATATTGCTGTCGGCTTCTTGGTAGCCTCCCTGACCAGTTTTCTTCTCATCTTTTCATCAGTTTTTGGAGGGACGTCCAGTTCTTTGTAATGTCACTGTTGTGCCAAATTTTTTCCACTTGATGATCACTGTCTTCACTGTGTTCCATGGCATATTTAATGCCTTGGAAATTCTTTTGTACCCTTCTCCTGATTTGATACTGTGGTGGACACAATACACATGGTACTCCACCCAGGACAAGGGGGTTGGTGGGGGAGAAGATAGAGATGCTAATGGAGAAAAGTGAGAGGAGCCAAACAAAGAGAGATGTGCCTTTCACCCCCCAATTGCACCAGGTTCACACCTGAAGACACAGGGGTGCGAATATATTGTATCAAGACCTGCTCTGTGACGTGTGTGTCAATGTTATGTTAATGTGTGTACATCTCTGCATGTTAATGTGTTTACCCTGTGTGCCGGAGGCGGGAATAAAAGTGTCCAGCTTGCTGTCTTGTTTGCTTTCATCTTCTACATTGGTGACCCTAAGACGTGCAATGGAGAACGAGCCGGACACCGCCCCTGAGACAACCCAGAGAAAGACACGCTGTCACAGTCAAGCTCCCAGACTTCTGGCTTCACAATCCGACCGCTTGGTTTCTACATGTGAAAGCCCAATTCGCACTCCGTGGGATCACAACAGACGACACCAAATATTATCATGTGGTCGCTGCGCTGGATGTGCACACCACGCAGCAAGTGACGAGCCTGCTCCAGGAGCTGCTGGGCCAGGGGAAATATGATGCGCTCAAGCAGATGCTACTTCAGCGTTATACCCTGGTGGACAGTGAGAGAGCAGAGAAACTCCTAACGTGCTCAGAGTTAGGTGACAGATCATCTGTGGAGCTGATAGAGAGCATGGTAGCATTGATGGGGAAGAACGACAAATCCTTCCTGTTCGCCTACCTGTTCCTCAGGAACCTACCTCCTACAGTGAGGGCGATCCTGGCCAACTCGCCGCTGCTGGTAACCAAGAACCACCGCGCTCTGGCGCAGGAAGCGGACTGCATCATCCTAGCGACCAGAGCTTTTAGCGTGCACACGACAACACGGGCATCCATGAAGGACTCCAGTGCGGTCAAAGAGTCGTTGGTGGTGGCTGGGACGGACGCAGGAATGGGACGCTCTGTTTCTATCACCGCCGTTTCAGCTCGAATGCCCAATGCTGTCTGCCGCCGTGTCAATTCAAGAAGCCGAGAAATGGCACGGCCAGTAGCAGCTGCGACCACTGGCGACAGGAACAAGCTGCTTTTCATCACAGACACACATTCGGGGAGACGTTTCTTGGTGGACTCCGGCTCCTAGAAGAGCATCATTCTGCCAGTCAGCGCAGACAGGTCGGCAGGAGGCAGCGGTCCCAAGCTCACGGCCGCCAACAGATCCAACATTAGGACGTTTGGCGAATGGACGTTGACGGTATGTTTACACGGATGCAATTACCAGTGGGACTTTGTGGTAGCTGCATGTTCTGTCCCTATTTTAGGCGCAGATTTTTTATGTGCTTATGGGTTGTTAGTCGATGTTGCCAACAGATGTTTAGTGGATGCCATCTCTTTTTCCTCCTTGCCCTACACATCTCGGGGAGTTGGGCCAACAACACAGGCTAACGTTATAGCTCCAGGGGGTAAGTACCAACATTTACTTTCACAGTTCCCAGCACTCACAGTTCCGACTTTTTCTGCTACAGTAACCAAACACGGGGTCGAACATTTCATAACCACAAAAGGCCCGCTGGTGTTCGCGCCACCTCAGTGCCTGGACGCGGTTAAACTAGCCAGCGCGCGTGAGTTTACCAACTTAGAGCAGCTGGACATTGTTAGGTGCTCCAACAGCCCGTGGGCGTCCCCGCTACACATGGTGCCCAAGGCCGATGGGTCGTGGCAACCATGTGGCGATTTCCGGTGTTTGAACAATGCCACAGAACATGATCGGTATCCCATCCTGCCCATCCATGATTTTTCCGTGCATCTGGCCAGGACGCGTGTTTTTTCCAAAGTGGATCTGGTCCGCGGTTATCACCAAGTCCCGGTGCACACAGAGGACGTTCCCAAAACAGTGGTAATAACTCCTTTTGGCCTTTTCGAGTTTTTACGTATGCCGTTCGGGTTAAGGGGCACAGCACAAACCTTCTAAAGAATGATAGAGGCGGTGCTCCGTGACCTGCCTTTTGTTTTTGTCTACTTAGACGACATTTTGGTGGCTAGCGCCTCCGAGGAGGAGCACCTCGCCCATCTCAAACTAGTTTTCCAGAGGTTGGAAGTGCATGGGCTTATCGTTAACCTGGCTAAGTACCAGTTCGATGTGCCAGAGATTGATTTTTTGGGTCACCACATTTCGCCGGAGGGCGCAATTCCACTGCCTGATAAGGTGCACGCCATGTCGGATTTTCCGCATCCACAGACCATGAGAACTTTCCAGGAATTTTTGGGTATGGTCAACTTTTACAACTGTTTCCTCCCCCGAGCAGCCCAGCTGCTGCAACCGTTGTATGCCGCGCTCAAAAAAAAAAAAGAAGGCTGCGGAAAACATCGAATGGACCCCCGAGCGAGTCCAGGCTTTCGCAAATGCCAAAACAGCGCTCACTAACGCCACTTTTCTAGCCCATCCTGCCCTGTCAGTGCGGACAGCACTCACCACTGACGTGTCTGACGTTGCCTTTGGGGCAGTGGTGGAGCAGTATGTTTCCGGTTTGTGGCAGCCTCTTGCATTTTTCAGCCGTACTCTGCGTGTCAATAAACGCAAATACAGTACGTTTGACAGAGAGTTGTTGGCCGTCCACCTGGCGATGTGCCACTTCCAGCTTTGGCTGGAAGGGCGCAACTTCACCGCATTCATTGATCATCAGCAACTAATGTATGCAATGTTCAAAGTCTCGGAACAGACGTCGGCGCAGCAGCAATAGGATTTGGCCGTGATCTCGGAGTTCACGACTGACATCCAGCACGTAGCTGGTAAGCTTAATGTTGTGGCTGACTGCCTGCCGCGTGCGCGAGTCTCCCTGGTTAACATGGGAATAGATTTCCTGCAGCGCAAACCGGGGACGTGGACATTTGTGCGCTCCAGTCAGTGCCCACTGGCTTAAAACTGGAGAGCAGGGTGGTGCAAGAAGGGTGCCCCCCCCTTGCTCTGCAACATCTCCACCGGTCTTCCGAGCTCTTGGTGCCGCCGCATTTTTGAGTCAGTCCACTCCCTGTCACTCCCCGGCGTGCGTGCCTCGGTTAAACTGGTGGGAGCAAAATTTGTCTGGCCTCACTTATGCAGGGATGTGAAAGAGTGGGCTGCAGCTTGCATCGTCGCGTGCCAGCGGGCCAAAGTGCACAAGCACACCAAAGCCCCCCTCGAGCCGTTCGAAATTCCAGCTAGGAGGTTTGACCACGTCCATGTGGATTTGGAGGGCCCCCTCCCGCCGTCGCAAGGTTTAATGCACCTTTTGACAATCGTGGACCGCACCACGCGTTAGCCTGAAGTGGTCCTGCTGGCTTCCACCACGTCCGCGGAAGTGGCTCGCACTTTTTTGTCGGCTTGGGTTGCACAGTTCCGATCCCTGTCGGACATCACTTCTGACAGGGGTCCGCAATTCGTTTCAGAACTCTGGTCCACGATGGCCCAGAGCCTGGGGGTCAAAATCCACTGCACCACTGCATACAACCCCCAAGCTAACGGGTTATGCAAATGTTTTCATAGGTCGCTTAAAGCAGCGCTCAGAGCTTCACTCACGGATGCAGATTGGGTCAACCACCTGCCCTGGGTCCTGTTAGGGTTGCGTTCCGCGCCTAAGGAGGATCTGGCAGCCTCCCTGGCAGAACTCGTTTTTTCTCAGCTGCTGCTGATCCCCGGGGAATTTTTACCGGAAAACCCCACACCCGGGACCGACCTGCCCGTGCAATTTTTTCATGGTACAGAGCTGGCCAACATGCCAGGCCCGGCACACCATTGTTTTCCCCGCACCTTCGTTCCAAAGAGTTTACACAATGCCAAATTTGTTTTTGTCAGGCACGATGCACACAGAACCCGGCTGCATCCACCGTACAATGGCCTGTTCAGAGTGCTTGAAACAGGGGCAAAACATTTAGTGGTAGTGTAGGAACCATGAAATGAAGAGACTGAATGATTTCTCAGTATTGGTTTATTTCATCTCACGTCCTACAGCTCCTCTCTCAGTCAGGGAATGAAGAGGGCGAGCTGCGGTAAACCACATACCTTTATACTTTCACATCAAACACGAATCACATTCACCTCAAACACAGAATTACATTCACATTTAATCCTCCCATTGTCCTCTCGGCTTCTCTGTCTGACCCCAGGAGGCCAGACAGTCCCTTCAGGTCCACTCCCAGATCTTCTCACTTCTTCTCCAGTCCGCAGGGGGGCCAGACTCAATGTCCGTTTGAGGCGTGATGTCAATACACACTGCGAGCTCAAAGTTCCGTCATGTCTGGGTCTCTGCCAAGGAATATGTGAGCTACATAATGTTACGCCACATCACTCCCCCCGAAACGCCCAAGAACGGACATACACCAACATTACTCTAACCGTTATACACCTTATGTCAATAATGGACAGTCATACACATTATGTCAAGAATGGACACACACACCAACTTCATGTCAATAATGGGCAGTCATACACATTATACCCTTACATCACCCCCCCCCCCCTTTGCAGGATCTACAGCACAATTTACACGGGTTGATCAAAATACACATCACTCTGCCCGTTGCTTAGGCTTCAATCTCCTCCCGAATCTGGTGAACGCAGGCTTCGCAGCCTGTGTTGTGCCGTCCTGCGGTGCGCCTGTGGAATGAGGGGGAGAAGGGTTATTTGCCCCCTGCTGGGGAACTAGGGGCCGTTCCCTGGGAGGCCTGCCGCGTCGAGGCGCCCCCGCCGGCCGTACAGGTTCATCACGTAACACAAAAGCAGGCTTTAATCTGTCAACACTGATTGTTTCTTTCCTGCCCTCCCAAGTCCAGCACAAAATATTTCTCCCCGGTTTCCAGCACTCGAAACGGACCGTCGTAAGGTGGGCGGAGACTGTGACGCTGGGCGTCGTGCCTGACAAAAACAAACTCTGCGTTTTGCAAAGCCTTGGGAACAAAAACCCGCGGAAAAGTGTGATGAGCGGGGCCCGGGAGCATTTCTGCCCCCATGCCACTTAGAGGTCCCCGCATCGGGGGGCGCTCCGGTGCTGCATGGGCTGGCAGGAATTCTCCTGGCAGCCTGAGAGGTTGAGTAAAAACTAATTCAGCAGGTGAGGCATCTAAATCCTCTTTGGGTGCCGAACGCAACCCCAATAAAACCCATGGTAGTTTGTTTACCCAATCTGTATCCGTGAGCGACGCTCTGAGGGCTGCCTTCAACGATCTGTGAAAACGCTCGCATAAACTGTTGGCCTGTGGGTGATGAGCGGTGGTGCGATGGGCTGTTGCCCCTAAGCCGCTGGCCATTACTGACCACAGCTCTGACACGAACTGCGGACCCCTATCGGACGTAATGTCCGACGGGACTCCGAACCGCGCTACCCAGGCTGTTAAAAAAAACGCGAGTTACCTCTGCTGCTGTGGTAGACTGCAATGGGACTACTTCCGGCCAACGCGTGGTCCGGTCCACCATTGTCAGGAGATGTTTGAACCCTTGCGAGGGCGGCAGGGGTCCCACTAGATCTACGTGCACATGATCAAACCTCTTTGCCGGAATGTGGAAAGGTTCTAAAGGAGCTTTTGTGTGCCTGTGAACTTTGGCCCGCTGGCAAGACATGCAGGCTCTCGCCCACTCCTTCACGTGCTTGCGCAGGCTCGGCCAAACAAACTTCTCTGCTACCATTTTCACCGAAGCGCGTACTCCCGGGTGTGCTAGGGAGTGCACCGCGTCAAAAACGCGACGGCGCCACGTGGCCGGTACCACTGGGCGAGGTCGCCCGGTGGATACATCGCAAATAAGCAGGGGTGAACCGGTTTGTAAACTTATGTTCTCCAGCCTTAACCCTGTTGGTCCAGACAGGAGCGCGCGCACGTCTGTGTCCTCACCCTGCTCCACTGCCATGACCGCGTAATCTATCCCTACGTGCACCGGAGCCGCGTGCGCGTTCGCGCTGTTACCGCGCTCCGCGTCTGCGGCGTTACAGCCCCCATCCGCGCGGACAGGTGCTGTTACCGCTCGCGAGAGGCAGTCTGCCACCACATTAAATTTACCGGCTACGTGCTGTATATCGGTGGTGAATTCTGAAATTGCGGCCAGCTGCCTCTGCTGTCGGCCTGACCATGGTTCTGAGATTTTGGACATTGCAAAGGTTAGTGGTTTGTGGTCGACAAACGCGGTGAAACGCCGCCTTTCCAACCAGAACTGAAAATGGCGGATGGCCAGGTGGAGCGCTAGCAGTTCCCTGTCAATCGCGCTATATTTTCGCTCCGCATCGCGTAGGGATCTGCTGAAAAAAGCGAGTGGCTGCCAAGCCCCGGCGACTTGCTGTTCCACCACGGCTCCTATGGCCACATCTGACGCGTCTGTGGTTAGCGCTACTCGGGCTGCCGGGTCTGGGTGAGCCAGCAGTGCTGCATCTGCTAGTGCTTTCTTAACCTCAGTGAATGCGCGCTCCCGCTCTGGGGACCACTCAATCGCATTGGAAGGCTTCTGTTTTTTTAGCGCGGCGTACAACGGTTGCATGAGCTGCGCCGCGTGAGGTATGAAACGGTTGTAAAAATTTACCATACCTAAAAATTCTTGCAACGCTTTTACCGTTTGTGGCTGGGGAAACTCAGCCACTGCGCATACTTTGGAGGGCAGCGGAACTGCACCCTCTGGGGAGACGCGGTGCCCTAAAAAATCGATCTGTGCTGCGCCAAAATGGCACTTGGCCGGGTTGATTATCAACCCATGTGCTCCCAACCTCTGAAAAACAGTTCTGAGGTGACTTTCGTGTTCCTCCTCAGAGGTGCTGGCGACCAAAATATCATCTAAGTAGACAAAAACAAAAGAGAGGTCGCGCAAAACGGCATCCATCATGCGTTGGAAGGTTTGCGCAGCGCCTTTAAGGCCAAAAGGCATGCGTAAAAATTCAAAAAGCCCGAAAGGGGTTATTACCACTGTCTTGGGAATGTCCTCTGGTCGGACCGGGACCTGATGATAACCGCGGACCAGGTCCATTTTAGAAAAAATGCGTGCCTTGGCCAAATGCACCGAAAAATCTTGGATATGCGGAATTGGGTAGCGGTCCTGCGCTGTGGCATTGTTTAACCTGCGATAATCGCCGCACGGTCTTCACGAGCCGTCCGCCTTAGGGACCATGTGGAGGGGGGAAGCCTAAGCGGACTTCGAGCGGCGAATTATGCCCAACCTTTCCAGGTTGGCGAACTCCTCACGCACAATAGAGAGCTTAGCTGCATCCAAGCACCGAGCCTTAGCAAAAACTGGTGGGCCACTTGTGGTTATAAAGTGCTCCACCCCGTGCTTCGCCACCTTAGCTGAAAACGTGGGAACTGTGAGTGCTGGGAACTGGTTTAGGAGAGTGTGGAACTTACCTCCTGCTGCGGCGGTGTTGGCCTGTACTGACGGCGGGGACACTCGTGCTGCACAGGGGATAGAACAAAAAGAGAGTGCATTAACCAAGCGTCTATTAGCCAGATCTACCAACAAGCCATGTGAGCACAAAAAGTCGGCGCCTAACATGTTGAAACTCACCGCCGCTACTATGAAGGTCCATTCATAGATGCGGCCGTGCAAGGACAAGCGCAGAGCTCTTTCGCGAAAAGTCTTGATCGACGAGCCATTTGCGGCTGTTGCCCCATCTCCGCGGGGACCGGCCACCCGGTCTGCGTAGGTTGCGTTGATGAAACTCCTCTGTGCCCCGGTGTCAACGAGGAATTGCCGTCCGGAGCTCGCGTCTGTCAGGTACAGCAGCCTGTTCCGTTCGCCGAGGGTCGAAGCTGCTAACGACCTCCGGCTCTTGCGTTTCCCTGCTTCTTGAAGTTGCATGGCGGGACGCATCTGTGTGCCTTGTGCGCGAAGCGTCAATGGTAGAAACACAGCTCGTCCCCTCCTCTGCTTCGGGACCGCGCTGCCGCTGTTGTCGCTGGGGTCGGTTCTGCTGCCACCGGTTCTCCATCGCCCCCGGCCGCCGCGCCGAGGTCTGCTGCTGCCGCTGACGTCTCCTGCTCGCCGCATGCGTCCAGGAGCCGCTCCGCTTCCACGGCCAGCGCGTGGAAGTCCTGCTGGTCCACACACCTCATGCTGGACAGGGAGCCTCTCATGTGCGCTGGAAGAGTCCTTAAGAAGATGTGTTTTAAATAAAAACGCATCGTTGTCTGCCCCGATCATCTGCAGCATGTCCTCCATGAGGACGGTCGGCCTGCATCCTCCTCTGTCGCTCAGGTCCAGAAGTGTTCTGGCCCTCACCTCAGCTGATGGCACAAAACTCCGAATGAGGGCGGCTTTCAGGGCGTCGTATCTGCCAGCAGCGGGCGGCTGCTGCACCAGGCTCCGCACACACCGGGCTGTGCGGCTGTCGAGTCTTGCGATGACATTATGGAACTTAATGTCATCTGCTGATACCCCGTTGAGCACGAACCACGACTCCACGTGTTGGAACCATGAGTGCGGGTCCTCTTGCCAGAACTCGGGGAGTTTAATTGAGTTTATGCCGGTGCGGGCGGGCTCCGGTGAATCAGGTTCGGAGAGACGATCTCCAAGCCTTTCCATATTTCTCACGTGTGGGTCACCAATGTAGGAACCATGAAATGAAGAGACTGAATGATTTCTCAGTATTGGTTTATTTCATCTCACGTCCTACAGCTCCTCTCTCAGTCAGGGAATGAAGAGGGCGAGCTGCGGTAAACCACATACCTTTATACTCTCACATCAAACACAAATCACATTCACCTCAAACACAGAATTACATTCACATTTAATCCTCCCATTGTCCTCTCGGCTTCTCTGTCTGACCCCAGGAGGCCAGACAGTCCCTTCAGGTCCACTCCCAGATCTTCTCACTTCTTCCCCAGTCCGCAGGGGGTCCAGACTCAATGTCCGTTTGAGGCGTGATGTCAATACACACTGCGAACTCAAAGTTCCCTCATGTTTGGGTCTCTGCCAAGGAATATGTGAGCTACATAATGTTACGCCACAGTAGACTTGGGGGGGGGGGGGGGTAGGCAAGGAAACCGTCTGCATTGACAGTTGCCCGCTTATGTGTTGGCAGATGAACAGGTGGTGTTGGCTCAAGTTCCCCGGCGCAGACTCCCACCTACAGTGGCTCTGCAAGTTGTTGTTTTCCCTGCAGAGAACTGTTGGCAGCAGACTAGGTCTTTCCCCTCCCCACCCTTTCTCCCTCCACAGGACTGCGCGCCGGAGACAGGGTTTGTCTCCTGCCCACCTCAACAGCAAGACAATTCAGCTGGTCCGGCGACTCCACGTTACAGCCGTTACGAGCGCCGACTCAAGCCCAAGGTGCCAGAGGGTTTGAGCCCCTTCTGGGTGCTGGGGGGGGGGGCACTGTGTGGTGGACACAACACACATGGCACTCCACCCAGGACAAGGGGGTTGGTGGGGGAGAAGATAGAGATGCTATTGGAGAAAGGTGAGAGGAGCCAAATAAAGATGTGCTTTTCACCCCCCACCGCACCAGGTTCACATCTGAGGACACAGGGGCGTGAATGTATTGCGGCACGACCTGCTGTGTGACGTGTGTGTCAATGTTAATATGTGTACATGTCTTTCAGTCTGTATGTTAATGTGTTTACCCTGTGTACCGGAGGCGGAGTAAGTGTATAATGGAGTTCACTCAGGCACTGAGTTTAGTTTTTTGTGTTTAATGGTGGAAGTTGAATAAAGTTTGAGTGTCGTCCAGCTCATTTGCTTTCATCTTCCACAATACCTTTGAACAATGAGGTCTCTCTGATGCTTTGGAAGCTCTTTGCGGACCATGGTTTCTGCTGTAAGATGTGACTACAAAAATGTCAGGAAAAGCCTACTAGAACAGCTCAACTTTATTTGGGGTATGCGGACTCTCATTTAGCATGAGTTTGAATGTGATTGGTTAATTCTGAACAGAGCCACATCCTCAGTTATAACAGGGTGTGCATATTTATGCAACCAGGTTATTGTAAGTTTTTTATTTTTCCCCTTAATAGATTTCAGTTTTCCAATTGGGTTGTACAGGTTATAGGTCATATTAATGGTAGAAAAAGTTTTGAAATGATTTATCTTGGTCTCATCTTTTACATCACACAAACCTGGCATTTGTAACAGGGGTGTGTAGACTTTTTATGTCCACTGTATGCAGAAGTAGAGGGGGTGTGACAGGCTCTCTATAGGAGCACAAGTTTATTAGACAAAAGTCATAAATGTCTGATCATTTTTAAGGAGCGCTCAGACCTTTATTTTGGATAAATTTCAGACTTTCATAAATTTTCTTGTAACTGATCTGCTGAGGGACTGGTGCCTTTATTTTGGTGTCCAACAGGAAGTGGTCTCTCCTCAGCTCTGAAAACCCCCAAGCCAGCGGTAAGACCCCAACCCCCACCTCAGTGTAGGCGATCTCTGTTGTTAGCTGCTCTCTGATTGGCTGTCTGCCTACAGGTCAGGGACTCTCAGCTGCTGGAGGAACTTGGTCCAGGTCGAGGTCGCGTCAGCGCCATTCAGGAGCTCCTGGATCAGGTACAATCCTTGGGGTCCAATCAGCAGCGTCCTCCTGGGGGGGTCATGTGACATTTACGTCAACCTCAGTCTGATGGTCTCTTCCTCAGGGGGCGGATCCTTCCTGCTGTGATGGCGACGGGCGACACGCACTGGCAGTTGCCGTGGTAAACGGTCACCATGACATCATTCCCGTATTGGTGCAGCGAGGCGCCGACGTGGATCAGCAGTCTGGACAGTGAGGGAACGTTAGGGTGAATTACGGAACAACAACAGGGTCAAAAATATACAACTAACAGGTGAACAAGGAACAAACAGTGTGTTAAAACCAACAACGTTCTCTGATTCCTCCTCCACAGAATGAAGAACACCGCCCTCCATGAGGCTGCCACCCTGGGATTAGGAGGTCTGAGGAGCGCTGAGGTTCTGCTCAGGTAAGAACACCTGAGACTGAAAACACCTGGCAACAGAAACACCTAAGAACACCTGAAAACACCTGAGAACATTCACACCTAAGAATACCTTTTGTTTGTTTCTTTGTCTCTCAGCTGTAAGGCGAGCATACGGCGGAGGAATGTGATTGGCCAGACGCCGTATGACGTGGCAGTGAAGTCGGGCTGCGACAGGATGGCAGCTCAGACCAGACTGGACCTAATGGGCAAACTGGGGAGAACCAAAACCAACTTGGATGTTTTCTAAGTTTTTAATCCCTAAATGGTCAACTTTAATTCCTCATTAATGTGATTTCTTTACATCATTATAAACTTTTTATTCCAACAGGTTTTCTCTTAAATGTTCATCTTTATTGTAAACTTTTAACATTCATTAAATTTAATCTGTTATCTAATAAAATTGGGACTGTTTTTCCTGATAATTAGTTTTAGTTTTTGGGGTTTTTTTTAAACAGGAGCTGTGGTGATAATTATAAAAAAAAAATTTAATCCCAGAAAATCAGTTTGGAGAAACCAAACAACTGTGAAGATTAAAGTGAAGAAAGACCAGCCGAGTCATCAGAATAAACCAGAAACAGGAGCTTTTAACCATTAAATCTTGGTTTGTTTTTTTTTCCTTTGATCAGTTTGTGTTTTCACCCCTCAGACTTTAGATCATTTATTCTTCTTAATTTGTTACTTTTCTGATGAGTTCTGACAGGAACATGTCAACAATTTAAGAGACAAAAGTCAAATTGGGAGATGGATAAAAGTTTCAAATTTACATATTTATAACCAGATTTTCTGGTAAATTTTTGTTCCCCACAACATACAGTAAATGTAACTTCCTGTCATCAGAACGTTCAGGAAAACACAGACGATGATGGAGGACAGAAGATGAGTCAGATCAGTTTTAGTTTTTATTCGTCACAAACAGGAAAAAACAAACAAACATAAAAACAGACATCGTCGACCACTGGCAGGCTCCACTCCCAGCTCTGTAACATCATCGCCTGAGTCTGAGGAAGAAGGCGTGGCGACACTCGTTACTGTCCACGGGGTAATATTTATCATAAAAATCCAGGATGTACTCCTCCGCTTTGAATCCAAACTTCTGGTACAGCAGCATGGCTGGGTTAGAGGCCGAGACATGGAGAGTCACGTCCTTCCCCATACATGTCTGAAATGAATGAAAAATAATTCATTAGCAACAAAATGAATGGAATTATAACAAACCAGAGTCACGTTCTTCCCCATACACGTCTGAAATTAATGAACAATAGTTAATTATCTGGAGGGACCATGGGGGTCCAGTGCCATATGGATCAGGTGATGGTTGAAGACAAGAGACCTTGGTGGTCTGATCCCCGGCTTGGTAAACTGGATTTTGGGACGTGGAATGTCACCTCTCTGGTGAGGAAGGAGCTTCAGCTGGTGCATGAAGTTGAGATACTGACTAGATATAGTTGGGTTCACCTCAACGCACAGCTCCAGTTCTGGAACCAGTCTAGAGAGAGGTTGAAGCTTGGCCTACCCTGGAGTTGCCCCAGGCGAGAAGCGGTGAGGAGGGGTGGGTATTCTTGTATCCCCCACCTTGCTGCCTCGACATTGGAGTTTTTCCCCAGTGGACGAAACCGTCGTGTCCCTGCACCTTAGCGTTGGGAAATGGGTTTTGACCATCATTTGTGCCTATGCACCAAATGATGTTTCAGAGTACCCACCCTTTTTGGAGTCTCTGACGGGTGCTGGACAGTGCTCCTCTTGGAGACTCCATCGTCCTACTGAGGAACTTCAATGCACCCGTGGGCAACAACAGTGAAACCTGGAGGGGTGTGATTGGGAGGAACGGCCTGCCCAATCTGAACCCAAGTGGTGTTCAGTTATTGGACTTCTGTGCTAATCACAGTTTGTCCATAAAGAACACCCCATTCAAGCATAAGGGTGTCCATATGTGCACCTGGCACCAGGACACCCTAGGTCGCAGGTTGATGATCGATTTTGTTATTCTGTCATTAGACCTGTGAACCTATGTCTTGGACAGTCGGGTAAAGAGTGGTGCAGAGCTGTCAACTGATCGCCACCTGGTGGTGAGTTGGATCTAATGGCAGGGGAGGATGCCATTCAGACCCAGCAGACCTGAACGTAGAGTGAGGGTGTGCTGAGAATGTCTGGCTGAGGCCCCTGTCCTGGAGGTCTTCAACTCCCACCTCCAGAAGAACTTCGACTACATTCCAAGGGAGACTGGAGACATGGAGTCTGAATGGGCGATGTTCTCCACTTCCACTGTTGAAGCGGCTGCCCAGAGCTGTGGCTGCAAGGTCGTCGGTGCATCTCGTGGTGGCAACCCCCGAACCAAGTGATGGACATCAGTGGTGAGGGGGGCCATCAAGCTGAAGGGGGAGTCCTATCGAGCCTGGTTGGCTTGTAGGACTCCCGAAACAGCTGAGGTGTACCAACAGGCTAAGCTAAGTGCAGCTCAGGTGGTTGCTGTAGCAAAAACTTGGGTATGGGAGGAGTTCAGTGAGGCCATGGAACACAACCTTCAGTCGGCCTCAAAGAGGTTCTGGCAAACTGTCCGGAGACTCAGGAGAGAAAAACAGCTCCCTGTCCACACTGTGTATGGTGCGGATGGGGTGCCGCTGACTTCAACTGGGGATATCGTTGGGCGGTGGAAGGAATACTTTGATGATCTCCTCAACCCCACTGGCATGCCTTCCACGGAGGAAGCATAGTCTGAGGACAAGGGAGACGACTCGCCCATCACAGGGGCTGAGAGGTCCATGAAGTGGTTAAAAAAAAAAACTCTTCAGTGGCCGTGCCCCGGGAGTGGATGAGATTCGCCCTGAGCAAATGGTAAATCCCTTTGTCTATTACGCTGTGTGTGTTTCTGTCGTTTTAGTCGTCTACTGTCATGCTGCTGTTACACTGTAATTTCCCAGTTTGGGATCAATAAAGTACATCTATCCATCTATCTAAATGGTGTTCACTTGTATAGGGCTTTTTATTCATCTCTGGATGACCAAAGCGCTTTGCAGGTCCTGCTATCCACCCATTCACACACTGACAGTAGTCGAGCTGCCATGCAAAGCACTGGCCTGACCCACCAGGAGCAATTGTGGATTCAGTGTCTTGCCCAAGGACACTTTGACATGCAGACTGCAGAGAGAGCAGGAATTGAACTGCTGACCCTCCAATCAGTAGTCGGCCACACTATACATGTGCCACAGCCGCCCTCAAGGCCCTGGATGTTGTAGGGCTGTCCTGGTTGACATGCCTCTGTAACATTGCATGGAGGTTGGGGACAGTGCCTTTGGCATGGCAGACTGAGGTGGTGGTTCTTCTCTTCAAGAAGGAGGACCGGAGGGTACGTTCCAACTTTTGGGGCATCACACTTCTCAGCCTCCCTGGGAAGGTCTATGCCAGGGTACTGGAGAGGACAGTCCGACCACTGGTCAAACCTCGGATTCAGCAGGAGCAATGTGGTTTTCGTCCTGGTCGTGGCACATTGGACCAACTCTTTACCTCTCTCGAGAATCCTCAAGGGTTTGGGGGAGTTTGCCCAACCAGTCCCCATGTGTTTTGTGGACCTGGAGAAAGCATTCGACTGCATCCCTTGTGGTCTCTTCTTTGTGAGTATAGAGTATTGGGCTCATTGCTATGAGCTATCCGGTCTCTATATGACCGCTGCAAGAGTTTGGTTCACATTGTCAACACCCAGTCGAAGTCGTTTCCAGTGGGAGTTGGACTCTACCCTTTGTCACTGATCCTGTTCATAATTTTTATGGATTTCTAGCTGCAGCCAAGGAACGGAGGGTGTCATGTTTGGTGACCACAGGATCTAATCTCTGCTGTTTGCAGAGGTCCTGTTGGCTTCATTGAGCAATGACCTACAGGTCGTACGGGGACAGTTTGATACCGAGTGTGAAGTAGCTGGGATGAGAATCAGCACCTCCAAGTCCGAGTCCATGGTTCTCATTCAGAAAAGGGTGGATTGTCCTCTCCAGGTTGGGGACGAGCTCCTGCCCCAAATGAAAGAGTTTAAGTATCTTGGGGTCTTATTTGGGAGTGAGGGGAGAATGGAGTGAGAGATTGACAGATGGATCAGAGCAGCATCTGCAGTGATGCGGACGTTGTACCGGTCTGTTGTGGTGAAGAGGGAGCTGAGCTCTAAGGCAAAACTTTTGGTTTACTGGTCAATCTACATTCTTACCCTCGCATATGGTCACAAGCTTTGGGTAATGACCGACAGAATGAGATCACAAACACAAGTGGCTGAAATGAACTTTCTCTGTAGGATTGCTGGACTCACCCTTAGAGATAGGGTGAGGAACTCAGTCATCCAGGAGAGGCTCAGCATAGAACCACTGCTCCTCCAAATCGAAAAGAGCCAGCTGAGGTGGTCTGGGCCATCTGATCAGGATGCCTCCTGGATACCTCCCACTTGAGGCGTTTCGGGCATGTCCCACTGGGAGGAGACCCTAAGGCACACCCAGGACAAGCTGGGCAGACTATGTCTCCCAGCTGACCTGGGAACGTCTTGGTATCCTCTCTGAAGAGCTGGAGCAGTGGCCAGGCAGAGGGAAATTTGGGCTTTTCTGCTTGAGCTGCTATCTCAGACCTAGACCTAGTGGTAGAAGATGGATGCATGGAATAGTAAATTATCAAAAAAATTAACGGAATTATAACAAGATTTGTGTCCTTCTCTAGTCCTAAACCTTCAGCCACCTACAGGGATCACGCCTCATCAGAATCAGGACCTTCAATCCGCTTCCCTCCAGGTCCTCTTCCACCCGCTCCCTACTCTCACTACAGATCACAATGGTCCACGGAGACTCCTGTCTGACCTCATCTGTCAGTCTGTCCATCACCATGGAAACAAGAAGAGCTGATCCCTGATGTCACCCCCACCCCCACCTTGAATCCATCCGTTAGTCCTACAGCACACCTCACCACCGTCTCACTGTCCTCATACATGTCCTGCATCACCCTCTCATATTTTTCTGATCTGGATCAGGATTTAGGACTGACCTGGATGAGGTGGTAGACCATGAAGGTCCCGATCCCAGCCCTCCTCCACTCAGGATGAACCAGCAGGAAAGATACGTAGGCCTCGTTATATTTGACATCAGGGACCATGAAGCCAAAACCGATGACCACCTTCTTATAGAGGACCACCACGCTGAAGTCTGGGTACTGGAGACACTCAGAGACATCCACACCTGAGGAAGGGACGGTGGTAGAAACAGGAAGTGATGGTAGTACAAACAGGAAGTAACTAACTCAAACAGGAAGTCATATTGGTAGAAACAGGAAGTGGTTACCTGGCCAGAAGCTGTGGTGGATCATAGTGTTGACGGAGGGGACGTGGTTTGGACGTACGTAGCAGTAATCGATGGGAGCGTCCGGTTCTGGGAGCCAATCAGGATTGTTCCTGTGAGGATACGCCCTGATCTCAGCCAATAAACGCATCTTGAGAGGACGAGACTCGTAGTCCCTCCTGAGGAGACAAGAAGAGGCCACAATGAAGTACAAAGACTACAACTGTCCCCCTCTGAGGACAGGTCTTGGATGGCGTGTGGACATGTCTACCTGATGTACGGTTTAAGAATGCGGGATGTGTACGGACTGTTGATGCTGTGGTCCACACCTCCTTCAGGTCCCATCAGACGGGTCCAGAAGGACACAGAGTCCTTCTGGATGTCCTTCCTGCTGCAGTAGTTTGTCTGAAGGGACACAGATCATAGACTTTTGTCTTCTCATTTTGAGACTTTTCACTTCTCATAGATGTGACCACATGACCGCCAAGGAGGTCATGTGATCGGGGTGGTCCGTCTGTCTGTTAGCAGGATCGCAGAAAAATGTTTTCATGAGGCCAACCCACTAGATTTTAGAGATGATCTATGACTGCATACCTCTGCCAAGGCAGACAGAGGGATGGATGGAGCGGAGATACAGTGTGTGTTCTCCGAGTGGCTCTAATCGATGTAAATTCACCATTTCTCATCCTCTGAATTTGTGACTTTTTAAATCTGGTAAACTTTTTCGTCTTGTTACGATTTCTGTCATCCTGAATTTCTTCATATCGTAAACACAAATTTATTAGAAGATCAAAGTTTCAGCTTATGAGAAAACAATGTTTAAGAGAAAAAGTCACATGAAAATTTGGGATTTAGATGCCGCAGACTGATGGAGGCTCCGCTCCCTTCTCTAGCCCTTCCTCCTTTAATAACAATAACAATAACCTGAAAGCGATCCAGAATCCGGAGCTCCTGGCTGTTGGTGCAGTATCTTCCTTTAGCTCTGCCTCCCGTCCGTGACCCCACCTCCTGAGCTCCATAGACTCCTCCCACCAGGCTGAGGGTGGCACTGACGGCAGCGTCCACATCCAGCAGCAGAAGTCCTCTCTGCCGTTTGGCCTGGCGGACCAACAGCTTCCTGTGGAGACGTTTAGCCTGCGGGGTGACTCCTAACGCCAGCGGGCAGGAATCCAGCCGCTGCAGCAGCATCTTTTCCTCGTACAGGCTGAGGGGGACGCAGCGCGGCGGCTGGGAGGTTTTCTCTGGGTGATTTGCCCTCCTGTGATCGGTCGTTCTGGTGGCACCCATGGCGGTTGCCGCCAGACCGTCTCTCCGTCCCGAAGCCTCCTCGTACTCATCCTTGCATTCACCACCATCCTCATCCTCACTCTCAACTTCACGTTTGATGTTGGACGGCGGTGGTGGGCGGAGCTTCTTCTTGCTGGAGGTGGGAGGGGGGAGGTACTCCATCCCCGGGTCAATCATCCCGTCTGTCTCCATTTCCTCGTCGTCTGCAGGAGTGAGAAAACATAAATGTTCAGTTCTTCTGTGTCGGCCATTTTCAGATCATATTTGAAACTTTGACTTTTTTTGAAACAAGAAAAGTCATGAAGGAAAAAAAAAGTCAAATTTACGAGACTAAAATGCTACTAATTCATCAGAACATTTTCACTCATTTGACTTCCTGTCCACCCCTCCGAGTCACTTTCTCTCACCGTGGAACAGCGCCTGCGGCGGCATGGCATCAGGGATGAGGTCAGCCTCCGACAGTAGGCTGGGTGTGGCTGAATGCGAGGCGGGCGTCCCCGGGGTAGAGAAGTCCGGCGAGGGTGACGGGGACGGGCTGGTGAGTGGCGTTCGGTCGGAGGAGCTGAGGGAGGAGAAGTCAATGACTTCACCCTTCTCCAGAACCAGATCGGAGCGCCGGACCATGCCCCCTCGACCTGCGCCGCACAGTTTGACGGGCGTGGAGGAGATGCCACTGCGGTCGACATAGCCGCCAGCCGCCGCCGCTGCTGCCTCCTTCTGAGCCCGCCGGATGTCTTTGGCCTCCTGTGTACGGCAGCGCTTCTCCTTCAGCTGCATGGCGTTCTCCACTGGGTTCCTGGTTCCACGTTTACGGAGACCCTCCACGGTGATGATGGGGTCCACCAGTGGTTTGGACACTCCACGGAGAAACAAAAAAATAACATTGACATGGTTGATGACACGGCTTTTGGACATTTATTGCTTTCATTTATGTGCAACGGTACCAACACTAAACTAAACAAAGTTACCATCTACCTTTAGCCTTAGCGGTGAACTTGTCCGTTTCCGGTCTCAGGGTCGGCGGTCGGTTCTGGACTAGTTTCCACCAGCCCGGTTCGCCAAACTCCTGCGCTCCGGAGCGGAAGAAGGCGGGGCTTCCCACCGACAGACACCCAGCCACTGTGCTCCACCATGTTGATGTCTTCTTCCTGAAAATTCAAAATAAACAACATAAAACAGACTGGGCCCTGGTCACATGACCACACAGAAACAGGCAGCCAATAGGAAACCTGGATCCCAGCAGGAAGTTCCAGTGTCGACCAATGAAAGCGCAGATGTCCTCCTTCCACCTGAAGTAGCCCTGACGACCCGTCCCCTCTAGAGACAGGTTATACATGGCTAGCATTACCACCTGGAACAGAGACACCACAGTGGGTGGGGCTAAACATTAGCATCACAGTGGGCGAGGCTAAACATTAAGATGACAGGCATGACAGTGGGTGGGGCTAAACATTAGCATAGCAGTTGAGTGGAGTTAAAACACTAGCATGGCAGTGGGCGGGGCTAAACATTAGCATCGCAGTGGGCGGGGCTAAACCTTAAGATAACAAATGGCAGTGGGTGGGGCTTCAGCTCCTACCTGCTGCCAGGTGAGCCTCATCCTCTCGAAGCTCTCCTTCCCGTCCTCAGAGCACTCTGAGCAGATGAACTTGAAGAAATTGTCTCCTTTCAGGTAGCTGGGTTGTTCTCCACGGAGCTGGGCTGGAGGAGACACGGGACAGTCATATGACAACAGTTCAGCCAATCACAGGTCTGAACAAGCTGGACAAGCCCTCCAATCAGTTAACAGTCTATACATGACCTAATATTCAGGTTTTAAACAGGACACTACATTTAAGACCTTTTTAAGACATTTAAGAAAACTGATGAGAAAAATGTGCCAATTTATGTGAAAAAAAAAATCAGATTTAAAAAGAAGGGGAAATATAAGATTAAGAAAAAAGTTGTGAATTCACTGAAAAAAAATGTTACAAATCAACATGGAAAAAAGAAGGAGCAGCACTGCGATTGGCCAGCTGAGTTGTAATGGAGTGCTGTGATTTGTGGGCTGAGGTGTAATTGGCTGGCTGGACTGTAATGCAGCGCTGTCATTGGCTGGCTGAGCTATGATTTTATTTATTTTTAAAAATGGGACAATGCATATTAATGAACATTTTCACGTGTAAATATGCAAGATTGTAACAAAGCAGCTAAGTTCCATCTTGAGTCCCATGGGCAGATTAATGTCAAACAATAAAAGACAATGAGATAAAAAGAATAAAAACAAACTAATACAAAAGACGAGCAGATAACACAATAACACACACAATGGGTTAAACGCTGGGGGATCACAAAAAGTTATTTGAACATAGTTACAGAATGTTAAATAATATTGCACAATACCCACAGCACAACACTGCACCTGATAGTGTTGCACAATAATCAAGGCCCATCTTATACATGATTATTTTGCATGATACCCATTGCACACACTGGCACATACAGATGAGTGCACAGATATTATTGCACTGAATTGAAATATCATACATACATGCAATATGTACACACTATTATACTAAGTCCCAACAACACACCCACAGAGAAAAACACAACCGTTTTAAGTAGAGTTGTGACAACAGTCTGTTGTTCCAACAGCCATACCTTGAGGTGTTTGATAAATGAATAAGGGTCGGTAGTTCCCGTACTGCACATGATATTGAGTTCCAGGTTTGAGATGCACGAAAAGAAAATGTAGTTTGACCAAAAGTACTTTTCCTAAGTGGTATGACGCAGTCAACTCTAGAGCCTGCTCCACCCATCTGTTTGAGTTTTCTTTACAAATTCTTGTAGTGGAGGTGGAGCTTGGCCATGAAAAATTTTATAAACCAGTACAGAGTCAGTATATTTTACAATGTTGTGCCAATTTAATCGCTCAGGTTTCTTTAAAATCTGACAATGATACGTTTTCCTATTTATTTATTTTTTTTTAAAGGCCAAATGTCACGTAATTTTTTTTCTAAATGACAACGAATTTTGATAAAATACACATAGCTTAAACCAAATATTCATACCGGAGACCATATCACCCACCTGTATTTACATAATTGCACAAAATACACCAGGCGAAGTCCCCGCCTTGCTCGCTGGCTTCTGACAGCCAATCCAGACCACGCCCATGTTTTTGACGTCGCAAATTTCACCCTGGCTGCCCTGCCTATCCACATTCACACTTATCAACATTGGACAATCATGACAGAAAGTGACAGCGATTGTGAACAAATTAGTTTAGTTTTGTCTTTTTTTTTTTTTGTCTTTTTTTTTGTCAGTGGTTCAGACAGTGACAGAGGCATAGAACCTTACAGGTTCGAGCTGTCCGAGACGGAATCAGATGCTTTGTCTGATGACAACAGTTCCGACGATGACCAGAGAGCAGAACCAGTGGTAAATGTCATTGAATTGGACATTAATCGCCTCCAGAATTGGGAAGCCGAAGGGGGTCTGTCGAGGGCGCCCCATAAATATTGATTTTTCGGAAGCCATTATTATTACAGCGGAGGAGAGCCGCTGCTGTCAATTGACCAGATCAATATGAAAATGGAGGCGCATACATGTCAAGTGAGACGTTTTCGCCGTATTTTAATACGGGGAAAATTCAATTTTAGCAAATACGAGCGTATTGCCATTTCTGTACGCCCAAAAGAAAAATATACAGGAAAAAAAATTATTGAGTGTGTTGAGGAACACGTCGTGTGTGTGAGACCCACAGCTAGGGGACTGGCAGATGGCTCAGCGGGAGCTATTATCACTACATTGAGAAGTGTGGACTCAATCATTAGGCTGATGGCCGGGGCGGGCAGATCGCTCAGCGGGAGCTATTATCACTACAATGAGAAGTCATTAGGCTGATGGCTTAACACTTTCAGCTGTGCTGTGGCTGCGGAACAGAGAGGAATCGCCTTACAAATACAGAATTCTGCTTTTTTTATTTTGAGCCGGACACTGAGTTGTGTTGTTATTGTCAAATATCCATGAATCCTTAAAATATTTGACAACACGAATTACATTTAAAACATTTCCCAGAAAAGTGTCCCTTATTACCCCGCCGTCCCTTATAGCCGCGTTTTACGGTATTAAAATAGGGCGAAAACGTCTCACTTGACAGGTATGAAAACATTTCCCAGAAAAGTGTCCCTTATTACCCAGCTGTCCCTTATAGCCCCGTTTTAAGGTATGGGTGAAATATCCAATTTTTTCTTTCTTGTTGCTCACTTCAATCTTCCAGTCTCCATATAAACAATCAATCGGGATACCCCAAGCATCAAACTAAGGTACAATCAATTTCGTCACTTCCGCTTTCTTCCCCAGGCGATTCCAGGGGCCGTGAGTAGGAACGTCAGGCCAAGCGCGGCAGTTTTAAATTAATGAATATTCCGGCGTTACTGAAGCATATGCACCAAGACCCGAACGGATCGGTTCCCTTTTATATCTAGTTTCAAGACATTTAAAGTACCCTGTTACGTGACATTTGGCCTTTAAATCAAGGACTTTTAAAAGCTGGTTTATAAATGGTTTTAATTGGTTTTTAAAGTTGTTTTACAGGCCACTGTCCAGCTTGTTATGCAAGAAGGTCATATGTGACAGTCACTGCATCAATCTATAACTATATCTGTAACCTGTCTCTCCAAACAGGTATACTTCCCAATGCAATGAAAATAGCTAAAGTAATTCCGATATACAAGACGGGTGACATGTTCTAATGTAGTCCATCAGGTATCAACACGGAGAGCCCGCACAACTCAAAATCCACCTCTCTGACCACCGCTCCACTCCTCTCCGCCCACCTCTTCACCACTCGGGAATCTCGCAAGCTGATTGGCCGAGACGTTTTACCTCGCAAGCTGATTGGCCGAGACGTTTTACCCAGCTTCTCTCCCTGCAGAGTGCCTTCTTTATCGCTCGTGTTGCTTAGTGGCACTTTTTGCTGTTCTCTTGTGCCTTTTTGTGCAAAATAGTGCTTGTGACGCCCTTGGGGGGGGGGGGGGGTGACGCTACTTCGTGGTTTTTCACTTTTCGCGGTCGGTTCTGGTCCCCATTAAACGCGATAAGTGAGGGATCACTGTAATATCTATATCTAGAAACGCATCGCTTCCCGGTTGCTTTTCCTCCCCCTTTCTTTTCTTTCGTCGCCATGACAGCTTTCCTTGGCCACTGAACAGATCTTCCCAGGTGTTGGAAGTGTTTTGTAGTGGACTATCACGACAAAATGCACCAAAAACAACCAGTATCGACGTGCTCGCAATGGTAAACATGGAGGACTGTGTCACACTCGTGACGTCACGCGGAACTCCGGCTGCACTTCTGGTTAATCGGTGGATTTGTCTGATTTTTCAGGGCGGGAAATTCAAAATCGCGATTTTCTCCAAGATTCCGGGATTTGTGGAGGGGGTGCCAATGATAAATTATCTTTAAAATTGTATGTACTATCACCCAGTGCCGTTCAATGCCGTTCAGTTCAGTTCTACTTTAAACTGTGGTTTGATTCAAACAAATTAACGCTCAATTTAAGTAAGACAAAATTTATAGTCTTTAACAACCATCACAACAACTCAGTATCTAAACTCAGTGTAAATGGTGTAGAGATTGAAAGGGTATCTGAAACTAAATTTCTTGGAGTAATAATTGATAATAAACTGTGTTGGAAGTCATTTATTAATTATATTAAAGGTAAAATATCCAAATCAATTGCAATATTACACAGAGTGAAATATTTGCTGAATCAACCCACACTATACACCTTGTATCATTCATTAATACTCCCATACATGACATACTGTAATGAAGTATGGGGAAATACATATAAAACAAACATATATCCAGTCTTTATGCTTCAGAAGAGAGCTATTAGAATAATAAACAAAGCAGCTTACAAGGGAACCAACAAACCCACTTTTTCTTAAACTAAAAGCTCTCAAGTTGAAAGATCTGGTTGACTTTAAAACTGCAATAATAATGTTTAAAGTGAAGAATCTATCACTGCCCGCAAATATCCAAAAGTTGTTCCAAATAAGGGAGAAACAATATCATTTCAGAGGAACATGGATATTTCAAAAGCCTACAGTGAGAACTACCACCAAGCAACACCGTGTTTCAGTGCAAGGAGTCAGATTATGGAACGATTTTGGACCTTCTTACCCCCATCACCAAGACAAAATTCCGCACCCTGGGTGATAGATCATTCGCCATCGCTGCACCAACCCTCTGGAATTCTTTGCCCCTTCACATCCGGTCTGCCAACACACTTGCTTCTTTTAAAAGTCAACTCAAAACCCATCTTTTTAAATCTACCTATAAAAACTGACTGCCTCTTTTTTTTTTTTTTTTGAATGCAAAAGATGCAATAGACTTACACAATGGTCCTCTCCGGCATACAACTAGGAACATACCGGTCGCTATGGAGGGTGAGAATATGTATGGGCACATAATCATACCATGTAGGATAACTAAATAGACGGTTATGCTGTTTCATCCCACCTAGCAACAATGCTCTGCACTGTGTGTGTTTATATATTTACATATTTATTCCATCTAGCTACAATGCTCAGCACTGGGTGTGTTTATATTTATATATCTATATATTTATTCCATCTAGCTACAATGCTCCGCACTGTGTTTTTATATATCTACATATTATTCCATCTAGCTACATTGCTCCGCACTGTGTGTGTTTATATACTTGCATATTTATTCCACCTAGCTGCAATGCTCCATACTGTGGGTGTTTATATATTTACATATTTATTCCATCTAGCTACAATGCTCTGCACTGTGTGTCTGTGTGTATATATATATTTTATAGTAATATGTACATATGTATATTAGCTGCTCTTGCTTGCTTGTTTTTTCTTGCCTTCTGATTGTTGCTCTGAGTGCTGCTATCCCTGTGCTGTTGCAATCCTGGAATTTCCCCGTTGTGGGACTAATAAAGGCTTATCTTATCTTATCTTATCTTATCTTCTACCTATGTGTACCTATGTGTATGTGTTTACTCATTCTCTGTATGTTTGTCCCTATGCTGCTTTGTAAAGCGTCTTTGAGTATTTAGAAAAGCGCTATATAAGACTGATGTATTATTATTATTATTGAATTAAAATCATGTACAACGCTTGGACAATTTAAACTAAAACTAAAGGAAGAAATACTCCAAACATATATACAAGATGACATGTAAAATCACATAAGGATTGTCATATCCAGCCTGTGCTGTGTTGTAGCTTAGTTTTTTTTTTTTTCTGTCACACTTTGTCTTAGCTTCATTTCTTTTTTTTGAATTGTAATCGTTCTTGTCTTGTTTTTTTTCTTCTTTTGAATTCTTGGATGGAATATGGGTGGGCAATATAAGCTGCGGCTTCAGCCATCACCCATTTCGGATAACTTATGTTGAACTGTATAATCAGAGGAGTTATTGTCTAATTTGACCTTGTTGGATTTTCTTTCCCCCTTTTGCTATATTATTCAGTTCCTTTTAACCTGTACTAGCCGAAATAAAGATTCATTCATTCATTCAAGAGTTAAGTTGTTCCTAATAAGTCTAAAATTAGGTTAAATTTCATTCTATTCACAATCCTTTCCCCCTGCTGTAACGGAGCACTGCGATTGGTCGGCTGAGCTGTAACAGAGCGCTGTGATTGGTCAGCTCACCTGTGGGGATCCAGCGGCGGCAGCGGTCACAGTAGTAGGACATGTCATCCCAGCTGCTGTCGGCATCCTCGCCCATGTCACTAGTCAGCGAGTCCCCGCTCTGGTCATGTGACAGGTCCTCCTGGTCCTCTGACTCCACGATCAGCAGCGTCTCCCCCTCCACCTCCCCCTCCTCCAGACCCTCTGACGTCTCCTCGTCCTCCATACCACCCAGCTGGGAGCCACCGCCGCCGTCCATTGCACGCCTCACACCTGCAGAAAGGTTAATGTCCGGATGAATTCAGAACCGTTCAATACCGCAATGTTCTCCTCAGGAATCTCAAATTTAAATAATTATAAACTTTGATGCCTTTCTTTCATTAACATTTTCCCTCGTTCATCTGAGACTTGGTTGATAACGGTTCCTACCCTCTTCTGAAGTTCACCGTCTCAGATGTTCTCCTCCCTCCTCGAGCCTCCTAATTGGCTCCCTCTGCTCCTCTTCCTCTCCTGTCTCAGCAGTTCTCCTCCTCCTCTCCTCCTCCAGGATCCTGGTCAGCTCCCTCTGCTCCTCCAGTGCTCTCAGGTTCTCCGCCTTCCTCCACTGACGCTCCAGATCCCGGATTACCCCCTCATGGAGGCGCTGCAGCCACACAGAGAGGAAAAGCTGAATGAAGGTGGAGCAGAGTTTCTGCAGCTGTGAGGTCAACACTGTCCACCAATGTCCTCACACTGTCCACAGTCCAGTCCCCTTTAAACGTAAACTACACTATATGCTCACTAAAATAAATACATCGACAGAATACTTCTGCACCTTCATAAACAAAGTCTTTGTCTTCTTTTAAAAATACTATACTGATGAAAAAAAAACTTTTAAAAATGTTTACAGATCCTAAACGATAATATTTACATGTGAGCAGGTGGATGACAAAATCATGGTGGTCAGTAACATAGATATGCGATACACTAGATAGTCAAAGTCAAGTCAAAGTACCTTTATTGCTCTCCCTTGGGAGAGATTTCTCTTGGACAGAGGGGTCTGCTGCACAACAAAACATACGGGGGGGGGGGGGGGGGGCTGAAAAGTTCATAGTGGTCAAATTTGACCAAATGTGATTTATTTTTAACCGCAGGGATCCAAGCGCTGCAACACTGATGGAAGAAGCGTGAGGACCGAAGGGGGGACTGTGTTAAAAAATAAACCACATTTGGTCAAATTTGACCTCTATGAACTTTTCAGCTCCCTTGTATACATACAACCACATAACAATACATAAACAACCAAAAATAAAAGTCAGCAAAAGTCAACAAAAGTACAAGTACAGTGCAGTTACCTGCTTGACCTCACAGTCTTCCTAACGTCTGTTCGTGCTGAATTATTCACTCATTAATGAGCTTCACTGACAGAGGGATGAATGAATGTTCACAAAGAGGGACCCTATACCTTCTTCCTGAGTTCATTAAAACATATTTGGGATGCAGTACATGAAACCTATCAGATAAAATACAATTTGCCTGTCTGAAGGTGGTTTGTTCAAACAGGTCTTGGGGAGTTAGAGGTGCTGCATACCTATGCGTTTACCTGCTGTCAGGTAGGACATGGCTAACATTGTCATGGCAAATGAAGGCACCGTATTCTGGCTGACAGCACCTTCAGTGATAACAGTACACACTGGATTTACTGTTGTCATATACAGCCGTGCACAAAATTGTTGGTACCCCTCTGTTAATGAAAGAAAAACCCACATTGGTCACAGAAATAACTTGAATCTGACAAAAGTGGTAATAAATAAAAATTCTATGAAAATTAACCAATGAAAATCAGACAATGCTTTTGAATTGTGGTTCAACAGAATTATTTTAAAAAACAAACTCATGAAACAGGCCTGGACAAAAATGATGGTACCCTTAACTTAATATTTTGTTGCACAACCTTTTGAGACAATCACTGCAATCAAATGATTTCTGTAACTGTCAATGACACTTCTGCACCTCTCAGCAGGTATGTTGGCCCACTCCTCATGAACAAACAGCTCCAGTTGTCTCAGGTTTGAAGGGTGCCTTCTCCAGACGGCATGTTTCAGCTCCTTCCACAGATGTTCAATAGGATTTAGATCAGGGCTCATAGAAGGCCACTTTAGAATAGTCCAATGTTTGGCTCTTAGCCATTCTTGGGTGTTTTTAGCTGTGTGTTTTGGGTCTTTATTCTGTTGCAAGACCCATGACCTGTGACTGAGACCAAGCTGTATGACACTGGGCAGCACATTTCGCTCTAGAATACCTTGATAGTCTTGAGATTTCATTGTACTCTGCACAGATTCAAGACACCCTGTGCCAGATGCAGCAAAGCAGCCCCAGAACATAACAGAACCTCCTCCATGTTTCACAGTAGGGACAGTGTTCTTTTCTTGGTATGCATCATTTTTGCGTCTGTGAACATAAGAGCTGATGTACCTTGCCAAAAAGTTCCAGTTTTGTCTGGTCTGTCCATAGGACATTTTCCCAGAAGCTTTGTGGCTTGTCAATATGCAGTTTGGCAAATTCCAGTCTGGCTTTTTTATGATTTGTTTTCAACAGTGGTGTCCTCCTTGGTCGTCTCCCATGAAGTCCACTTTGGCTCAAACAACGACGGATGGTGCAATCTGACACTGATGTACCTTGACCTTGGAGTTCACCATGAATGTGTTTAGAGGTTGTTCTGGGCTCTTTTGTTACCATTCGTATTATCCGTCTCCTCCTGCGGCCACGTCCAGGGAGGTTGGCTACAGTCCCGTGGATCTAAAATTTCTGAATAATATGTGCAACTGTAGTCACAGGAACATCAAGCTGCTTGGAGATGGTCTTATAGCCTTTACCATTAACATGCTTGTCTATAATTTTCTTTCTAATCTCCTGAGACACTCTCCTTTGCTTCCTCTGGCCCATGTTTAGTGTGGTACACACCATGTCACCAAACAGCACAGTGACTACTTGTCACCCTTTAAATAGGCTGATTGACTGATTACAAGTTTGTAGACACCTGTGATGTTAATTAGAGGACACATCTTGGTTGAACATGTCCCTATGGCCACATTATTTTCAATCTTTTCTAGGGGTACCATCATTTTTGTCCAGGCCTGTTTCATGAGTTTGTTTTTTAAAAGTAACTGCTGACTTCCGGTTATGGCTGCCACGTAGGACGGACGTGTCTCGCTCTGCTCTGCTCCTGGAGAAAAAAAATCGGCAAATAACTCTCTCATTTGGGACAGAACGTATCCCAGCATTTGGGCGAGGATATGTCGGCGAAGCCTAAGGCTGGAAAACCAGGAAAAGGAAAAAGCGAGCCGCCGAAACAGTCCAAATTTACGGACTTTCAGGTCTGTGACGCAGCAAACAAAACTCCATATATGGCGGAGGAGGCTGGCAACGGTGCGATATCTGCGGGGAATGGCGCAGATGCGCTGATGGCTGCCATGAGTTCAATGAGAGCGGACTTTTCCTCCAGATTTGATGGGATTATGACAGCGTTGGAAGGAATAAGAAAGGAATTGGGTGACTGTGTAGAACGAACGGCGCAGATGGAGCTCCGTCTCGCTAGTGCTGAAGATGACGTCACCCGTCTTCAATTAAAGGTGCGCACTTTGGAAAAAAAAAATAAATCTCTGGAAGATAATATTTTGGATTTGGAATCTCGGTCGAGACAGAATAATTTGAGGCTGGTGGGTCTTCCAGAGGAATCAGAAGGTCGGGACGTATGTTCCTTTCTGGAAAAGTGGATTCCGGAGGTGCTGGGCAGCGAGGAGTTGCAATCAGCAGTGGTTCTGGAAAAAGCACATCGTATTGGCCCACGGAGAGATAAGGGACCGCCGAGGACCTTAATTATGAAGTTTCTTAGCAACAGAGACAGGATGAAGATCTTCAACGCTGCACGTGCTAAAGGAGAGATTAAACACCAGGACCAGCAGGTGCGGTTCTACCCAGATTTGGCCACAGGAATCCAACAATTGAGGAAGCAGTTTGATCCCGTACGTAAGGAGCTGCGCAACCTTGGGATTCGTCATGGTGTAATCTATCCTGCGAGACTGCTGACCACGTATGAGGGCAGAACCCACATCTTCAAGACCCCAGAGGAGGCGCAGGAGTTCATCAAGAAGATCAAAGAAGAAGAAGAGACTGGTGGGAGCTAAGCATGAACAAAATATAAGGTAGAATAATTAAGCATTTGCACAGGCATCTGACTGACTTGAAGTAAATAGTAAGTTTACAAAATATAGATTGTATTATATATTAAAAAAACAAAACAAAAACAAAACAAACAAAAAAAAAACAAACTATGATGTACAAAGTTGTTAAAAATTTTGGAGTTAAGTTGGAAAACTACAGAGGAGAGTTAATGTTACGTCATTAAAAGCAGTAGAGTTAGGGTGATTGGGAGGATGAAGAAGGAGTGGCTTAGGCTGTTCCCCGTGGGTGTGGAACGGTCGATGGCTATATCGGGAGACAGAATTTTTCTTTTGATTTTGGGGGGTTTGCCACAAGTGTGGGAAGGGGAAATTTGTTTGTGTGTAGTTTGTAGGATGAATGTTCAACCACTCATGTTTTTGCTTCTCTGTATGAGCATGTTTACACTGCAAGGTAATCCCAAACTCTCTATTGATCATGGACCAAAGTGTTAATCTTAATTTAACTTCATGGAATTGCAGAGGTCTACAAAATTTAAAAAAACTTAAACAAGTTATGAATAAAATAAAGGACATGGGTTCAAGAATTGTGTTTTTACAAGAAACTCATCTGATAGAGGAGGATGTTAAAAGAATTAGGAGTAGATGGCAGGGAAGTGTATTCACCTCTTCATTTTCATCCCGAGCCAGGGGAGTTATGACTCTCATACATAAATCAGTTCCTTTTCAAGTGAAAAATGTAATTGGAGACAAATTTGGAAGATATGTAATCATTCAAGGTTCTTTGCTATTAGAAAATATAAATCTTGTGAACTTATATGGTCCCAATATAGATGATCAGAAGTTCTTTGCTAATTTATTTCTCATCTTATCATCACTTACAGGGCAACATATAATAGCAGGGGATTTTAATTGTACATTGAATCCAGGTGTGGATAGATCAACAGGACTGGATTGTACGCACATTGGATGTAGGATGACTATTAATCATTTTATGAAAGAATTGAGATTGTTAGATATATGGAGAGAAATGAAACCACAAGTTAAAGCCTATTCTTGTTATTCCAGTACCTACAAGACATTCTCACGTATTGATTATTTTTTGATTTCCACAGAATTAAGGTCCAAGATTCAAAACTGCTTTTATGATAACATCGTGATCTCTGATCATGCACCCTGTTGTCTAATATATGTAGATAAAAAATTGACAAAGGAATCAGGTAGATGGCAATTTCAGCATAAATGGCTTCAGGATGAGGAATTTGTCAAGTATATAGAAAAACAGATAGACGAGTTCTTTGACATCAATACTACACAAACATCAGCATGTGTAAAGTGGGAGGCTTTCAAAGCTTTTATTAGGGGACATATTATTAGTTATACAGGATCAAAATCTAAGAAGACTCGAGAGGAGAGAGCTAAATTGGAACATAAAATAAAAAGTCTTCAGGAAAAAGTGTATGCAGGAAGTGACCCAAGGTTGGAGAATGAATTACTGATTTTGAGAGCTGAATACGACAAAAAATCAGCGAATAGAGCTGCCTCGAGTCTTCTAAGATTGAAACAATCTTTTTATGAACAAGGTGAAAAATCAGGAAAATTATTAGCATGGCAGATTAAACAATTGGAAATTAAAACACCAATTACCAGTATTATAAGTAACGGACAGGTAGTTATAGATCCTTTAGAAATTAATAGAGCCTTTAGAGATTACTATGAAAAATTATATGATACCAAAAATGAACCTGATTTAACAAAACTAAATGGGTTTTTGAACGAACTATCTATACCGTGTATACCAAATGAAAACAGGGAGATATTGGAGTCTAAAATTAGTCAAGAAGAAGTTGGGCTAGCCATTGATAATATGAAATCAGGAAAAAGTGCAGGACCAGATGGTCTTCCAGTTGACCTTTATAAAAAATTTAAGAATAAATTAATAAAACCTTTTTTGGAAATGGTTTTAGAAGCATTTCAAAATAATAATTTACCATCATACATAAATAATGCCTTAATTATACTACTGCCAAAACCAGGTAAGCCCTCTAATAAATGTGAAAATATGAGACCAATAAGCCTATTAAACGCCGACCTTAAGATAATCTGTAAAATTTTAGCAAGACGAATACAAGAAATTTTACCAAATATTATTAATCGAGATCAGAATGGCTTTATAAAGGGTAGACAAGGCTTCCATAATGTAAGAAGACTATTTAATATTATTTATTTTAATAAAGAAGCACCGGATACAGCTCTCCTATCATTGGACGCCGAAAAGGCCTTTGATAGAGTTGAATGGCCCTTTCTTTTTGAAGTCCTACAAAGGTTTGGACTTGGAAATAATTTCATAAAATGGGTTCAAATAATATACAATAATGCTACAGCAGAAATCCTAACAAATAACAATATTTCAAAACCAATAAAAATCAATAGAGGATGTCGACAAGGCTGTCCACTTTCACCTTTACTGTTTACTATGGCAATTGAACCTTTAGCGATAGCGATACGTTTACATTCACAAATATATGGAATTAAAGTTGGACCAACAGAACATAAAATCTCCCTGTACGCCGATGATATAATTTTGTTTATGTCGAATCTAAAAAAATCAATTCCAACCTTGTTGAATTTAATAAAGAATTTTGGGGAAATATCAGGATATAAAATAAATAAAACTAAATCTTCAATATTAATGCTAAATGAGACCCAGAGAAATTACCCAGCCCCTGAGGTAAATCAATTCAATGTTGTAAATCAGTTTAAATATTTAGGAATCCAAATTATGCCTAAGCTAGAATCAGTCGCCAGTGTCAACTATGAAGCCTTAATGTCAGATATCAATGAGTTAACTCAGAGATGGATGTCACTACCAATGTCGATGATCGGGAGAATCAATATACTTAAAAGTAATATTTTACCTAAAATACTTTATTTATTTCAATACATTCCCTTATCACCACCTTTAGATCTATTCTCAAGAATAAAAAAAAAGTTAGTGGAATTTATATGGAACAACAGGAGGGCTAGATTACGTTTGTCTTTATTATATTTACCATTTGATCGTGGAGGTCTGAAATGTCCAAATTTTATGTTGTATTATTGGTCGGCACAACTGAGGTCTATGACATATTATTTTTCATCAAATGATCTCCCTCACTGGACTGAAATGGAATCATACAATTTACCTTTACCTCTTCCCATATTCATATACTCAGATTCGGCAAAAAAATTACAAAAACAAGTTAAAAATCCATTTGTAAAGCATATGATCAAAATATGGTGTGAAGCTAAAAACTATTTAAAAGAACCACAGTTATTGTCACAGTTTAGTCCAATATGGGGTAATCAATATTTTAAACCAGGGAGAGCGGACGCTGTATTTAAAGTATGGAATTTAAAAGGGATACAAAAGATTCAGGATTTATATTTGCCATGTGCAGACAACATAATGTCTTTTGAAGAGCTGAGGATCAAATTTAATCTCAATAGAACACATTTTTTTAAATATCTTCAACTTAGAAACTTTATTCGATCAAATCAAAATAAAGCTCTCACTCGACCTATTTATTCATCCTTGGAAAAAATGATGATGAAAGATAGTAAAAGAAAGGGTATTATTTCAGAGTTTTATAACTCATTGACACTATCTTCAAGTGAAAATTCACTGAAAAGATTAAACTACTGGAAAGAAGATCTGCAAATTGAAATTTCAGAGGAACAATGGGAATTGGCTTGTACAGAAGCTCAAACCAAATCAATAAATGTACGCCTTAAATTGATACATTTCAAATGGTTAATGCGGATGTATGTTACACCGGAGGAGTTAAATAGATATAACAAAAATATACCAGATACATGCACAAAATGCATGGAAAGTAAAGGAACCCTATTTCATTGTTTATAGGAATGTAGATTAATAAGAATGTTTTGGGAAGAGGTGAGGGTAACAATTGAAAAAATAATCTCAAAACAAATCATATTGAATCCTAAACTGTTTTTGTTGGGTCTGTACCCAGAAAAGCATAATTTTAATAAAAGTGAAAGAACATTCATAGACCTCAGTTTGCTTAATGCCAAAAAATGTATTGCACTATTATGGAAAAAGACTCATAGACCAGATGTGACTCAGTGGTTAAGACAGATGTTAACAAACCTTCCATTAGAAAGAATAACATATATACTGAAATCAAAGGAAATTGTGTTTGAGAATATATGGAGACCTTTTATTGATTATGTAAAAAATTTAAACATAACTCTTGAAGAAGAAGGTGAATGATGTGTGTGGACCTTGTAAATTCCAAACTGGTGAACATAATATGTATACTTATGTATTGGATTGTCTAGACTAAACAGAGGAGCATTGTTGAAGACTTGATTTTGTTGGTGGTTGTTGGTGTTTTTAGTGCAATTTTTTTTTTTTGTAGTACTTTAGTGTTAGTGTTTGATTGTTTGTATCATGTTTGTTAAAAAAAAAAAAAAGGTTCAATAAAGATATTGTGGAAAAAAAAAAGTAACTGCTGAACCACAATTCAAAAGCATCGTCTGATTTTCATTGGTTAATTTTCATAGAATTTTTATTTATTACCACTTTTGTCAGATTCAAGTTATTTCTGTGACCATTGTGGGTTTTTCTTTCATTAACAAAGGGGTACCAACAATTTTGTCCACGAATGTACCCAATAGTATCTAAAAAGAGATTCATAAATATATAAATACAGTGGGGCAAAAAAGTATTTAGTCAGCCACCAATTGTGCAAGTTCTCCCACTTAAAAGATGAGAGAGGTCTCCAATTTTCATCATAGGTATACCTCAACTATGAGAGACAAAATGAGAAAAAAAAATATCCAGAAAATCACATGGAAGGGTTTTTAATGAATTAATTGGTAAATTCCTCGGTAAAATAAGTATTTGGTCAATAACAAAAGTTCATCTCAATACGCTGTTATATACCCTTTGTTGGCAATGACAGAGGTCAAACGTTTTCTGTAAGTCTTCACAAGGTTTTCACACACTGTTGCTGGTATTTTGGCCCATTCCTCCATGCAGATCTCCTCTAGAGCAGTGATGTTTTGGGGCTGTCGCTGGGCAACACGGACTTTCAACTCCCTCCAAAGATTTTCTATGGGGTTGAGATCTGGAGACTGGCTAGGCCACTCCAGGACCTTGAAATGCTTCTTATGAAGCCACTCCTTCATTGCCCGGGCGGTGTGTTTGGGATCATTGTCATGCTGAAAGACCCAGCCACGTTTCATCTTCAATGCCCTTGCTGATGGAAGGAGGTTTTTACTCAAAATCTCACGATACATGGCCCCATTCATTCCTTCCTTTACACGGATCAGTTGTCCTGGTCCCTTTGCAAAAAAACAGCCCCAAAGCATGATGTTTTCACCTCCATGCTTCACAGTAGGTATGGTGTTCTTTCTCCTCCAAACACGACAAGTTGAGTTTTTACCAAAAAGTTCTATTTTGGTTTCATCTGACCATATGACATTCTCCCAGTCCTCTTCTGGATCATCCAAATGCTCTCTAGCAAACTTCAGACGGGCCTGGACATGTACTGGCTTAAGCAGGGGGACACGTCTGGCACTGCAGGATTTGAGTCCCTGGCGGCGTAGTGCGTTACTGATGTAGCCTTTGTTACTTTGGTCCCAGTTCTCTGCAGGTCATTCACTAGGTCCCCCCCGTGTGGTTCTGGGATTTTTGCTCACCATTCTCGTGATCATTTTGACCCCATGGGGTGAGATCTTGTGTGGAGCCCCAGATTGAGGGAGATTATCAGTGGTCTTGTATGTCTTCCATTTTCTAATAATTGCTCCCACAGTTGATTTCTTCACACCAAGCTGCTTACCTATTGCAGATTCAGTCTTCCCAGCCTGGTGCAGGTCTACAATTTTGTTTCTGGTGTCCTTTGACAGCTCTTTGGTCTTGGCCATAGTGGAGTTTGGAGTCTGACTGTTTGAGGTTGTGGACAGATGTCTTTTATACTGATAACGAGTTCAAACAGGTGCCATTAATACAGGTAACGAGTGGAGGACAGAGAGGCCTCTTAAAGAATTAGTTACAGGTCTGTGAGAGCCAGAAATCTTGCTTGTTTGTAGGTGACCAAATACTTATTTTACTGAGAAATTTACCAATTAATTCATTAAAAATCCTTCAATGTGATTTTCTGGATTTTTTTTTCTCATTTTGTCTCTCATAGTTGAGGTATACCTATGATGAAAATTGGAGACCTCTCTCATCTTTTAAGTGGGAGAACTTGCACAATTGGTGGCTGACTAAATACTTTTTTTGCCCCACTGTATAAATGATGGTCAGGACCCGTTTCCCAACCCGAAGGCACAGGAAAACAACCCTTTCGTCCACCGGAGTAAACTCCAATATAGAGGCAGTGGGGGGGGGGGGGGGGATACAAGAATACCTACCCCTGCCCGTCGCCTCTCGCCCGGGGTAACTCCAGAATAGGCCAAGCTCCAGCCCCTCTCCAGGACACTGGTTCCGGAACTGGAGCTGTGTGTTGAGGTGAGACCGACTATATCTAGCCGGTATTTCTCAACCTCATGCACCAGCTCAGGCTCTTTCCTCACCAGAGAGGTCATTTCTTATTGTAAAAGACTGCTAATTACATTTGTGTGTTTTTTGTTCAGGTGAAGCACAGCACTGTCAAAGTTCAACAGCAGATGCCACAGTGAAAGTTCAACATTATTTGTCTGAGCCCTTCCTCTCTAGAGGAGAAGACCCATTCTGTTACTGAGCAACACACAAACCCATATACCCAAATCTTTACAAGATGGCAAAAAAGTATCTCCCCATTCCAGCAGCATCGGTGCCATGTGAGAGGGTGTTCTCCAAAGCTCGAGAGGTAGTAAGCCACAAGAGGAGCAGACTGAAACCATGCACTGTTGAAATGCTTCTTTTTTCAATAAAAATCTTTAAACACTCCATTAAAAACACTCTTTAGTTGCAGAAGCACCAGCATGTTCCCTGATATTCCACAACATACATTTTCCTATCTCCTGATATGGCAAAGGTTTCGTTCACTGAAAATTGTCCTCCGACAGAATTTTTCCAGCAATGACTAAAAAGTCTGAAAGCTGTCTCTCATTTGACAGATTACACGGACGGTGATCTAATTAAAGTTAATTAAAATTAAAGATAACAGATTGACAGAATTTTTACAAGCCTGTCTAAGACAATGACATAAAAAAGTGTAGTGCCGCCTCTGATATAGAGTATGGAGGCTTTTTAAGGTCTTCCACTCAAACAGTAATTTGATGATTATTAAATGTTTCATAACACTGTGTCGATCATGAAGTAAAGATACAGGTCAAGTGGATCCCGGGATCCAGTCTGTACATGTATATTCTCAATCCAGTGATATGTAAACGTGAAGAAGGAGAACCAACAAGAATTTGTATAAAGCTGTTGGAAAGACTTTTCCCAGTCACCAAGAAGTGTAAAAAATATGTGTAAGATGACAACTAAGCTGACCCAGAGAAGGTTCTGCTTTCAAAAGACTTGGGGGTGACCCCCACAGCCACGGACAAGCAGAGCGCTCAGCTGGAGCAATTAGCATAACAGTGAGATCTATGGACTGATATCAATATGTAGATGTGCCTTGTAACCTCTTTTGTCCTACAGCTCCGGAGCAGAGAGGAATTCCGGCCAGTAATCATCCTATTGATATGTGTGACTCTCAAATGCAAATGTCCATGCTTACTGCTGTGCATGTATTGTCTGTAGCTGGGTATATAAGCAACTGAATATCGCTTGTTCTCTCTCTCTCTTACTGCTCATCTGACTACACGCTTTGCCTATCTGCTGACGAGAGCCTGAGGGCTCACTCCAGCACGCTGACACAGTGCTGGAGTGAGTTCTGTGATGGCGATGAATAAAACCCACTTTTAAACTCTCAGTTCGCCGTGCCTTATTTCACCAGTCGCCACAGACTTTTCTTATCCACCACTGCTGCTCATCACTGCTGGCTGCCCCCAGATGAAAATCCATAGAATTAGGCTCGCCAGTGTGACGCAGCGTTTACAAAATTGACCAAGTGTATTCTGGGAACCAAAGATCTAGGTAGTTTGCTGAGATCACGTCAACGTAGTAGCCACAGGGAAGTATAGAGCTCTCTAGCTGTGTTGTAAACTGTTATAGTTGTTCTTACAACCACTGTGGAAAAACAAACCACGGAATTGGCTTTTATCGTTTTCCAGCATGGAAGAACAGCACAGCCCATGTTTCAGATGCAACAAAGGGGCGACGTCTGGCCTAGATTGCAGCAGTGAGAAGACCCAATATAACTTTCATCCACGCTCCTTTATCGGTGGTGGTGTGTTCAGAGCATTTTCATAAAGGTACGTTATGATTTACTGTATATAAGTCTGTTGTTGCTGAGTGGTTAAAACTTGCTTGGTCATAGCTTTTAGCCTACGTTAACAGTGCTAAGCTAAACAAAGACTCTGATATCCAAGTAGCTAGAAAAAGTTACCACTTACACACGTGTAATTGGGTTTAATTTGTTCTACACCAAAGTATTTTCTTACCGTTTCCTTTAACAGGCAGACCAGCTTATGAAATGCGAGACTGTGATCCTGACTGGGCACTTTCAACGTTGGCCATGCAGAGCTTCAAGCTACCACTCCTGACAGGTTTAACCGCTTATGCAGAAGGACGAGCTCATGACAAAAAGAATGGGCAGGGCATGCAAGTGAACCCCCAACACAGACCCTCAACACCACTGGCCCCGTGACTGCGATGGATAATGTAGCTCCTTTATATTCAGGTAGTCTTTCTTTTTGGCCTGTTTTTCTTTCTAAAACATATCTTGGGATTCCTTTTGATTACAAAATATATTAACTAAAGTAGTATATTGTCCTGATCACCAACAGATGACACCACACCTCTGGCTGAGATGGAGGAAAGAACATGTGATGAAGCAGCACAGATCTGTCAGGCTGATGATGCTCCAGCGGAAAATGTGCAAGAACAGCAGAACTGTAGAATGTGTCACCTGAGGCTTAACCAAAGTTTACTCTTGCCAGACGAGAATAGAATAGGCTTTATTGTCATTGTGCAGTAGTACAGCACAAAAAAATTGTGGGACTGTGGCTTTGTTCAGAAGCTGTCACCAAGAGACAGTATTGGCAGACTGTGGATTTGATATTAAGGAAAGTGTTGCCTTGTAGGTGCCACACTGAAAATGCCTGCATTCACCAGGGGCCACAGCCAGCTTGATGGCAGAGGGTGGCCCAAACCCAGCCTTTTGTAAAGCGCCTTGAGATAACCTGTGTTGTGATTTGGCGCTATATAAACAAATTGAATTGAGAGAGTAACAGGGTGCATCTGCTCCAAATATACAACATTGAATGACACTATACTTCTGGCCTTTGTGGTACCATGTGAAGGTGGTGACATGACTTTACTGGATAAGATTGTTGCTGCAACCTGTGCTTTGACCAATATGTGTCCAAGTGTCGTTATAAAGCCGTAGTTTTAGAATGTAGACACGTTTTGGTATGGTTTACCCCTTCAGACATAATGTCTTTAATGGCTTTGTAACAATGTGAAAATAAAGTACACAATGGTTTACAAACTCCAGCTCTTTATTTAGAAGGTGCAAAATTCTGAGTGTAATTTAAGTTGTGAGAAACACTGTACAGAATGTGTGCAAAGTGCAGCCCAGAAATGGGTCTTTTTCGCTGTAATAGTTTTCAGAAGCTTTGTAAAATGTGGAACACTTTCAAGTCACAATAGAATAGAATAGGCTTCACTGTTATTGCACAGTTGTACAGTACAATCAAATTGTGGGAACTCCACCAGGCTACTGCGCAATTAACTACAAGAGAAGGATTAGATAAAACACAGTTACAGAACACACAATTGAAATAAAAACAGCCCAGAATTATGCAGTGTTTCCTCTGGCTTTAAGATCTTGGCGTGGCGGCAACATATTTTTCCGGGGGGATGGGGGGGGGGCAGAAAACACATGACACAAATGTAATCGGAAATGTTAATTTTACACTATTTGCCTTTTATTTTTTTAAATTTTGTGCAGTAATATTGTGGGGCGGCGCGGTGGTGGAGTGGTTAGCACTGCAGCAGCACAGTAACTCACCCTTGGCTGGGGGATCCTGGGTTCGATCCCAGCCCCCGACCAACAGTGATCTGTGTGGAGTTTGCATGTTCTCCCCGTGTCTGCGTGGGTTTACTCTGGGATTTCTCCGGTTTCCTCCCACATGACAAAAACATGCAAGTCAGGTTAACTGGCATCAACTGGGGATTCTAAATTGTCCTGAATGTGAGAGTGAATGGTTTTCTGTCTCTCTGTGTTGGCCCTGCGATGGACTGGTGATCTGTCCAGGGTGGACCCTGCCTCTCACCCAAAGATGCTGGGATAGGCTCCAGCCCCCCCGTGACTCGAAAAGGATTAACCGGAAGAAGATGGATGGATGGATGGACAGTAATATTGCATAATGGAACTTACCATTTGAAGTATTGTACTACCAAGGTTTGAATGTTGGAATATTGGGCCAGTTGGGGTCCCACCCAGATGTCCTGTGTTTGGACTTTTTACTGGTGTCATCCTTCTCTCCTCGCTCTGCTCTCACCTCTCCTGGACCCTCTGCCTGAACACTTCCCTCTCCTTGGCTCCTCTCTTCTGTCTCATCTTTCCTTCTCTGAGCCCTGTCTTATTCAGCTTCTCTCTCTGTCTATGGTGGTACAGAAACAGGCTAGAAAATACCAAGTGTCATGTTTTGTCCTGCAGGATTTTTTTTTTTTCATGGTTTACATAAATAACAAAAATGTGTATTTTTTTTCTAGTGTTCCTTTTTTCCTATTGACAACGAGTAGAAAAGGGGAAAAAACATTCATAATAGTAATTTACTCATGCATGCTTAAATTATATGATCAGAGGTGGGTATAGTAGCCAGAAATTCTACTCATGTAAAAGCAGTGCTTTGAAGTTAATAAAAAGTAGACAACCAAAAATTTATAGTTAAGGATACAAAAAGCAGCCACTTAAAAACTTGAGTAATGATTTCAGTCTTGAAGGTTTGAGGTTTTTCTCCAAAATTTATTACAATTTTCTTATAGTTTTCTACTTTTCTCTGTAAATTTATCTAAATTTGCAACACTTTTCCTCAAATTTGTAATTTTCTCTTGTAAAATTATGACTTTTCTTATACATTTGAGACTATTATAAATTTGTGGATTATTTTATGGCTAATGTTTACCTTTTTTAATCCAATCCAACTTTATTTATAAAGCTCTTTAAAAATGACAGTTGACACAGTGCTGCACATCAACAATAAATAAAATATAAAAACAATAAAATACAGCTAAAGTACAAAACGGCACAAACAAAACAATTGTCATGCAATAGAGACGACCAGAACAAATAAAATCAGTGTGTCAAACTGGGTCAAAAGCCAGAGAATAAAAATGGGTTTTAAGAGGAGTTTTAAAACTGGACAGTGAAGAGGCCTGTCTGATGAACAAAGGCAGATTATTATAAAAATTACTGGTTTTTTTTTATAAATTTGAAACAGAATGTGGCAAATTTTTTATTTTTTTCCTCAATTTAAACTTTTGACCATAATTTTGTAGAGCCAGAACAGAACAATAACTTTAATTCTGAATTCAAAGAAATGTAATTAAAATTATATTTAAAGAAATAAATTAACTTAAATGACCAAATATGCAGTCATTTCTGTTATAATATTTATATGCATTTATAGTTTTTTAGAAATCTCCTCATGACTTTGTGAATTTCGGTCATTTTATCTTGCCAGGTACATAATAATGAACATAGGTTATGAGTTAATATTGCAGTAGCTGGTGAAGTCAATCCTCAGCGGTTCATCAGTCACTCTTGTCTTTCCCTGCAGTGAATCCTAACCACACCTGTTAGCTAAGCCACTCCTCATTGTTGTTCCAGTTACCAGCGGGTTAAAACCACCATAAACGCCTCCACTGTTTATGTCTCGTACTTTTTTCCGCATTTAAAGTACTTTAATAAGCTCATGCTTCTCTCGGACAGCAACGCTAGAGAGACACTGTCTACCTGCAGAAACGGTCATGCGGGCGCCGGGGTGCCTCCAACGTGGTTGACAGTCACGCGTGTTGTTCATGTGCGCGCTTGCGGAGCGTTTCTTTCATATTTAATTTTTTTTTAAATTAATATACTATAGGCAGGGTGGCATAGTTCCTTAGGGAGGCGGGCCGCCACACAGAAATGTTACCAGAGGAAACCCTGTTATGGAAAAGCCGTCGTAAAAAATACTACAGGAATATAAAATGACATGCATCATTGTGTTTCACACAACAATGTTCTACTATACAACCAGACTGATGCTATAGTATTCTAGTGCGCACATGAGGTGGAACCACGGCTGCTGTGGGGCTGCTGCTGCACTCAGTCCCACATCCTAGATGGAACCACTGGATCACACAGTTTTGGTTCTCACAGGAACCCCGTCATCCAGCTCTTCTGGCTGCCTGCAAGTACACCACAACACATTCAGAATTACACCAGATTAAGCAGAAGAGCTAGAATCATAATAGATATCATAATAGAATCAAACAAAGTCAACAATTTGATAAATGTTTTACACAGATTTAAAACAAATGACAAGTTCACATATTTTTTTTTTCACAGTACTTGAAAATGATATAATTTCTGTACATTTTGAAAAATATTTTCAGTGCTGCACATTTTAACAATGGTTGAGCAAAACAAGAGAGGAAATAAAAAGAAACCTCCCTTCGTGCTCACAGCTGTCTTCACGTCTGCCTTGTCCATCTCCAGTCATCACCCATCCATCTGTGAACTGCACTTGGGCTGCTGCAAAGACCTAAAGTTACTGAAAACTTCCTGTGTACACGGACTTACAGTTAAAATAAATAAAATATAGTAAATGAAGGCATGGTCGGAGTCAGGCAGAATGTTGACGTCTGAACTCCACATTGTATGTTGGCAGGGAGCCTTAAAGTGCTGATGACACGTTCTTGACTTCATCTAATTTTTCAACACATAATACAATATGACGAAATAGGTTTGTCTGTGCAGTTCTAAGTCAAACAGGCTTTTTTTTCATGCGAACATCCAACGTTTTCATGAGCGCAACGTCACCCACTGCGTCAGTGGCTCGAAAACCCCCCGGCCATGTTGTATCGTCATCGACGGAATACAGCGCTTGGCTGCCCTTTGTACACACAGGATGGAAGCGGTTGAAAACGTCGACGATGGTTCCAGCACATGTAGTCTGGAATTGGTTTGTGTTGTCCAATCTTCAGATGATTATAGTTCCGAAGAATGGGATGACAATGAAGAATCTGGGGGCATCAAACCGTATAGGTTTGAGCCATGCCAAGCGGGCGTTGTGCCTAGCGAGTCAGACTCAGTGACAGTCAGCTGTTCATGTTTTGTGTGCATCATCTGCCGTGTTGTCAGCCAGCCAATATTGCCAACACTATCACGACGTGTTAGCCACTCCACACAGCCGGGGTTCTGTTGCGGTAGCGATGTCGGCTCTGGGGCGCAACCGTGGTTAACACGTCTCCTCTCCATGTTCGCTGGGCGATGTCGGCCCCGAACGCCTACTCTTTGTGTTTCTGTGTATTTTTTGTAAGTCTTCACCTTTTGGGATCAGTTTTTATGTTCAATACATGTGCTGTGGTGAATCCTGCGCTTAAATCCTCGTTATTTACGCGTAAATCCTCACTCTCCGTGCACTCTTAGGCAGGGCAGGGAGAGGGCGCATGAAATAACGAAGATTTACGTGTAGGGTTCACCACAGCACATTTACAGAACGACGGACAATTCCCAAAAAGTGAAGATGTGCAAAAAAACACACTTACTGATGGCGTTCGGGGGCAGACATCGCCCAGAGAATGAATGAGAGGAGATGTGTTAACCACAGGTGTGCCCCAGAGCCGACATCGCTTCAAGGACGCACGAGAACCACGGCGAACATGGAGCGACTAACACGTCGTGAGAGTGCTGAAAATACTGGCAGACTAACAGCACAGATGACAATACCATTGACCAGCAGTGTGTTAATAGCAAACGGCCGCCAGTATGTACACGCACTGCTGGTGATGGTTTGATGAGAAGCACCTGGGCGAGGACCGGGAAACATGATCAGCAGGAGTTTCAATCAGCTGGTGATCATGAGAGAGGGGACGTGTCCGGACCAGTGCGATGTAAGCATGCGATCACAGAAAGTAGGTCAAAGCTGCGCTAAATCCATTAATCCTTCCCCTCCTCCGTGCACTCCTCCTGCCTAAAAGCGCACTAGGAGGCTGATGACAGTTGGAGCTGAAGCGTGTGATGTGGTCCTGTGTTTATCTAAGCCTGAGACACAACGTGAAGGCACAGCCATAGAATTAAAACAAGAAACCAGAGAAACTGTGAGCTACAACGCTGCTGTCATTCTAGTTAACAACACTAGAGTCCGTTCTGTCGATTACGTCATGGGGGTGCCGCCCTGAATTCGGTGGGCGGCACCACAGTCCAGTCAGCGGCTGCGGTTTTTTGATGATAACTAGTTTATGCAGGCGCTGTTGTAAATATTATATTGATCATAGACAATGACATTTGGGTTTACACAACATGCTAACATGCTAAAAAATGTCAAAAAAGCGTCATCAGCACTAAACGCGTCATCAGCACTTTAAAGCCTCGCCAAATAGCGAGCCTTTGCAGTCCTGTTCAGTTTGGCTTAGTATGATTCCTTTAAATTTTCCTTCCAACGGTACATTTTGTGATTTTTTTTTTTTTTCGTTCATTCACAAGAAATGTCGAGGCGCCGTGTCCTTGCAGTCCGCTTACAATCGCCGAACCTACAAATCCCAGAATGCATTGCGCGTGTGTACGTGGGCTGGCGAGCTCGGACAAGAATGTTCTGAATGAGGCTTTAGAAAGCTCTCAATCAGTTTGGAAATCACTGGATTGAAAATGTACTTGTACATGTACAGACTGGACCCCGGGGTCCACTTGGGGTGCTCACTTGGTCAGGGATCCACGTTACCTGTAACCCCACCCCCACCCCCCGGGTGACCTCAGCGCTGCTAATGTTAGCCCGTTAGCTCGGCCCGGGTCGGTTCAGTTCCCTCTTGTGGTTCCGCCCGTCTGTCCCGGCTTACCTCTCTGTCCCACGCCTGTTTGAGGTGCACCGCAGTCACGGTAGTCAGGGTCAGAACCACAGAAAGTCCCAGAACCGCTTTAGAGGATGCAGACATCACCTTAGCTTAAGCTGTAGCCACTGCGCATGCTTCTTCTTCGTTGGTGCAGCAGGAAGTGCGCCTTGTCATCAAAGCTTCTTCTTCTTTTAGATTTGATTGGCTGTTGGCAACCAGCTTACAGGCGCATTACCGCCACTGGCTTGATTACACAGGGTTACAAAAAATAAATTTTTGTAAATTGTCTGTGTTTTTTCAGCTGATTTAAGACAATTTTGCACCGCTGAATCCGAAAATGACATCTGTCTCTCTTCATCAGGTGCTAAGTAAAAACCTGTACTTACTTAGTACTGTGCATGTACTGACCTTTATTTAATAATAATAATGTGGAGAAGTGTGGAAGGACAAGGCTGAGTTTATTTCTCAAGTCCAGTTTTATTCACATTCTCCAACATCCAAAAACAGAAGAGAATGAATCCCCCAACATCTGTCCCTTTTATACCCCAGGACATCAAAGCACACAATCACATTGTCTTTTAATCCCAAATCACAATGCATCCCCCTCCAGGTCTTCTCGCCTCCACCTCAAGTCCTGGTGGTCAGGAAATCCTTCAAGGCCATCTCTTTGCATACAAAAGGCCAGATTTCACATCCTCCTGTTACCCCTAGGAGGTTCTGTCCTTTTGTTCCTCTGAGACGTGAAGCACACAATAAGCATACAGTAATATACTGTATATGTGAAGCATATGAAACCCACATATGTGCCCCACATAACCCCCCCAAACGTCTAAGATGGAACAACATAACCACAGAATGCATGTCATAATAAAATCACTACATATCAGTCCACGTGCCGCTTAGGCCTCAGTTTTCTCCCGTATCTGCTGAAAGCAGGCTTTACCGCCTCCACGGCGTCTTCCTGCTGTGGAGCTGCTGCCTGCGGATGAGAACTGTTAGTCAACCTCTGTGGGTGTTCTGGGGAATGCTCTCCTGGGGGTCTGCCACGCCGTGGAGCCTTAGCCAACTGCACAACTTCGTCAGCTACCACAAAAGCGGGTTTGAGCCTGTTTATGCTAATCATTTCTTTTCTGCCCCCCAAATCTAGCAAAAAATGCTTATCCCCAAAAACTCAATCGGCGTCACCCCGAACTGGCACTTCGCTGGGTTGATTATTAACACGTGCTCTGCCAACCTCCGGCAAACTGCCATGAGGTGACTTTCGTGTTCGCCTTCGGACGCGCTGGCTACCAATATGTCGTCCAGGTAGACGAACACAAAAGGGAGATTGTGCAAAACTGCGTCCATCATGCATTGGAACATCTGCGCCGCGCCTTTAAGCCCAAACGGCATGCGCAAAAACTCGAAAAGCCCGAAAGGAGTTATTACCGCTGTTTTGGGTATGTCCTCAGCGCGCACTGGGACCTGGTGGTAACCGCATACCAAGTCTATTTTAGAAAAAACGCGCGCCCCCGCCAAATGAACTGAAAAATCTTGGATGTGTGGGATCGGGTAGCGGTCGTGCGCTGTAGCGTTGTTCAACCTGCGGAAATCACCACAAGGTCACCACGAGCCATCAGCTTTCGGGACCATGTGAAGCGGTGTAGCCCATGGGCTCTTCGAACGCCTGATGATGCCCAACCTTTCCAGGTTGGCGAACTCCTTGTGCGCTATGGTCAGTTTAGCTGAATCCAAGCGCCGAGCTTTTGCGAAAACGGGCGGTCTGGTGGTAGTAACAAAATATTCCACCCTGAGTTTAGCCACAGTCGCCGAAAATGTTGGGACCGTGAGTGCTGGGAACTGAGTGAGGAGTGTGTGGAACTTACCACCTGCAGCTGTGACGTTGGCTTGTGCTGTTGGCGGGGCCACTCGAGCTGTACAGGGAATAGAATAAAAAGAGAGTGCATTAACCAGGCGTCTGTTAGCAAGATCGACCAACAAACCATGTGAGCACAAAAAATCAGCCCCTAACATGTTGAAATTGACTGCCGCTATGACGAAAGTCCACTCGAATGTACGGCCGTGTAAAGACAGAAACAGAGTCCTCTCACCGAAGGTCTTAATCGCCGAGCCGTTCGCTGCTGACACCCCGGGACCACTGGAGGGCGCCAGCCAGTCAGCATAGGAAGGTGTGATGAAACTCAGCTGGGAGCCTGTGTCCACGAGGAAATGCCTCCCCGAGCGCGCATCCCTCAAGTAGAGCAGCTTGTTCTCCTCTCCAAGGGCCGCAGCTGCTACCGACCCCCGGTCTTGGCGTTTCCCGAGTGCTTGAAATGGCATGGTGGAATGCACTTGCGTGCCCTCTCTGCGAAACGGCGATGGTAGAAGCAAAGGACGTCGTCTGCTCCGTGTTTCCTGGCCCCCGCCCCCGCCGTCGTCGGTGAGTCTGGTGCTGCAGCCTCTGGCCCCCTGCCATCTCCGGACGTTGCGCCTAGCTCCGCTGCCGCAGCCATAGCCACACACCGCTTATTGGCGTTGACGAGTCGTTGCGCCTCCTGGCCCAGCTCATGGTAGTCTCGTCGGGCCAACAGTGGTGAACTGGCCAGGGTCACTCTCACCGCTGACGGTAGGGTCCGGAGGAAAAGGTGGGTGAAGATGAAACTATCATCTTCGGAGTCTCTCAAACTCAACATCTTCCCCATCAGGTCTGCAGGTCTGTCGCTCTCAAATTCAGTCAGCGCCAGGAGCCTCTCTGCTCGCTCCTCCACCGAGGGGATGAAGTAACTTCTTCCTTCCTGCCCTTCAGAGAGAACGGTCGCTTTTTCTTCTGCTCCCTCTTTCACCCTCCTTCACCCTCCCTAACTGAGAATCCCAGCTTGCTGTCTTGTCTGCGTCGCTGTTCTTCTGGCTGAATCTTGAGCCAAATGAAAAAAATGGATTTGGTGAGCGGCTTTAATAAAATTAACAACTTTTTACATAAATTCGGGCCAGGGGGAGCCCCTATGGAGAGACCCATGGATTGGAACACATGTGTCTGCATGATTCGACTGATGATGTGGAAACATCTATCTGGTTTGGCACGATCACAGGATTTTTCTGCTGATTGGCTCTGGAGTTTTCCTGGTGTATCGAAAATTTAACTAGAAGAGCTAATTAAAGCGGTCCCGGCGTAGCTGCTTCTTCAACAATTCGACCAGACAGGGGAGAGCACTAACTAACGGCAAGACTAACATGGAAATTACCATCTGGCATGCACTGTAGAGGGATGGACTCTGCCAGACATGCTTCCCATGTTTAGAAGGGAAACATCTGGAATCGTTCTGGTGCCCTCCAAGAATGGATTTAAAGCCTATGTATGGAAATTATGAACACAGGATTGCAAGAGCTGTAAATTCTATGCTCTGAGTGATCTGTGTTATCAGACCTTGAATTTGGTGCCCTGTTAACTATTTTCCTCCTGGATTAAGACAAAACAGAAGATTGTGCTTCTCTTCATAAACATTCTGGTGTGCTGCATCTGAACTCTCAAGGACAGTGACTGGCTCAGGAAATTTCCATCTGCCATGCCTCAAGGACATGTTTCCGAGTTTCAGACACTAAGACATAACATCTCGGCTGGGAGAGATTTTGCTGCCTCCAGTAACTGATAAACACCCAACTGCATTCAACATACACGAACACACTGATTCACATATACTGAATTACACCCATCCATTCACTGATCCTCTCTGACTTTTGGTTTTGTTGTCTGCTAAATGTGCATTGAGTTTTTTTTTCCTGCAATCAAAATTTCGCTCACTCACTGAGCGATATTTTGATAAACATGTTTTTTTCTCTCGCCTACTGTGTCATCCCATATCCCCTTCCTTTTTCTTTCTTTATCCCCACTATGACTGGTGCCTAGCGGCTGCCCTGGCCTTGGATGCACTCTGCAGAGCGTGCCCAAATGCCAAGTCACGTTTCGTTACCTTGTATTCATACATGTGTAATGACAATAAAGTTGAATCTCATCTCATCTCATCTCATCTCATGAGTGCAGCCTTCAGCGTGCTGTACTTGTCGCTGTCCGGCGGGTGGTTGATCAGGCTCTCCACTCGCTGGGCTGTGTGGTTGTCCAGCTTTGCAACCACATGGTAGAACTTTGTGGCGTCTGCCGAAATCCTCCGGAGGTTGAACTGCGCCTCGACTGCGTTAAACCAGGAGCGCGGATTGTTCTGCCAGAAGTCCGGTAGCTGAACTGTGGCTGTGTTCGTTTGGCTGCCTCCTGACGAGTCTGGCTCGGGAGAATCGTCTCTGCTCATGATACGTCTTAGGGTCACCAGTGTGGAGAAGCGTGGAAGGACGAGGCTGAGTTTATTTCTCAAGTCCAGTTTTATTCACATTCTCCAACATCCAAAAACAGAAGAGAATGAATCCCCCAACATCTGTCCCTTTTATACCCCAGGACATCAAAGCACACAATCACATTGTCTTTTAATCCCAAATCACAATGCATCCCCCTCCAGGTCTTCACGCCTCCACCTAAAGTCCTGGTGGTCAGGAAATCCTTCAAGGCCATCTCTTTGCATACAAAAGGCCAGATTTCACATCCTCCTGTTACCCCTAGGAGGTTCTGTCCTTTTGTTCCTCTGAGACGTGAAGCACACAATAAGCACACAGTAATATATATGTGAAGCATATGAAACCCACATATGTGCCCCACAATAAAATGTTTATTTGACAGGGACAGTGCAATAAACATAGACAATTAATCAAATGACAATCAATCTAATGTGTTGCACAGAGTGTATAGCTATTAGCTAATTTGCAACTCTTGTCCCTGGATGGGCTTTAGAAAGAAGAAAAAAGTAAAAAGAAAGAAGGATAAGGAAAAGAAAAAATGAAAACAGAATAAACAATAACTGTCAGGCCTGGCTCTCACGAGCCAGAAAGGAGATGCGAGGGCGACCAGTGAGTTTGCGTAATTTATTAACATAAACACACAGAGTACAAAATAACAAAGTAAAGAGCCACGTGGGGCTAAAACACACACACAACACTAGATAACGAACAGTAAAGCAAAGAGCCACGTGGGGCTAAAATACGCACAGAACTAAGGACAACATACAACCCAGGGAGAAAGGCTAGAGAGGTGGCGAGGGGAAAACACACGCCGAGTCGCAGCACTTACTTTGGGGGTTGCGCCAAGGTAACGGCGAACTGAAGCAACTTTTTCAAGAACCTTAGACAGGACTGGTAAAATAGAGATTGGGCGGTAATTGCATATATCGTCTTTACTGCCTGATTTATAAACTGGTATGACGACAGCTTTTTTCCAACCAGATGGAAATGTACTAGACCTAATGGAGAGATTAATGAGATGAGTCAGTGGTTTGATTAATATTTTGCTGTGCGTTCTGAGAAAGGAAGTGCTCATATTGTAGATATCATTAGTTTATGAGTTTGACAATGTTTTAACAATGCCAGCAATTAACTCCTCATTTACCTCATCGATGTGAAAAGAATCTGTTGAAAGTATTGATTTTGTGTTGTTGAGCACATTTGGTAGCACAAAGTTTTTTGTTAAGTCTTCCACAGAGCCCACAAAATATGAATTAAATTCATTTGCCAATGTAGCCTTGTCACTGATGGTCTTGCCATTGATTCTGAGTTCCTTTACCCCCTTCTGAACATTTTTTTTATTAGTTAAGTTATTTAAATGCCTCCATAGGGAACTGTTGTTACCCTTTGCATGATCTATCAGTTTATTGTAATAAGATACTTTTGATTTTCGCAGCTCTTGTACCACTTTATTTCTTAAACTTTTGTACACAAGGTGATCATTTTGTAGTTTAGAGGTTAATGATGTTTTCAATGCAGAGTCTTGCCTCTTCATAAGTTTTCTTATTGTCATGATGGCCGCTAGGCCGTCATCAGCATCATCAACATCAGCTGCGCTCACTTCAGCAGGTGGCAATCAGCGGGCCATAAAAGCCCAACGCGCGGACGCCTCAGCACGGAGCGTCTGTCACTCTCACTGAGCAACGTGCCAAGAGCTCGACCTCTCGTGAAGAAATCTACGCTTTGCCAAACCAGGCCACGTAAGCCATCTCTTCACTACTCCTCTGCTAGCCTTTTCCCCTGTGCACAGGTGGACCTCCCTGGCGGCGGACCACCCTCCTCTGCTGACGAGGCATCGTCTCCCGCTTCACGGAGCTCCTCCTCACCTCCACAGCACCGGACACCACGAGCACGACGTCGCACGGACACCAGGAGTCAGTCAGCCTCTCATTGTGGCACCTGCAAGTAAGCCCCTGCACCATACCCGCCGAACCTTGCTACTGTGCAACAGTAACCTTGTGCTTGTGTTTTTCCAGGGTTGCCAGGTTACCACAAGACGGGCTCAGCTCCAGTGGCCAGACGAGCATTCACACATTCACTCACACTTCACTCATTAACTCACAATAAAGATAATTGTCTGTATCTCTCGTGTCAGCGTCTGTCTCTTGGGTCGTAAATCATGTCACTTATTTCATTATTTAACCATGGTAGGTTAATCTTCTGTTGTCTACTTTTAATTTGCTTTGTAAATTTTTCTATAGACTTTGTGATTGTTGCAGTTATAAAATTACAACAATCATCTACTTTATATATTGACATGAGCTGCTCCCAATTTTGATTCTCTAAGTAATGTTCAAACTCCGCAGTTTTTGATTTGGGAATAATAAAATTTAATTTGTCAATATCGACTCCCCCAAAATACTGTAGTTGCTTTTTAGTAAGTTTTCTGACAGCAAGAACCATGTTATGATCTGAGAGACCAGTTACAAGATTATAGGTTCTGGCTATTCGTTCTGGTTTATTAGCAAATGCCATGTCAATAAGTGTTCTAGATTGTTTGGTTATCCTGGTGGGTCCTTTGATCATTTGTTGGTAATTAAATTTAGTCATGAGGCTTTTCAGTTTCTGTTTGTCCTTTTTATCAGACCAGTTGGTATTGAAGTCACCATAAAATATTGTTTCTCTGCACCTCTCAAGTTGTTTAACCAGATCACTTAATTCATTATAAAAAGAAGAATTGTGTGACGGTGGGTTGTACAATACTGCAATGTTGAAATTCATTACCGGTGAGAGACATACATTAACAGCTAAACATTCAAGTGAAGTATTCAAATCAACCAATTGACATTTATATTTCTCTTTGATGTAAATTAAAACACCTCCTCCCCTCCCTATCTGCCTGTCTTTTCTAAAACACTGATAACCGACAATATCAATCATATTAGTGTCTATGTTCCTGTGTAGCCAGCTTTCTGAAAGACAAAGATAGGTAAGTACTTAAAGGTAAGTACATGTAAATTGAATGTTATGTCATCATTGTTCAAAATTCAGAGAATTTCAAGACATACAAAAGAATTTTGCATCATATACAGCGAAAATACCGTACATGTAAACAAAAACGTATAAAACAACATGTGGCCATAGTTTAAAAAGTTGACCTGATTGAGCAAAACCAATGTGATTTTTGGATTCAGCACATCAAACTTGTCCTAAATCAGCTAAAAAAAAAACAAAACAAAAAACCTAGACAATAAATTTGGTGTTGACCAGTGTAATCATCACTCTATATCTTTGTATCAGGAGTTCTGAACAACTCGTGTGGAAAAATGATCCTGTGGAGTGTGTAATTGACGAGGCATGTTTTGTCTCAAGGCAGTTTATTACACGTCTCCAACATGAGCAAAGTAGAAAGAGGACATCTCAGAAAAAACTCATCCCTTATATACTCAGGTCTCCCCACAGCTCACAAGTCACATTGCATTAAAATCAAAAGTAACAATGCATTTCCTCTTTAATCCCTTAGCATCACCCCCACAGTCTTTGGCCCACCAAGGATCCTCCAGGCCGTCTCTTGCATACCAAAGATAACACTTTCACAGCTTCCTGTTTTCTCCAAGGAAACTCTGCCTTTGTTCTTATCTAAGATGTGAGGCATTATGTAAGGCATTAAGTAAGTCACATGTGTGGCTACAATCTGTTCTTGGACTGTGTCCGAGGTGCGGCCCGTTGGTGATACCTATCACTGTATGACTAAGTCGTCAAAGCTTCCCCTGACGTTAATTTTATGTTTTCTGACTTTTATCTGATGTTAAATAAAATAATGTATAATAAAATAAATAATAAAAATAAACCATTCCAAAAAGGCTTAAAAACGAGATGTGTGTAATATTCTGTAGCGATTTTATTAAAAACTAGAAAAGCACTCGGAGAGCACAGACCTCCGCCAAGCGCCACTGTTCCCCCCATACAGTGTTTGTGTGTACGTTTTCAGATTCCTTGACCATGAAAACATATGACTAGCAATTGGACTGACAATGATAGGATTTGTGGTTCATGTAGAAGAGCTTGGAAATGAAGAGGCGATTTGGTTTATAAGCAAAGCTTTAATATTCAGCTCTTCTAACAAGTCTCATCTGGTGCAGAGAGTGGCAGAAGGGAAAAGAGACAGAATCTTTCCAACTCACTGATTATATACATGCACACAACAAAAGACATGCATAACAAAGGCTGACATCCCTCATTATCTTAATCCCTCTCCTCGCCTTGGGGGGTGAGGGTAGCTCCTCCGGTCTCCTCCGCCGCGACCGGGAACGTCTTTGTTCTTCACTCGGCGGGTGAGAGTCCTTTGTCCTTTCAGAGGTGTGAAGTTCTTTACATATGTAATCACCAAACATTTCCACATGCTCTAACATATGTAGGTTATGGAATATATGGTTAATATAGACCACAGGCCCCCCAAACAACTAAGAAAGGACAACAAGAAGGTTCACAGTCTAAGATAGTTATTATGACATACTAAGTGTTACATCTGTTGCCACGGAAGAAACTTTCTAGCAGCCATGCTCCTAAGAGAGTTCAGTGGTAATCATAACAGCATAGTAAAATCATAAGTCAGTCCTAAACTGTTGCAGCACAATTAGTGAACAATTGTGGAGTGGTTTGCATCAGTCCCTGTGCTGTCTGGGTTTTAGTCTTCTCCCAAAACTGCTGTAGGTTGGTTTAGGCGCCCTGCTGGGACCTTCTTGAGAGGGATCTGCAGTGTGGGAAGGAGAGAAGTTAACTGTTCCCTGCTGGAGGGCTGAGTCTTTTCTCTTGGGGGGTCTACCCCGCCGAGGTGCTCTCGCCAACTGTGCAGGCTCGTCTTTCAACAAGAAGGCAGGTTTAAGTCTGTCAATGCTGACTGTTTCTTTTCTATCCCCAAAATCAAGCACAAAGTGTTTATCACCATGTTCCAGCACTCTGAATGGCCCATCGTATGCTGGACGAAAGGTAGGTTTTAAAGCTTCATGCTTAACGAAAACGAACTCAGCGTTTTTTAAAGCCTGAGGGACAAAAACCCGTGGGAAGGAGTGATGAGCTGGACCGGGGAGAGAGTTCGGTCTGTTGTTGCCTAAAAACCTTGGGACTGGAAGGTGCCCTGGCTCTGGGTTCTCTGGTAAAAATTCACCTGGGAGCCTGAGAGGCTGTGCAAAAACTAATTCTGCCGGAGAGGCGTCTAGATCCTCTTTAGGCGCAGCACGCAACCCCAATAAAACCCAGGGAAGTTTATTTACCCAATTTGTGTCCGTTAGTGAGGCTCTGAGGGCGGCCTTTAAAGACCTGTGAAAACGCTCGCATAACCCATTAGCCTGAGGGTGATAAGCGGTGGTGCGGTGAATTGTTGCCCCTAAGCTGCTGGACATGGCTGACCAGAGCTCTGAGACAAATTGAGGCCCCCTATCGGACGTGATGTCTGATGGGACGCCGAAACGTGCCACCCAGTTTGTCAAAAAAACGCGAGCGACTTCCTCCGCTGTGGTTGCCGCTAGAGGGACTGCCTCTGGCCAGCGTGTGGTGCGGTCTATCATTGTTAACAGGTGTGTGAAACCTTGGGAGGAAGGTAGTGGCCCCACGAGGTCGACATGAATGTGGTCGAACCTTCTAGCAGGGATTGGAAAAGGCTCCAGAGGGGCTTTTGTGTGTCTGTGTATTTTGGCGCGTTGACAAGAAATGCAAGTTTTTGCCCATTCTTTTACATTTTTGCGCAGGCCTGGCCACACAAACTTTTTGGCGACCATTTTAACCGAGGCGCGCACACCTGGGTGCGCGAGGGAGTGAATTGCGTCGAAAATACGGCGGCACCATGTAGCTGGTACTAACGGGCGAGGTTGGCCGGTTGAAACATCGCATATTAGGGGGGGCACGCCGTCGCATAAACCCTTTTTCTCCAGCCTTAGCCCTGTTGGTCCAGACAGGAGTGCGCGCACGTCTGCGTCACTGTTTTGTTCCTCCGCCATGGCTGCATAATCTATCCCTGCATGGATAGGTGCTGCGTATGTGTCTGCGTTAGTGAAGAGTTCTGCTGCTGAGGCAGTATGATCTGTCTCCCCGCGCTCTGGTGGTGTCACAGCGCGAGAGAGACAGTCCGCTACTACGTTAAGTTTGCCTGCCACGTGTCGAATGTCTGTGGTGAACTCTGAAATCGCTGCTAGCTGTCTTTGTTGCCTGCCTGACCATGGTTCTGAAATTTTAGCCATAGCAAAGGTGAGCGGTTTGTGGTCTACAAAAGCAGTGAAACTCCGCCCTTCTAACCAGAACTGGAAGTGGCGGATGGATAAATGAAGCGCCAGCAGCTCTCTGTCAAAAGTGCTGTATTTGCGTTCAGTTTGGTTTAGCGATTTGCTAAAGAATGCTAAAGATTGCCAGACCCCGCTGACAAGTTGTTCTACAACTGCCCCTATGGCTAGGTCTGAAGCATCTGTGGTTAGTGCAATGCGGGCCGAGGGATCTGGGTGAACTAACAATGTGGCGTTAGCTAGGGTGCTTTTTACTTCCGCGAAAGCGGGTTCGCGCTCCGGGGTCCATTTGACCACGTTGAAAGCTTTCTTTTTTTTGAGCGCGTCATATAGGGGCTGCATGAGCTGAGCTGCGTGGGGGAGGAAGCGGTTGTAAAAATTAACCATCCCTAAAAATTCCTGTAGCGATTTGACCGTTTGTGGCCGTGGAAAACTTTCTATCGCATGAACTTTGTCTGGGAGTGGAACTGCCCCCTTCGGAGAGACTTTGTGTCCTAAAAAATCAATTTGTGACACGCCGAATTTGCATTTGGCTGGACTGATTATTAGCCCGTGCTCTTCTAGCCTCTGAAAAACCGTAGTGAGGTGCTGCTCGTGTTCTTCCTCAGACGAGCTGGCTACCAGCATGTCGTCGAGGTAGACGAAAACAAAAGGGAGGTCGCGTAGGACCGCGTCCATCATTCGTTGAAAAGTTTGAGCAGCGCCTTTGAGGCCGAAAGGCATTCGTAAGAATTCAAAAAGGCCGAAAGGGGTTATTACCGCTGTTTTAGGAACGTCTTCTGCTCGGACTGGGACTTGGTGATAACCGCGGACTAAGTCTATTTTTGAAAAAATGCGCGCACCAGCTAGATGTAGTGAAAAATCTTGAATGTGAGGGATTGGGTAACGGTCATGCGCTGTAGCGTTGTTTAATCTGCGGTAATCTCTGCACGGTCTCCAAGAACCGTTGGATTTCAGAACCATGTGAAGTGGTGAGGCCCAGGGGCTCTTCGAGCGTCTAACAATGCCCAATTTTTCGAGAGTTGTAAACTCGTCCCGTGCTATGTTGAGCTTGGCCGCGTCTAAGCGGCGAGCTTTGGCAAATACGGGAGGTCCCGTTGTGGGAATGAAGTGTTCAACCCCGTGTTTAGCCACAGTGGCTGAGAATTTGGGGATTGTGAGTGCTGGAAATTGGGTGAGGAGTTGCTCAAACTTACCTCCTGCCGTGGTGACGTTGGCCTGCACAGGTGGTGGAGAAACTCGGGCTGAGCAGGGAATAGAAGCAAAGGACAGTGCATTAACCAGGCGCCTATTTGCTAGATCCACTAATAACCCATGTGCACACAAAAAATCTGCGCCTAATAAGTTAAAACTCACCGCCGCTACAACAAATGTCCATCTGTAGCTGCGGCCGTGGATGAGGAGGTGCAGGCTCTTTTCGCCGAACGTGTCGATGCTAGAGCCGTTGGCTGCCACGGCTCCGTTGCCCCGGGTGCCCGTGGCTCGATCTGCGTGGGAGGGCATGACGAAACTCAGCTGGGCTCCTGTGTCGATGAGGAACTGCTTGCCTGAGTGTCCATCCGTCACGTACAACAGCTTGTTTTTCTCGCCAAGAGCCACTGCCGTTAACGGCACTCGGCTTTGGCGTTTAAATTTGCAGGGGGGAAAGCATTTGTGAGCCTTCTCGGCGAAGCGGTGGTGGTAATAACAAACATCGCTCCGTCTGTTACGTCTTGGCCGTGTCGCTGTCACCGTGGGCTGGGTCTGCTCCGTGGGTTGTGGCTCCTCGTGGCTCGGGGCGTCAGCGTTGAGGTCTGCGGATGCTGCTGTGGGTGGCAGCTCCTTGCAGGCGTTGACGAGCCGATGAGCTTCATTGGCCAACACGCGGAAGTCTTGGTGGTTGTTGCACTTCATGTTGGCGAGTGTCCCTCTCATGTGTGGCGGCAGCGTGCTGAGGAAAATAAACTGGAAGAGGAAGTTGTCATTGTCCTCCTCTCTGAGCTGTAGCAAATCCTCCATGAGGGCCTTCGGTTTGCACCCTCTGTGGCCGTAGACCGCCAGAGTCTTCTTGGCTCTCTCTTCCGCTGATGGGACGTAGTTCGCCACGATGGTTGCTTTGAGCGTCTCGTATTTGTCCCGGGCCGGTGGTCGCCGGATCATGCTCCGCACACACTTCGAAGTGGCGGCGTCGAGTTTGGAGACGATATGACAAAATTTGGTGTCATCAGCCGTGATGCCCTCCAGTGCAAATTGGGCTTCAGCCTGCTGAAACCAAGAGGCGGGGTCTTCTTGCCAGAAGTCTGGCAGCTGGACAGCGACGGCATTCGTGCACACCATCACTGTTGTGCCCGCCGGGTGAGAGTGCCTTACCTCGGCTCTCGCGGCGGTGCTGGTGCTCGGTTGAGCCCTCTCAATCTCTTCTGCCAGGGAGAACAGTTGTCCATCTGCTCCCTCGTCTGCGTGGTGGCTGGCGTCTGCCTGGGTCGCCGGGGATGAGTCGATTGTGGGGGAACGCCTCAGGTCCATACTCGCGTCAAGGTCACCAGTGTAGAAGAGCTTGGAAATGAAGAGGCGATTTGGTTTATAAGCAAAGCTTTAATATTCAGCTCTTCTAACAAGTCTCATCTGGTGCAGAGAGTGGCAGAAGGGAAAAGAGACAGAATCTTTCCAACTCACTGATTATATGCATGCACACAACAAAAGACATGCATAACAAAGGCTGACATCCCTCATTATCTTAATCCCTCTCCTCGCCTTGGGGGGTGAGGGTGGCTCCTCCGGTCTCCTCCGCCGCGTCCGGGAACGTCTTTGTTCTTCACTCGGCGGGTGAGAGTCCTTTGTCCTTTCAGAGGTGTGAAGTTCTTTACATATGTAATCACTAAACATTTCCACATGCTCTAACATATGTAGGTTATGGAATATATGGTTAATATACAGTAGATCACAGTTCAGTAGTTATTGACGAAAATGGCATTTTCCGTAATGGCGATTTAGCGCCACAGTTCCCCCCATACAGTGCTTGTGTGTTCATTTTCAGATTCCTTGACCATGAAAACAAATGACAAGCAATTGGACTGACAATGATAGGATTAGTGGTTTAGTAGTTATTCACGAAAATGACATTTTGCGTAATGGCGGTTTTCTTGTGGACGGTGATCCGGACCACCACCAAAATCTAATCATCTGTAGGATACCCCATTTCTGACAATCTGTGAAAATTTCATGAAAATCCCTCCATAACTTTTTGAGTTATCTTGCTAACAAACAAACAGACAGACAGACAAACAGACAGACAAACCAACGCCGATGAAAACATAACCTCCTTGGTGGAGGTAATAACCCATTTTCCCAGGTGTCTTGATTTTTTAAAAAATTCTTTATTGAATCAGTGCAAGTTTACAGGCAATAACAACAGACAATTGAAGAACACAAAAGACAAGCCAACAGAACAGTTAAAGTAAAACTAAAAAATAATGTGATGCTGTGAGGCTTCACACAATAAGGAGAAATGACTTGACGAAACAGGCTTTATTTATACACACACTCACAACAGAACGGGGGGGAGGTCATGTACACAGGCCCTCGTTTCACTCATGGTGGCACAGACACATGACTCCGCACATATATGGAAACAACGCTATCACAACCGGTCTTATTACACAGTTATAATGGCACACATGAATAACGCTTAGAACACACAGATATAGTATTTGAATCCTCCATGGCACAAGCATGCCGGGAAATTCCCGCCCCCTAATCACAGCTCCACGTTACACTGTCCCTCCCTGGACTGGTTTCTGTCCCCAGAATAATAAAGTCCAACTCAAAAGTCCAACACAAATCCGTTCAGGTGTCGGGGCAGCCGTTGTTGTCGGCAACCAGCACTTGCAGGCCTGTTATTGTCCATTTGTGCCTCGGCCGGAGTATCTGGTCAGGATGAAGCCTCCGGCTCCACCACCCGCGGGGCAGATGGCTGGTACGGGACGAGACGGTCACAGTGAAGCACCACGACCTGATTCCTTTTCTGCATCCTCACCCTGTACATTACATCTGACAGTCTCTGTAGGCCCACACACTGTCTCGACCAATGGCTCGCCAGTTTTGGTGACAGTTCCCTTTTGTGCGCCGGGCAGAAAACCCAAACTCGATTCCCTGGTGCAAAATCCCTCCCCTGGCAGCGGGAGTCGTATGCCCGTTTCTGCTGACTCCCCGCTGCTGCCAGGGCCTCCCAAGCCAGTTTGTGCACCATGTGGAGATGTTCTTTCAAGCAAAACAAATAATCCAACCCTGGTTTGAACTCCACCTCCAACTCTGGGGGGGGGGGGGGGGGGGTCAAATCCACCGGTGTGCACAGTTTGCTTCCAAACATCAGCGCTGCAGGGGTACACCGGGTGGATTCCTGTGCTGCCGTCCGGTACGCCCATAGAACAAAGGGCAGATGCAGGTCCCAGTCTTGCTGTCGCTGGTCCACTAGGATGCCAAACTGGGTGGCTAGGGCCCGATAGGAACGTTCGACCAGCTCTGTGGATGCAGCGGGGTGGTCCAGGTATTCCAGATGCCCAGCCACCTGCAGACCTCCCCGAAGACCGCTGCCTCGAAGTTCCATCCCCGATCGCTGTGTAGCTCCTTCGGTGTGCCAAACCAACAAAATATCTCATCCACCAGCTTTGATGCTGTGGTGGTGATGCTCTGATCAGGGACCTCATATGCCTCTGGCCATTTGGTGAAGTCATCCATGGCGCCCAGCACGTAGCGGTTCCCCTGATCCATGGTTGGGAAAGGGCCCAGAATGTCCATTCCTACCCGCTCCATGGATGCTCCTACCCGGTACTGCTGCAAGGGGGCGTGGGATTGTTGAGTCGGCCCTTTCTGAGCCGTGCAGGTGTCGCAGCCGTGGACATGGAGCTCTACATCCTGGTGACAACCAGGCCAGTAGAACTGGGCCCGAAGACGCTGCAGAGTCTTCGTCACCCTAAAGTGGCCCGCTCCCACCGCCCTGTGGGCCAACTGGAGCATGTTGGGGCAGAGCCGCCAGGGAACCAGCAGCTGCCAGACCTGACGCTGCTGAGCTGGAACTTGCCACTGCCAATACACCACACCCTCGTGACAGCGGAGATTGGCCCACTAGGAATGTAGGGCCTTGGTCTCTGGGTCCAGCACGGACACAGCCTCCCAGGCAGACGTCCAGCCACTGCTAAACCCAGGAGATGATCGGATCTCTATCCTGCTCCCTCTGCAGCTGCTGCGCGCCGAGGGCCTCTGTGACATCATCGCTGGGAATCGCTGACTGATTATCCGAGGAGGAGCTGTGCGCCACTGTGTTATTCCTGCTCACAGTGGTCCGGAGAGCAGCAGCTCGTGGGATGGCTTGGTCTTGGTCCTCTGCCCGCTGGAAGTGCTGACAGTCCTCCGCAGCACAGTAACGCCGAGACAGCGTGTCAGCGTTGGCATGGAGGCGGCCTGCCCAATGTACAATCTGAAAATCATAATCCTGCAGTGCCTCCAGCCATCTCGCCAACTGTCCATCTGGCTCTTTAAAATTCAGTAGTCAGGTCAGGGAAGCATGATCCGTCCTGATCTGGAACCTCCCCCCGTACACATAGGGGCAAAAATGACGAAGCCCCTGGATGACAGCCAACAGCTCTCGACGAGTGACACAATAATTCCTTTCGGCTCTGCTGAGAGTGTGACTGAAAAAAGCAACTGCCTGCTCTCCGTGTTCTCCCTCCTGGGATAACACCGCCCTGATGCCCTGGTTGCTGGCGTCTGTGTCCATGATGAAAGGGCGGTTTGGGTCGGGATACTGCAGGATGGGGGTTCTGATGAGCGCTGAGCGAAGCCAGGAAAAGGCAGCAGCACAGTTCTTACTCCACTCAAACGTGCGGCCCTTCTGTGTCCCCCCAGCAGCCCCCAGCAAGGCTGGCGATGGTGGCGAAATCCTTCACAAATGTCCTATAATAGGAGGACAGTCCGAGAAAACTCTGTACCTCTCCCACATCCTGTGGCACCGGCCAGTTTTTCACCGCTGCCACTTTCTCTGGATCGGTGGCGACTCCCGCTGCGCTGATGATGTGTCCCAGGGAGGTGGTTTCTCACCAAAATAAATCCCACCCATGCTGTCTCTATCAGCGATTGCGCTCCCTCTGCTCGTGCTGGTGGAGCTGCTGTGTTCAGTTCTGGCGATGACCTGCCCGGTTTGGTACATTCTGGTGGCCCCCGGGTTCCTCCTCTGGGTCCCGCTGCAGAGCGTGATGGTCCGAGCCCCCAGCAGGAGAGATGATCTGGTGGTGTCAATAGTTGTGCCCCATGCTGCGAGCAGGTCGAGTCCAATAATGTAGGGATCTTGAATGTCAGCCAGCCAGAACAGGTGGTTTGTAGTCTGGCTGGCCACCCCCACCACAAGAACTCTCTGCCCTCCCAGTTTGGCGCGCTCACTGATGGCTGTGGTGATGCAGTGCCCGGTGGGTTCCCACCCCTGCGGTTCTGCCTTGTCCGTACCGGGCAGCACTCCAGGTCAGACCAGGGAGATGATAGAACTGGTGTCAATCGAGGCCTGGATCAGCATGGTGTCCAAGCTGCACTGTATGTACATCCCTAGCAAGAGTCCAATTCAGCCCAAACGTGGTAACAGTTCATTGGGGAAAATGTCTATGGGAGGCGGCAGGTCCCCATCCATACCACTTTGCTCTAGTTTAAAGTCAGCGAGGGGGCAGTTTGTCACGGGGTGGGTGCCAGGCAGTACCGCGCGATGTGTCCTGGCTCCCCGCAGTGGAAGCACCCTTCCCCGCGCCGCCGTTGTCGTCTTCTCACTGGCCACGCCGCCATGGTCCGGCACAGTTCCTCCTCCTCCTCCTCGCTTTCAGCTGTGGCCTGGAAAGTCCTCTGCCTCAGCGCCGACACATCAGCTGCATAATCCATCAACGGTCCCACCCGCTCCGCTTCTGCCACAGCCGTCTCCCAGCTGCTCGCAGCATGAATCCAAATGTGGTTCTGGAGCCGGCCGGGCTGAGCCCCCAGATGAAGTGCAGGAGGGAGAGCTTCTCCACTGCCCCCGGCTCAAAATCTGGGTAGCCACGTCGCGTCAGCAGCTGTATGTCCGCTGCGTAGGCTCCCAGGCTCTCTCGGCTGCCTTGCCGGCAGTTGGCCAGCTGTTCCTGGGCATGCTCAGCATTGGCTGCTCTCCCAAACTGCCTCTGGAGCGCTCCTTGTAGCGCCAGCCAGCTGTGATGTTCCTCGGGCCGGAGGTCAGACAGCGTGCAGAGAGCCCCTCCCTCCAGGGCCAGTACGACCTGCACGGCGGTCTCTTCAGGTGTCCAGCCGTTCAGCGCAGCAGCCGGCTCGACCTGGACCAGATAGTCATCCAGCAGGGTTTCGCCATCAAAGCGGGGGAGTTTGGCCCTTTCGCAGATTGGTGGGATGGTCGCCTCTTGGTCGATCGCCGCCCCTGGTCACAGTGGAATCGCTGGCCCATCCTGCCCTGAAAAGGGTGGGAAGCGGGGCCAGTTTGCTCTTCTTGGCTGCTCTGCCTTGAGAAAGGCTGAAGGCGGGGTATGCTGGCCCTGTAGTGTTTGCTGCTCCATTCATCTCGGTGAGCAGCTCCGGGGGTCGGTGTGTCAGCTCTGTCGTCCATCCCCAGCTGAGCGATGAGCCGTTCAAGCTGCTGAATCTCCGTCCTAATTCTGGCTTCCATCTTTTCTGTGATCCCACTCCTCACACCAGTGTGATGTTGTAAGGGTTCACACAATATGGACAGATGGCTGTGACAAAACAGGCTTTATTTATACGCACAGTCACAACATAGAACGGAGGGGAGGTCATTTACACAGGCCCTCGTTTCGCTCATGGTGGCACAGACACATGATTCCGCACATATATGGAAACAACGCTATCACAACCGGTCTTATTACACAGTTATAATGGCACACACAAATAATGCTTAGAACACACAGATACAGTATTTGACTCCTCTGCGGCACAAGCGTGCCGGGAAACTCCCGCCCCCTTATCACAGCCCCAACGTTACACTAACAACATAACTAAGAAGGAGCCAGGGGGCAAAGATAAAACAGGGTATACATACTGTAATGACCTGGGTGATATTTCATATTCCATGCATTTCGTAGCTGAAGTTATGTTTGCCATTGTTCAGCATATTAAGCATTCTTAGGCAGCTCAAAGTTCCGAAATATAAGTGAAAGTGTCATACAGAGTCTGCGGATATGTTTGGTCTGAAGCCCGTCAGTCATTCCTGTTACCTATGATAACCAGTGTTTTGCTGATTCTTAGTGTTCATTGGTGTGTTCACACCAAACACGAATGGGTGAATTTTTCAAGCGGCATGATTACATTATAACTCAATGTAAACACGCAAACAGACATGAATTCCCTTTCTGAGTGAGATACAGACAGGCGTAGTTGCCTTTAAAACTTCTGCAGCTGTGTTCAACCTGCTGTGGAAATTCCCAAAATAACGTCATGCTTATGTTTACATTATCTGACAGGGGGCTCACCTGAAAATGTTGCCTCAAGCCTCCAAAACTTCACAGATGATGAGTGTTTACGTTCCTAGCTTTCCCGCCCCCCCTGCCCCCGTCCTGTCAGGCAGCTAGGCAAGCAGAACAGGGATCTGTCACCCTTATTGTGCCAAAACAGATTTACTTTGCCAAGAGGAGCTTATACAGTACCTAACTATGTATTGTATATTGCTGTAAACTCCTCCTGTAATAACTTTTAATACTTTATTACCTCTGCCTTACCTTCGCCAAGGAGGTTATTACCTCCGCCTTACCTCCGCCAAGGAGGTTATGTTTTCATCGGCGTTGGTTTGTCTTTGTTTGTTTGTTTGTTTGTTAGCAAGATAACTCAAAAAGTTATGGACAGATTTTCATGAAATTTTCAGAGATTGTCACAAATGGGGTATCCTACAGATGATTACATTTTGGTGGTGATCCGGATCACCGTCTGGATCCAGGAATTTTTTAAAGGATTCTTTTTTTTTTTTTTTTTTTTTAACATTGCGAGATAGGGCCATTTTCAATATTTTTTCAATATATATATATATTTTTTTTGCATGTAACTGCCAAAAAATCGTCAGAACACTTGGAAAAAAAAAATACAGGACAACATGCCCACAGGGGAACTGTGGCACTTGGCGGAGGTCTGCGCTCTCCGAGTGCTTTTCTAGTTTTAATTATTTTACCCATGGAAGACCCAACAGGATGGGGAAGAGGGAAAGGAAGTGTGTGGAGAGGGAAAGAAAAGGGAGGGGAACAGACAAAAAGACAAACAAACCAACAACTAAAACAAACAGAAGACAAACTGCTTCTTCCACCGAAGATGTCTCAACACAAGTCTGGTTTCGTTGGTTACATTGCTAGCTTGCTAGGATGTCCGTGGTCGGAAACTGTGGGTAAATAACTCTGAAATATCAATTCAGCTGAAGAGCTCCCAGTCCTCCTGTCTCCAGGTGAGTGAGTTTCATTTTCAAAGTAGTTTACTTTGCAGTGGTGATACTTTTACTCCGGTGACAGCAGAATCTCAAAGCTAGCTGCTAGCTAGCTAACACATGGACGCGAGCGCACGAATGCACAATTTCGCGTGTACTCGCATCTTTCCATTGACTTTGTACAGATTTGCAGCGCCCGTTCACATTTGGTGTGAAGACACCTTATGTTGCTACGGTGTGGTTTTTTTGGCGTAGGCTACGGCCAACAGTAGCCTGTGTTGAGAAGAGAAATAAAGTGGATAAAACTGAAATAAACTAATAAGTTTATTCATGCCGAACGTTTGGTGTCAGAAGTGACGGACATTCGCCTGCTTGGCCTCCTTTGCCATTTATCGTTCCTGACCTGGGTGTTATACATATACTGCGACTGTGAATGGGACGTGAGCATGCTGCCCGGGGATCTGACTAAGTATGAGTGGGAGGACGGTATGGATGATTAGGGACTTTATGGTGCATTTGCAGCACGTACTCTGGCAGAACACAGAGACTGGGTGAGAGACATGGCTGCAAGATTAGCTGCTGAGGCGGGTTTTGGTTTAATTCAATGTTCAGGCGTGATGCATGTGGGAAAAATAGATACAGCGCTGGCCCAGAGCAGAGATGTACAAAGCAACACAGAGATGGACAAAGGAGCCTGCCTGCCTGTAACGGCAGCAGCTGTGTTTGTTTGATCCATGTGAGAAACATGGCAATTCTTGTGACTGTTGTAATTTCCCCGCTATATATGTCAATAGTGACATCCTTTCTAGTATTTGACCTCTGGTTGTACAGCAATGCCTCCCAAAGATTTGTTTTGGCAGGTATACTGTATATATACTCACAGCCTGGCTCTGTGTGCTAGTCAAAAGTTGTTTACTTTGTGTCTGGGGGAGCCCCCAACATGGAAATGACCTTTGACCTCTGGGGAATCCCTTGTGAATTCCCTACCTTTTTTTTATTTTATTCCCTCCATATTTTCTTTTAAAAACCTAGGTTTGAAAATTTGTCCTTTGAGATTTAAAAATTATTGAAATAATTTGTCATCAAAAATACATGAGGTATAAGATTATTCACAACAGGAAGTAGACGATTTTGAGACTTCCTGCCCAGCACAACATGACAACGGACAGATTGAGCATGGCTGGCTAAGAACAAAATCCAAGCCATCCAGCGGTTTACCTCAGCCCAGGTAGGGTGAAACTGTCATAATGATGAAATAATCCCTCATAGCCAATTATCTACCCGATATTTTGTGGATCGTTTGAGAGATGATGATATTTTTGAAGTTTGTTGAAGTGTGACTAGACCATGTGACTGTCAGGGGTAATCCATTGCCTATGTAACTTTTCACCTAGTCTCCATGCATGTGCAAAAAACTGTAATAGTTGTGAAAAAGTAATTTTTGAAGCTTCATTTTGTGAATAGGGATGTATTTTTGACTTGAAGTAAATGCAGTATTATTCTGGTCGATCACTGCTGCAATTCCCGGCCTGCATGGCCTTTGGTAGTTTAGAAGTGCAAATCTGGCAATCCATTATTTACTGGATGCCTAGTTCTAGTCAATTTTATTGTTATGTTTTTGAATTGACATCTTGACTTTAAATTAGCTGAAATACCAATTTACAAGGTATTTATTCCGGGCTATTAATTGCAGACAAATGTGAGAGCCTGCAAGGAATTTCTGTCCTCGGAAGGCTGCAACCCGGCAAAGTGGTTAGTGAAATGTTTAACTCTGTTGAAGTTTAATGATGGTTGTTTGAATATGCACATGTTCAAAGAATAGAAACTTTTTGTGTGTTTCTAATATGAAAATCTGATGTGCACAAACCATACAATTTTAAATGTGGATTTGATAATCTGTTGTATTTGTTTACAGTAAATGCTGCATAATTTTTGTTGGTAGCTTTCTTGCAACAACTCAGTAAACCTAAAAAATCTACCAATTTGAGATCATAAATGTTTACATTTGTGTGTATGCAGTATGATTTAATTTCTGTAATACTAGAATTTTGTGTCCACAGCTAAAATAATGTTTCTTGTGTTTGATATGTTTCAGTCTTTACGGTGTTTGATGCATTAAAGTCAAAAGCAAGGACATTAAAGATGTGTCAAACATCAGTTATTGCACACCAAAATGCAGCTCATAATCCGGGGCCGGAACAGTAAAGACACTAGTAAAGACACTACCTCATACTCGTCTGTACCAAGTCATCGTGGACGAGCGTGGGTGTGCAAGCAAAGAACGCTGCAGATTCAAGTGGTTGGGTCGTGCCGTGTCATCGAGATCGTGATGGTGACATCCTGTCGGTACCACTCACCAATGTGCTAGTATATGACAATTAAGTAAGAGACATTCACTTTTCGGCTACAGCTTGTAAGTGAAGGACATGTATCCAGTGATTGAACCTTGAGGACACATTTTAAGTCAAGTCAAGTCAAGTCAAGTTTGTGTTTCTCAAGTGCAAAGTCAAGTTTATTAGTCACTGAATACTGTGTTTATTTTGTGCTGATGTTGAGAGAAGTGTTTGCATTATTCTGTTTTCATTGTACATGTACTGCTTGTGCACATCCTGTTGCTAGTGTATTTCAATCAGTATTTTTGAACATCAATTTAAATCAGGCTAGTAAGATCAAGTAAGATCAAGGGCTGAGGTAAGGGCTGGTTGAGCTTCAATCCAATGATATAAGTATATTTCAAGATTCCTCAGATTTTAATTCAATTTTGAATTAATCAAATCAAGTACAAGTTCAAAGTATTTAGGGAATCATATACCCCAAAGATAAGAATTCCCTAATTCAAGTATAGTTTCCATTCATTTATTTTGAGTGGAAATTTTGAGGTAAACATAAAAAACACATTGTGTTTCAGGTTTGCATAACATTTTTTATCTCCAGGTTTTCACTCAAGAAATCTGGTTGGTGAATTATTCAAAGAGGTAATGTAAATTACCATTTCATTTTTGTCCCATTTCCTCACTATTTTCCATAAACACTGTACTGCAACAAAATGGCTGCAGCTACCAAAAACGCAACTGAGCAAGAATTGCGAGAGCAGATCACAGCTGCCAAAGAGCAATTGCAAGCCATAAATGCTGACTTGGCAGTTGAAACCTTGTCTGAGGAAGAGCGAGCTCAACTCAACACTGATGCAGAAACAGTACATGATGCAATAGAAACTCTTGAAATGGAGTTGGCTACAATCAGTGAACAAGAAAAGAATAATGGTGACAAGAAGCAACCAGAAGGAGAGAATGCGGTGGCTGGAGTCCAAGAAAAAGAAGATGCAAGTGATCCAGAAGATGGTGCCACTGGCAAGACTAACCAGAACACTGCACAAACAAAACTCAGGCATGTCCCACTTCATGAGCTGAAGCAAAGATGAGAGACATGCATGAAGAGACTGAAAGAAGTCAGGCAGTTAGTGAAAACAGAGGGAGAGGATAAGTCTGTCTCACCAGAGATTTCTGCTGAATACGACAGCCTCAATGACAAAGTTGCGACTTTAGATGCTGTCATCAGTAAAAAAGAAGAACAAGAAGCACAGGTAGACAGAGCAAACAAAAAGTTTATGCGAACATACAGTAAAGTAAAGAAGGCTGTGTTCGCTCTTTTTTATGCATACAAAGATGAGGTCTTGGACACAACTGAAGATGACTTGGAAGACCTGATTCGCCTGGACAAAGAAATGACAGCTACATATGAAGCCTGTCGAGATTTGTGCCCGCCAGACAACGAGATGCGGCGCAAAGTCGACAGCGCTAAGCAAATGTGCTCAGACATGGCGAAAGCCTTGAAACAAATTGGAGAGAATCCAATGATGGCAGACAAGGAGAGAAAAAGCCTTCTCAAGACTACTTGGGGAATGAATTATTCCAGGTCTCTCTTTGGAAGCAAGTTAGACTATGAGTCTGATATTTCTGCCAAGTCTAAAGTCTCCATTCAGTCAAAGGTATCTGTAAGTACACAGATTTCAGAATCTTCAATAGGCTCTTCAACAGGATCAAGTAGTGCCTCAGAAAAGGCCAGGAAGCTGGCTGAATTGAGCGCTAAGCGCAAGTGTGCAGAACTTCACGCAAAGATAAGGAAATACAAGGTGGCCTTGGAAAGTTGTCATGAACAATTAGAAATAGCAGAAGAAGAGGAAAGAGTCCAAAAGTCAGATGACATCTCTTGTTGCAGTGACAAGCCTAGTAAAGGTTATCTGAATCCAGAGGCACCTGCTTTTTCTCCTGAGGTCAGATCACCAAAAGCTGAAGATTGCGCGAGCCAAGTAGAGTCACAGTTGGCCTTCATCGCCCAAACATTCGCAGATAGCGTCAGCAAATCAAGGCTGCCTGTCCCCACACCTCCTGTGTTTGATGGTGACCCACTCAAGTTCATCAACTTTCGCAAAAGTTTTGTGACACTTGTTGAGAACAAGGGAATTCCACCATCAGACAAGCTGTATTATCTGCAGCAGTACCTTGCAGGAGAAGCCAGAGCGGCAGTAGAAGGTTGTTTTTTCGGAAGTGATGAAGCTGCCTACAACCGTGCATGGACCACGTTGGAAGAGCAGTTCGGACACCCCTTCACCATTCAACTCTCCTTGAGAAACAAGTTGAGAGACTGGCCCAAAGTAACAGGCAAAGATAAGAAAGGTCTTCAAGATTTCAGCGATTTCCTGAGCACCCTCAAAGAAGCTATCCCCTACGTGAAAGGTCTTGAAGTTTTGAACGATTGCGTCCAAATCCAGGAAACAGCAACCAAGTTACCCGAGTATTGCAACACTAGGTGGACACGGCGTGTTACAGAAGACATAGATGTTGGAAAGGGCTACCCTTCGTTTCAAGAATTTGTCGACTTCGTAGCCAGAGAAGCCAGAGTGGCTAACAACCCTATATGCGTGGTCGCGCAAAACCAAGACAAGTTGCCAACCGCGAATAGAGGAAACGAGTCTAGGGCAAAGACAAAACGAGCACCTGGCATTACTCATGCCACCAACACCAACACCAGTGCTGAAAAAGAAACCCCTAAAAGTGGAGCCAAAAATTCTCCAGTTTGCACCTACTGCGACAAAGATCACCTCATCTACAAGTGCAATGCTTTCAAAGAGTTGCCTTATGATGACAAAATACAAAGCATTCGAAGCAAGGCCCTTTGCTTCAAATGTCTCAGATGTGGCCACACATCAAAGAAGTGTCTAGTTAAAGTGTCCTGCAACACGTGCAAAGGCAAACACCAAACTCTGCTGCACTTAGACAAGAAGAAAGCAGACACAAAGCTTACAGAGTCAGAAGCCGACAAAGATGAAAACACATTTGAATCTATTTCAAACAAAACCAACCAAGATTACATGAAGAGTTATACTTCAATGATCGTACCTGTTTGGGTCAAGACAGGCCAAGCTGGCTCGCAAGAAGTATTGGTTTATGCACTGATTGATACCCAAAGCGACAGCTCCTATATCACAGAGGATCTGGCAGCCAAGCTGTGCATGCCACATGAAATAACAAGAATGAAGATAACAACTATGACATCTTCATCGGTGGTCCATTGTAAGAAGTTCTCAGACATCAAACTGAGAGGATACGACTCGACTGTCGAAGTCCGAGTCAAGTCTTGCTACACAAGAGACCACATCCCTCACAACAGGGAGCACATTCCTTCAAAGGTAGCGGCAAGTATGATGCCTCATTTGGCTCGAATAGCCCCCTTCATTCCTCCTATTCAAGACTGTGAAGTGGGACTGCTCATTGGATATGCCTGCCCACAAGCACTCAGACCGGTGGAGATAGTCTCCGGAAATCCCGAAGAAGCCTTTGCTGTGAAAACAGACTTGGGATGGAGCATCATTGGAGGCCCTTGTTATGAACAAGGCAACAATGGCGTATGCCATAGGATTGTCGCCAAAGAATTGATAGTGCCACCACCCTGTGAGATCCTGAAGGTTCTCGACCAAGATTTCAGTGACACCAAAGACGAAGCGAAGGAGCTAATCTGCCAGGCCACTGAAATATGCAAAAAGGGCAAAGTTAGACTCCATAAGTTCCTGTCGAACAGCATAGACGTCCTGGAATCTATACCACCTTCAGAAAGAGCCACTACCATCTCCGAAACAAACTTGGAACTGGAACCTCTCCCGGTTGAGCGCACACTTGGAACAAGATGGGATGTTCAAAATGACTGCTTCAGGTTCAAGATAACACTACAGGATAAACCCAACACAAGAAGAGGCATCCTCTCTACAGTCATGTCAGTCTATGACCCAAATGGATTTGTTAGCCCTGTGGTGTTGCAAGGGAAAAAGATCCTGCAAGAACTGTGCAGGCAAAAGAAATCCTGGGACGAACCCGTCGAGCCTGTCATAATTGAACGGTGGGAGAACTGGAAAGCAAAGCGGTTTCACGTGTTTGTCAGCAACCGTGTACAGTACATTCGGGAGAACACTGAAGTGCAACAATGGCACCACGTACCGACCAAGTCGAATCCAACCGATCTAGCTTCGAGAGGCGTGTCGGCCAAAGAACTGGGCACCTCTATGTGGCTGAAAGGCCCAGAATTTCTCTACAAAGCAGAGCTACCACTGACTTCGCCAGACGATACTCTCAACCTTGGCGACCCTGAAGTAAAAGCACAGTGTCTCGGGGCATCTAGCGTTGTTCTACCAACAGGACTGTTGGATGTACTACAAAGGATCTCGAAGTGGCAGACCATGATCAACATCTTGGGAACTATGATAAGAAGAGTGTCTTCGAAGACAAGCCGTCTACTCCAAGACAGAAAAGCACGTAATCTAGCCATCAAGTGGTTACAAGCCAAAGAGTTTCCTGAAGAGATCACAACCCTGGGGAAAGGTGGAAACGTAGCAACTTCAAGCTGCTTGAAGACTCTAGATCCCATGTTGGATAAAGAAGGCCTGCTAAGGGTTGGGGGAAGAGTTCGTGAAGCAGAAGACATCACCAAGGAAGAATGTCACCCCATTATCCTTCCAAGAAAATGACATGTCACCGAAGCCATCATCAGTCATGTACATCAAAAGACCAATCATGGAGGTCGCAGCTCAACTTTGAATGAACTATGATCTCAAGGATATTACGTACAAAGGGGCTCCAAGACAGTGGCTCAAGTGATACGCAACTGTATCATGTGTCGCAAGCAAAGAAGACCAGTGGAGAGTCAGAAGATGGCTGACTTGCCACAAGAACGTACAGAAGCGCATCCTCCATTCTACAAGTCTGGAATGGATGTCTTTGGCCCATATCTCATCAAACGCGGAAGATCAGAAATCAAGCGCTACGGACTGCTGTGCACATGTCTGTACAGTCGTGCAATTCACCTGGAGCTTCTAGACGACCTCTCAACTGACTGTTTCATCAATGCCCTAAGATGCTTCTTGGCATTGCGAGGTGTGGTTAGAAGCATACTCTGCGATCAAGGTTCCAACTTCGTCGGTGCTGACAATGAACTGAAACAAGCTCTCGCCGAATTGGATCATGACAAGCTGGAGACAGTTCTAGCAAACAAGCAAGTGGAGTTCAAGTTCAATGCTCCTCATGCTAGTGAGCAAGGTGGCGTATGGGAAAGACAGATCCGCACAGTGAGGAAGACGCTGAAGTCGGTGATAGACTTTGCGAACACACGACTAGACGACGCCTCCTTAAGAACACTGTTCTATGAGGCAGCATACATCGTGAACAGTTGTCCATTGTCTCCAACGTCTTTGAATGACCCACTCGCCGAACCTCCCATAACACCAAATGCTCTACTTCATGGCAAGCTTGAGGGAGTCTTACCTCCACCAGGAGCCTTCTGCGCCCAGGACGTTTATGCACGGAAACGCTGGAGGCGTGTTCAACACCTGAGTCAGCTCTTTCGAAGTAGATGGAAACAAGAATACTTACTGAATCTCCAACATCGCCAAAAGTGGTGCAAACCACAAAGAAACCTCCAAACAGGAGACATTGTTCTCATGATGGATGAAGGGTTGGCGAGAAACCAGTGGCCACTTGGACTTGTGACGAGTGCAATGGCCGACAAGGACGGACTTGTCCGAAAGGTGAGGCTGAGAATTTCGAACGCCAGAAGTGTGGCTCGTGGGGAGAAGATTAAGCCAGTCTCCGAACTGGAAAGACCAGTGCAAAAGGTTGTGCTCTTGCTGCCGGTTAAAGATTAGGTGACATTGTGAAAATTTTATGTTGGCATGACTTTATAGTCTTCCATCATAAAGATTTTGGTGGGAGTGTAACGGCAGCAGCTGTGTTTGTTTGATCCATGTGAGAAACATGGCAATTCTTGTGACTGTTGTAATTTCCCCGCTATATATGTCAATAGTGACATCCTTTCTAGTATTTGACCTCTGGTTGTACAGCAATGCCTCCCAAAGATTTGTTTTGGCAGGTATATATATACTCACAGCCTGGCTCTGTGTGCTAGTCAAAAGTTGTTTACTTTGTGTCTGGGGGAGCCCCCAACATGGAAATGACCTTTGACCTCTGGGGAATCCCTTGTGAGTTCCCTACCTTTTTTTTTTATTTTATTCCCTCCATATTTTCTTTTAAAAACCTAGGTTTGGAAATTTGTCCTTTGAGATTTAAAAATTATTGAAATAATTTGTCATCAAAAATACATGAGGTATAAGATTATTCACAACAGGAAGTAGACGATTTTGAGACTTCCTGCCCAGCACAACATGACAACGGACAGATTGAGCATGGCTGGCTAAGAACAAAATCCAAGCCATCCAGCGGTTTACCTCAGCCCAGGTAGGGTGAAACTGTCATAATGATGAAATAATCCCTCATAGCCAATTATCTACCCGATATTTTGTGGATCGTTTGAGAGATGATGATATTTTTGAAGTTTGTTGAAGTGTGACTAGACCATGTGACTGTCAGGGGTAATCCATTGCCTATGTAACTTTTCACCTAGTCTCCATGCATGTGCAAAAAACTGTAATAGTTGTGAAAAAGTAATTTTTGAAGCTTCATTTTGTGAATAGGGATGTATTTTTGACTTGAAGTAAATGCAGTATTATTCTGGTCGATCACTGCTGCAATTCCCGGCCTGCATGGCCTTTGGTAGTTTAGAAGTGCAAATCTGGCAATCCATTATTTACTGGATGCCTAGTTCTAGTCAATTTTATTGTTATGTTTTTGAATTGACATCTTGACTTTAAATTAGCTGAAATACCAATTTACAAGGTATTTATTCCGGGCTATTAATTGCAGACAAATGTGAGAGCCTGCAAGGAATTTCTGCCCTCGGAAGGCTGCAACCCGGCAAAGTGGTTAGTGAAATGTTTAACTCTGTTGAAGTTTAATGATGGTTGTTTGAATATGCACATGTTCAAAGAATAGAAACTTTTTGTGTGTTTCTAATATGAAAATCTGATGTGCACAAACCATACAATTTTAAATGTGGATTTGATAATCTGTTGTATTTGTTTACAGTAAATGCTGCATAATTTTTGTTGGTAGCTTTCTTGCAACAACTCAGTAAACCTAAAAAATCTACCAATTTGAGATCATAAATGTTTACATTTGTGTGTATGCAGTATGATTTAATTTCTGTAATACTAGAATTTTGTGTCCACAGCTAAAATAATGTTTCTTGTGTTTGATATGTTTCAGTCTTTACGGTGTTTGATGCATTAAAGTCAAAAGCAAGGACATTAAAGATGTGTCAGACATCAGTTATTGCACACCAAAATGCAGCTCATAATCCGGGGCCGGAACACTGCCCACAATGAAGACACCCAGATATGATGGCAAAGCACACTGGGATGCTTTCCATGCAAAATTAAAAGTGCTAGTGGAGGCTGCTAAATGGACAATTGACCAGAAAGCCCTCCAGCTGGCCATGTGCCTTACTGGCGATGCCCTATCCAGCCTACTGCTACTGAGCCCCCATGATAGGAGAGACTATGATCCTTTGGTTGCAGCATTGAGACGGAGATTTGGGCTGTGATCAGCAGCTAGTTTGCTTTGCTCTGAATTGTGCAACCGCCAACACTGCTCTGGTGAGCCATTCAGGGAGCTTGCTAATGACATTGAAGGACTTGTTCACCGTGCCTATGCCCACATGCCACCTGCTATTCAAAGTGAACTGGCCCGGGACTATTTTCTCCAAGCCCTGTTGCTGTCTGATCTGCGTATTCAGACACTGTTGGCTCACCTTAGGTGTCTCCAGGAGGCTTTGGAACTAGCTACAGAGAGAGAAATGTTGTGTGTTGAATCAACTGGAGGTCTGGGTTCTGAACTGCTGTAGGTGAGAGCTATAAGCCTGCCTGAGCCAAACACACTGGAGCCTGCCTGGGTGGGTGACCTAGCCCAGCTTGTGTGGGCAGCCACACTGAGGGATGGACAACAATACAGACCACGCCGGTGCTTGTGTTGGGGGTGTGGTCAGCCTGGCCATCTGGTACAGCAGTGCCCCAACATTACGAACAATGAAGCAGGGAAACGAGAAAGGGATCACATGACCGGGCCCCTGACATGATGTCCCTACCTGGCCCGGGTGAGGGTGCAGCGCTGCTGAGGGTGCCACGAACTATAGACTATTTTGATGACCAGCTGGAGTGTATTGTGATGCTTGGCCGGACCTGGGTGGGTGACTGATGGTATGCCGCAATATCCATCAGGAAGACACGTTGTTCAGCATTGGTTGACACGGGCTCCTCTGCAACCCTGGTCACATGTGGGACACTGGACAATGAAACTTCCATTTCCCCCACACTGTTTAAATTGCAGACAGTTACAGGCAAGCGCACTCCCTTGTTAGGTGAGACATCTGTGATAGTGGGGGTGGGGAAAATGTCAGCTCGCTGCCCAGTATGGGTGGCGGACTTGGATGAGTGTATCCTGGGGCTGGACGTTCTGGGGACATTGGGCTGCATTATTGACACAAAAAGGGGCACTCTGACTTTTCAAGATGGGTACATGGTTCAAATGCACAAGGGCCCACCTTATTCACACTGCCCCAGGGCCCACATGGTCAGTGTGTTGCCGACGGACACTTCATCCATTGCAACCACCAAAAGCAGTTCTGGGGGTGGGCGGCCCACTCCAACTGTCACCCAACCCACAGGAGATGTTGCTGGGGCCATGAAGGAGGTTTTTGATAAAAACTGTGATGGACTGTTGATCGCAGAGCAAGGTCTGCTATGGCAGCTCCTGCTCAACTTCAAAGACTCATTTTCGCTGTCAGAGGACAATGTAGGATGAACGACACTCATCCAACACCACATCGACACAGGGGATGCAAAGCCCATCCAGATGGGACCCCGGCGTCTCCCCCTGGCACAGCAGATGGCAGCAGATAAAGCCTTGTGGGATATGCAACAGGCAGGGCTCACTGAGCCGTCCATCAGCCCATGGGCGTCCCCGGTAGTGATGGTTCCTAAGAAAGAGAAAGATGATTGGCGGTTTTGCGTGGATGTTAGGCCCCTCAACAAAGTGACCAAGAAGGATTCCTACCCACTCCCACACATCGATGAGGCCTTTGATGCTGTGGCGGGGTCCTCGTGGTTCTCCTCCCTAGACCTGTGCAGTGGATATTGGCAGGGTCCCTTGGCTCTCGAAGCTTAGCCCAAAACTGCTTTCATCACCAACAATGGACTGTGGCAGTTTAGGGTCCTGCCATTCGGACTCTGCAATGCCTCAGCCACATTTAAGAGACTCAAGGATAAGGTCCTGGCCGGCATCCCATGGCAGGAGTGCGTTGTGTACTTAGACAATATACTCATCCATGGTGGGTAATTTGAAACAGCTCTGGAGGCCCTCAGATGTGTGTTGGAGAGAGTGGCAGCAGCAAGTCTGAAACTAAACCCCCACAAGTGCTGCTTCTTGAGATGTGAAGTCACGTTTCTGGGCCACAAGCTTGGAAATGGTGAGGTCAGCACCATGGAGGACAAGGTACAAGCAGTGAGAGATTGGCCCATTCCTACCTCTGTACATGACCTGAAGAGCTTCCTGAGCTTCCTACTACAGGAGATTTGTGAAGGGGTTTGCCTGCATAGCTGCACCACTGTTTTGCCTGTTGAGAAAAGGGGAAGTCTCTCCCCACCCGATATAACACTGCCTTTCATCTTGGATAAAGATGCCAGCAGTGTGGAATCAGGTGCTGTGCTGGCTCAGATTGGACCAGAAGGTGAAAGAGTGGTGGCGTACTTCAGTAGAACATTCAACAAAGCCGAGCGACGCTACCGTGTCACCAGGCGGGAGTTGCTTGCAGTGGTTAGCCTCATTTGGCACTTCAAATATTACCTGAGGGGGGGCCTCCATTTCATGGTGAGAACTGACCATTCTGCCTCGCAGTGGCTCATGTCATTCAGGGAACCTGAAGGCCAGCTGGTACGCTGGATCGAAGAACTACAAGCCTATGATTTCACTGTGATCCACAGGCCAGGGACGCGCCATGGGAATGCGGATGCGCTTTCCTGCCAACCCTGCTATGTAAGTGACTACCACTATTGTGACAAAAGGCAAATGCGGGAAGAGGAGGGGCTGCAACGAGATGTGGGGTGTGCAGCTGCAGGCCTGGAGAAGCAGCTGGATAGCCTCAGGCTGACAGCAGTTGAGGAGTCTGAGTGGGCACGCAGCCAGGGAGAGGATGCAGATATTATACCAGTGCTCCACTGGGTGAGGTCCCAGTGTCGACTATCGTGGGAGGAGATCTCCATGTTTTCTTGAACCACAAAGAGTCTGTGGTCCATGTTCGAGACCCTGTGCCTGTGCAATGGGATGCTGCAAAGGGGGTGGAAAGACCCAGCGTCCGGGGAGATGAGGTGGCAGGTTGTTGTCCCAAAGGCCCTGCGGGGGGCTGTTTTACAGGCTGCACATGGTGCACTGCGTTCTGGACACTTTAGGGTTAACAAAACATTCTGCCACCATTGCCAGAGGTTTTACTGGGAGCTACAGAGGCATGATGTGGAAGACCACTGCTGCCGCTGTGACAGCTGCATTGCCCGCAAGGGCCTCACAGACAGGTCCCATGCCCAACTCCAACAGTTTCCAGCAGGGTCTCCCATGGAAAGGGTGGGGATTGATGTCCTCAGGCTATTCCCATGCACAGAGAAGGGTAATCACTATGTTCTCACTGCAATGGACTATTTCACAAAATGGCCTGAGGTGTACAGTTTCCCAGACCAGGAGGCAGAGACCATAGTAGATGTACTAGTGGAAGGAATGTTCAGCAGATTCAGAGCTCCTGAAATCATTCACACTGATCAGGGATGGAATTTTGAGTCCCGCGTTTTCAGTGCCATGTGTGAGAAGCTCGGTTCCCATAAGACCCGCACCACACCCCTCCACCCCCAGAGTGATGGGTTAGTGACCTGTAAAACACCAACGTGACTGGGACGCCCACCTCCCCCTGGTACTGATGGCATATTGATCCGCTACCCATGACTCTACGGCTTGTTCTCCAGCTCTCCTCATACTGGGCTGAGAAATCTGTACCCCGGCAGAGATGACGGTGGGTATGCCCCCTGATGCCCCAGTAGACCCCCCGGGGCCAGAATATGCCAGGAGACTACAGGATCGTTTGGAGTCTGCCCATAACTTTGCAAGAGGGCAGCTTCTGAGTGCAGGAGTGAGACAGAAGAGGAATTATGACGTGCACACCAAGGGACGACACTTCTCTGTAGGGGAGCTGGTGTGGGTCTATAACCCACAGAGAAAAAAGGGAAGGTGCCTGAAGCTGGACAGTGATTGGATGGGGCCCTGCAGAATTTTAGAGCGGGTAGGAGAAGTGACATACAGAGTCCAGCTGCCTCCGAAGGGACGCAAGGTTGTCTTACATCGAGACAGGCTCGCCCCATATCAGGGGATGGCTTCAACACAAGGTTCCATAGAAGAAACTGGTGGACTCAAGGACACCACCACAAACCCTCACCAGCACCCCCCCCCCCCCCGAACCACACTTCTGAAAGTGAGCAAGGCATCTCCTTCCCTTCTCCTTTCCCCCAAACTGAACCTTGTCCCCCTGACCCCTTTTCCCTAGCTCGTATGTTGCTACAGTGTTTTTTTCGGCGTAGGCTACGGCCAACAGTAGCCTGTGTTGAGAAGAGAAATAAAGCAGATAAAACCTGCTAACAACTAGTAAGTTTATTCATGCCGAACGTTACAATACATTTATCAAATTAAATAAAGACATTGAATTTACAGCAAGCATCAGTTCTTGAGAAGTCGGCTGCTAATATTGTCTGGCCAGAGCTTTTGCTTTCTTTCACTTGCCTAAGAGTTTAAAAACAGACGTTATCAATGTTTATTTCACTCTGTTGTGGAGGAGCTTTTCTGTACATGGACTGTTCTTCACTAAAATCATAAATATTAAAACAATTATAAAATATGCTCAAATCATTTGCAAGGTCTGAGTTTGACTTGCCAGTTAAAGAAACTGGACACTTTTTTGACTGCATGCCAATAATGGATTTTACACCCTCCCAAGCAGGGCATGAAGTTCCATTAATCAGCTGGGATTGTGTGGATATAAAATGGCACATTATTGTGAAGTGTGGTGTAGTGACGTGCAGTTCCCATCACGTCACTGCACCGCCCTATTTAAGGCAGAGGGCATCCATTTTACAGCTTCTTTGGCCGGATGCCTACGCTGGTGCCTGCTGTGTGTTGTGCTGCTTGTACATAGTTTAATGAAGCTGTGTTCATCAACCATCATCCTGCCTCATCCCTCACCCAGGTGTTTCATACATAACATTTGATGATCGAGGATTAACTCATGGAGGCGTGCATTACTCCACTTTGTCCCTTTCTCGAGCTCCCAGGCAAACCACCGGTTTTATGGCTGTATTGGCTGGAGGCCTATCAAACATCTATTACGGCGCTGCACCCCGGGAAGCCCGATGGGGTGAGAGTGCGAGTGCTTCTTGTTCACAACCTGGGTATTGAAGGCCAGAGGGTCCTACAGACGTTTGGAAAAGCGGACTCATATGAGGAAGTTGTGGAGCTGCTAGCTAAATGTTTCTCCACCCCAGAAAATGTGACTGTTTGGAGAATTCATTATTGCCAGAGACACCAGCGGGTAGGTGAGCCTATCCGTCATTATATCATTGGCTTGAAGCAGCCAACCAGTAAGTGTCATTTTGGGCCGCTTGAAGATGAAATGGTACACGACCAACTAGCAGAGCACACGTGTAACGCTGAGCTACTTGCTAGGCTATTAATGGCGCCTAATGACTTAACGTTAGCTAAAGCAATGGAGCTAGCTCTCTGGTGGGAAGCCGTTGATAAGCTAGGAGCTGTGGAGCTAAATTGGCGCCAGCCACAGAAGACGCCGGTGTAGAAGTGTCGAAGATACACAGCAATTCACGTGAGGTTCAGAGTACGAGCTTTATTTTGTGCATCCCTCAAGAGGCGTGCCGCTAGCTCTTCAAGCTGTAGCCAGAATACCCGAGATTCCCAGCGGCACACATACATATTCTACAATGAACAACTGAGATCTTAAGGAGTGGCTATGTGCTGTCAGCCACTTTCTTTCTACATATTCTACATCCCCCCTCTCAATAAAGTATAACAAACAGGGGAGGTTGGCAGTTTTGACAGATAAAAGAACAGCCTAAGTGCTCCTATTAGGGTAAGGCACATGAGGGGAAGTTAGGAATGCCAGAATAACAATATATTCAACTATATTACAAATTCATTAACTTAACGTGAATAAGAACGTGCATGAAGAATGAACAGTGACATTTTTTTAAGTGAGTGAGTGAATGAGTGTGTGTGAGTGTGAGTGAGTGAAGGTGTCTAGGTGGTGTAGTCTTTGTAGAGGGTGTTGGGCCTCGATACTCTTCCTGAGCGGGTGATGATCACGCCTTCCTGGGCTGGGGCCGCCTCTGGCTGGGCGGCGACAGGCTGTGGATCTGCTGGTCGGTCTGGAGTGGTGCTAGATGGGAGGCTTGGTGTATGAGGGGTGTAGGTCTCCGGGGTGAGTAGCAGATGACGTCTGTTCCTTGTGTACGTGGCATCCCCGACCTGGACCTGGTAGCTGTTGGGTTGTGCTGCAGCTCCCGTGACCACTGCGAGCCGGTCGTATCCCCTGGGCGTCTGCATCCTGACCGTGTTCCCTGTTTGCAGTGGTGTTAGGCGTTGGCTGATTTGTCGTAGTGTGCCTTGCGTCGCTGCCTTGCGTGTGTGAGAGCAGCCTGCACCTGTGTTTGCACCCTGGGTAGGTACATTGCTTTGGTCATGGGATTGAGGGTCTTTGTGCGCCGAGACAGCAAGCGCTGCGCTGGCGAGGGCAGTCCATCTCTTGGTGTGTTTCGTATGTTGAGTAGGGCCACATAGACATCTGTACCATCACGTGCACATTTCTCCAGCAGGTGTTTGGCTGAACGAACGGCCCTTTCAGCTAACCCATTTGATTGTGGGTAGTGGGGGCTGCTGGTGACGTGGGTAAAGTCCCATGTGTGGGCAAATTCCTGGAATTCCCTGCTAGTGAAATATGCAGCATTGTCAGTCATGAGCTGCTGAGGTGCACCGTGTGTGGCAAAGTGCCGTTTCAGCCTGGTGATGATGGTTGCACTAGTGGTGTTGGGGAGCTGATCCATTTCATACCAGCCAGAGTATGAGTCGACAAGCACCAGGTGTTCTTTTCCCTCCCACTCGAAGACATCAGCTGCCGTGAGGGCCCACGGTAGGTCAGGTACATCATGTAGTTGCAGAGGCTCTCTTGTCTGGTGAGGTCGCAGTGCATTACACGGAGCACATTTGGAGAGCTCATTCTCAATGTCCTGGTTGATTGTGGGCCAGAACATGGTTTCTCTGGCCCTGCGTTTTGTTGCTTCGGGGCCAGGGTGGCCTTGATGCAGCTGTTTGACGTAGTAGTGTCGCAAAGAGTGGGGGATGACGAAGCGCAGACCGCGAAGCAGCAGGCCATTGTCCGTCGTGAGCTCATCTCTCATGCTGTAGAATGGTCTGAGATCATGAGGCAGTTTCTTTGACGAGTCAGGCCAGCCTGTGGTGATGACCTCAGCTAGCCGGCGGCATGTAGGGTCTGCCAGTGTTTCACGTCTCAGTTCCTCCAGTCTTCTTGAGGAGAGCACCTCCACCGTCATGACATCGTAGTCCTCAGCACAGACCCAGTCCACATCTTGAAGGAGGAGCTGACACAGGGGTGCTGTGACTTTGCTGTAGCCTGGGATGAACTTTGACAGGTAGTTTGTCATGCTGAGGAATCTCTGGACCCCATGCTTGTCCTCTGGGGGAGGCATCAGGCGAACCGCGGCAGTCTTGGCAGGATCCGGTTTGATCCCCTGGTCGGTGAGCAGGTGCCCCACGTATGAGACTGCAGACACCCTGAAGCGGCATTTGTCTGGGTTCAGCTTGAGGTTGACGGCACGCACTCTCTCCATGACCTGACGTAGACGCGCGTCATGCTCCTCCGTAGTGCTGCCCCAGACAAGGATGTCGTCGACGACAATTGCACATGGCTGCCCTTCAAAGAGTTGCTCCATGCACCTCTGGAACACCTCACTCCCCATCGATATCCCATAGGGCATTTGGAGGAAAGCATACCGGCCCACTGGTGTCATGAATGTGGTCAGTTTGGAGGACTCGCTGCTGAGTGGCACCTGCCAGAATCCACATTTTGCGTCTAGGACGCTGAACACTTTGGCGCCCGGCATGTCAGCTATCACTTGTTCGACTGTTTTCATGGGATGGTGGGGCCTGAGAAGTGCTTTGTTGAGATGGACTGGATCAATGCACAGCCGGATGCTGCCATCCTTCTTGCAGGCAGCCACCATTGCGGATACCCATTCTGTGGGTTCATGGACTGGTTTGATGATTTCCAGCTTGGTCATTCTGTTGAGCTCCTGAATGATCTTGTCCTTCATTGCTAGTGGTACCCGCCTGGGAGCACAGATCGTGGGGTGCACTGTGTCGTCCAGACGCATGTGGTACACCACCGGAAGCTTGCCTACAGTGCTGTTGTCAAACAAGTCTCTGTATTCTGTCAGTTCTGGCGCCCCCTGTTGGAGTGCATGCACATTTGGTCCCAGTTTCACAAAGCCCAGTTTTACACTATCAATGAGACCGAGAAGAGGTTTCACATCACTGTCAACAACATGAAAGTGTAATGTCCCGCATGTGAGATGCACAGTAGCCATGCCCATTGTTCTTATTACCTGTCCTCCGTAGGCCACGAGGTTGGTTATACGGCTGTGGTCGATGCCCGCATTGGGGTCGGTGTGGTCAAGAGCGGCTTTGGAGATCACATTGCACCGAGCCCCAGTGTCAATCTTTACTTTCAGTTGTTTTCCAGTGGTGGAGGACGACAGCATGGTGAATATCTCGCCCTTTTCTGTAGCCGTTTCCACGCTTTCACAGTAGAAGAGTTCGGCTGGGTCATGTGCGGTCTCTGTGTCCAGTTCACTTATTTTGTGCGCGTATCCTCCTCTGCGTGGGGTGTGGGGTGGTCTGCTCGGCTGCTGCCCACGCTGTGCACTGGGTTTACGCTCCCCGCTCGATCTGCAGCATTTGGAGAAGTGGTTCCATTTTCCACACGAGTTGCAGCGTTTATTGAAAGCTGGGCAGCTGCTGCGACTGGGTGGGTGTTGCCCACTGCAGTTTGAGCACAGGTTGAATTGCACTGCACACAGGTCTCCTTCCTTTTTCATTTCTTTGTCGTCTTTTTCCTTCTTTAGTTCCATGTTGCCCTTTTCAGATTGCTCGTGTAGCACGCACATCTCAATGGCTGCATCTAGCGTCAATTTCTTTTCTTTCAGTAGCTGGGTGCGGAGGGTGTCATCGCGGACGCCACACACCAACCTGTCTCTAATCAGTTCATCATGTAACGGGCCGAACTCACATTTCTTGGCCAGAGACCTTAACGTGGCTGCATACGACTGGACAGACTGGTGTGGTTTCTGGCCTGTAGTATTGAACGCATGTCTGTCCATAATGACGTTTTTTTATAGGAAGGCAAATTTCATCAAATTTCTTTACCAGTGTGTCAGGATCCTCCGGATCTTCGCCTTGTTCGAAGGTGAATGTGTCGTACTTGTCCAGCGCATCGGGACCGGCGAGGTTGAGGAGCGTGTACGCTTTCACCTGTTTGCTAGCCGACGTTAGCCCCGCGATGCTGTAAATGCGCCATTCGCGCTTGAACTTGACCCTGTTGTCTGCGATGTTTTCGTCAAAGACGAGCGGATCAATCCGTCGGAGGTTCTGCGACATGCTGGGCAGAGGCTGACTTCTGACACCATGTAGAAGTGTCGAAGATACACAGCAATCCACGTGAGGTTCAGAGTACGAGCTTTATTTTGTGCATCCCTCAAGAGGCGTGCCGCTAGCTCTTCAAGCTGTAGCCAGAATACCTGAGATTCCCAGCGGCACACATACATATTCTACAATGAACAACTGAGATCTTAAGGAGTGGCTAAGTGCTGTCAGCCACTTTCTTTCTACATATTCTACAGCCGGAACTGCTTGTAATGTATTGTTGTTGTGAGTTTGCATATTGGGTCTGGGCTTCCGTAGCTGCCTGTTACATGTTTGTCCCTAACTGCACCCTGTACTGGCTAGGTGGCTACAGTAATAAAAAAAGGCTATTGCTAGCATGCTCGTCTCGTTGCTGTCTCTTAACTACGTAAAGTACTAGATAAGTACATTACATGGTGTCAGAAGTCTGTTAAGAACGGTGCACACGACCATGAACGCACAGTTTGACCACCGGAGGATCGACTGGGATGCCGCCAATTTGTATCAGGAATTCGAGAGGATCCGCAGCCACATTAATTTTGTTTTTGACGGTCCACTCTTGGCGCTAGAGGCTACATAGAAAGCCGGCTGGCTAGGAATGTGGATTGGCGTGCAAGGCAGAGACATCTACAAGATGCTAAACTGGGCTGAGGGTGAGAAGGAGGACCCGTCTAAAGTACTGGATAAGTTTGCTAGTTACATATGGCCAAGAAAGAATAAAAGGGTAGCCAGACACCATTTCAAGCAAAGAAAACAAGGTGCAACTGAGAGTTTTGACCATTTCATGAAAGAGTTGAGGCTTCTTCTGATTGACTATGAGTACGATGACTCAGACGACATGTTGACTGATGCTATAATAGCGGGGGTTAGAGGAAAACAAGTTCAGGAGAGACTGTTGGAAAAACGTGAAGATCTAACACTGGCTAAAGCCATAGAAATTCCCCAGCAATTTGAAATGTCACAAAAACAATTAAAATAGTCAGAGAGGAAGATTTGCAAGTGTCAACAGTGTCCACAAGAACAAAGCACACAACCCATGTCAGTAAAAAGTCACACAGCAATATGCAGGCAAAGCTCACCCAGCTGAAGCAGGAAACTGGAATTAAATCCAAAAATTGTTCAAGGTGTGGGAAGCACCCACAGCATGCTTGGAATGGAGGAAAATGTCCAGCCAAAGGCTCTGTATGTTCATATTGTTACAAACAAAATCATTGGGCGGCAGTCTGTCATAAACGTGACATTAGCTTAGTGAGTGTGAAGCTAGATGATCCACCTGATGAAGACGTGCTGAACATAAACCTGACACAGGAGAATGTTCCAGTATCAACTGTAGCAGGTGACAAATGGGTTGAAGATACCTGTGTATTGTCCCAGAAAGTACGTTTTAGAATAGACACAGGAGCAAAGTGTAATACACTGACTCTAGATACTTATCAGTTACTGAGGCACATAGGTGAACTGAAACACTCTCAAAGGGTACTGCACTCATACTCAAACCACAGACTGAAGCCAATCGCTGCAGTTGACCTCCCACTAAAATATAAAGACTGTGAAGCAAAAGCAGAACTGGAAATTCTGAACATTATTCAAGAGAATGTGCTTAGTGGAAAGACAGCTGAAGCACTAGGCCTGATTGTCCGGTTGGACTCTCTGCAAGATGGTACGGACAGAGACAAAGTGAGCACTCCTACCCAAACCACCTCAAACACAAATATACGCACACTAGCTGGACTAGAGGGTTTTCCAGAACTGACACGCACCACAGAAACTTTGCCAGGAAAATACAGCATAAAGATCAACCCAAATGCAAAGAGCGTTGTGCATCCAGTGCGTCGCCAACCAGTTGCACTCCAAACCAAAATAGTCGAGAAGCTCTATGATATGGTAAAAGATGGTTACATTGTCAGAGTAGACCAACCGACTGAATGGGTCAGTTCTATGGTTGTTGTCACACACAATGACAAAATTAGAATCTGTATAGAGCCAAGTGACCTGAACAAAGCGGTATAAAGGGAACTTTACCCCATGCGCACCATAGAAGAGGTCATATCAGCCATCCCAGGTGCAAAAGTGTTTTCGGTTCTGGATACTAAGTCGGGATTTCTTCAGATAGAGCTAGATGAAGCATCAGCTCTCCTTACAACCTTCAACACACCGATAGGCAAGTTTAGATGGTTGAGGCTGCCTTTTGGTATAAAATGTGCATCCTGAGATGTTCCAGCAAATCATGGAATGCTTGCTGATGCCTTTGAGCATCAAATGCTCGAAGGCATTAGTGGAGCTACAGGCGTGATGGATGACATTTTCATAGCAGCGTCCTCTGTGGAGGAGCATGATGCAATACTCCGCAAAGTAGTTGAGAGAGCCACAAGCAACAATCTGAAGCTTAACTTCAACAAGTGTCACATCCGGCAATCAGCAGTGCCATATGTAGGTCATCTGATTACAGCTAATGGACTGTTCCCCAACCCGGCAAAAACAGAGGCCTTAAGGAGCATGCCCTCACCAACAAACGAGGAAGGTGTCCGTCGCTTCTTAGGGTTTGTAACATACCTTTCAAAATTTATTCCAAACCTAAGTGCAGTAGACGCTTCTCTGCGACAGCTCATGGAGACTAATGAGTTTTCATGGCAGCCCGCACAACAGCAAGTCTTCAACAAGCTCAAGCAGCTACTGTATACCCCCCCCCCCCCACCCCCAGTGCTCAAATTCTATGACCCAGCAAAGCCTGTGGAAATATATTGTGACACCAGCAGCGTAGGGTTAGGAGCTGTGCTATTACAGGACAGCCAGCCCATTGTCTTCCCATTCAGGTCACTAACAGACGCTGAAACACGCTATGCTCAAATCGAGAAGGAGATGCTCTCCATTGTACATGCCTGCATAAAGTTTCACCACTACATATTTGGGAAACATGTCACAATATACAATGACCACAAACCACTTGAGGACATCTACAAGATACCGCTCTTGTCTACTCCAATGCGCATCCAGAGAATGCGCCAGTGACTGCAGTGGTACGACATCACAGTGAAATACAGAAGAGGACAGGACATGGAGCTGCCTGACACCCTGTCCAGGGCACAACTACCAGAGTGCATGCCAGAGGCCACTGGTTTGGAATGTGTGTCTATGCTCAGCTTCATATCGGTGAGTGATGAGAAATACGCTGAACTGCAAGAACGCACAAAAGAGGAGCTTCAGCAGCCTTCTCCAGCAGACAGTTCAGCAAGGCTGGCCAGAAGAATAGATGTGATGTGCCTGTTCAACCCTATTGGGATTCAAGAAGCCAATTAGCCTCATCTGATGGCATAGTGTACAGTGGACTGCACATAGTGATGCCCCCCACAATGCAAAAATACATGCTAGAGCTTATATTCAGTCTCACTTAGGGATAGTAAAGTGCAAACAGCAAACCCGTGAAGTGCTGTACTGGCCTGAAATGAGTGCTGAAATTGAAAGCGTGATCAGAAATTGTTCCAAGTGTGCTGAAATCCAAAACAGACTCCCCAAGCAGCCGCTTATGCCGTCAGAAACACCAGAGCTGCCATTTGAGGATGTCGACTCTGACCCATTCAAGTTTGAAGGTAAACAGTACATTGTACTACTGGATTATTATTCGAAACACATCGAAGTTCCTTTTTCTAATATATACATGTTACGGAAGAAAAATGCATTGTAATCATAAAAGGTGCCTAAAGATTCCCATCCCTAATACTTATATATGTGTTTAATAAATTAGGTATTTATTAACCAATTTGGAAGGTTCTTACACATGTTAGTCTTTGGAAAACTGAGCAACATAGCCACAATGTGTGTGCATATACAGTATATATATACACACACACATATATATACATAGAGTTGATTTTTATCTCTACAAACACAATGAGTTTAATGTTGCTGTTGTTGGTTTTTTTTTTTTGTTTTTTTTTTTAACAAAACCTTCATTTATTTTTCCTCTGTTCATGCCGATCCAGGTACAGATAGAAACTTTCGGAAACATGGGGCTGTTACCTTTGATTGTTCTGTAATAGTTAATATGTACAAGTTCTTCTATTGGTTAAATAAAGTGTATTAATCTCACTATATACGCTGTACAACCAATACATATCTATGTTTGGGTTAGATTTTTAACAAAGATGAATGAATGGAACAAACATCAATCATTTGGTGGGAATTTGCCAACTTTTCTCATTAATTTCACAATTTTTCACATAAATTTTTAATTTTTTCCCTGTAAATTCACAATATGTCTCTTAAATCAGTGACTTTTTTCATGTAAAATCTTCATATTGTGACATATGCGAGGTTCACACAAGAAGAGGAGCAGATGGCTGTGACAAAACAGGCTTTATTGAAGACACAACAACTCTGAACACAGACAGGAGGGGAGGTCATTCTCCCAGACCTCCGTTTCAATAAGGGTTACACAGACACATAATCATTCCTGTTCTAATTCTACCTATAACACTGCTGTGTCATTATAACAGTAATAATGACACAGCAGTATAATAACACAGTAATTGTAGGAAACTCGAAATGAAGAGACTGAATGATTTTTCAGGATAGGTTTATTCCATCTCAAGTCCTACAGCTCTTCTCTCAATCAGGGAATAAAAGAGGGCGAGCTGAGATAAACCACATACCTTTATACTGTAACACCAGACACAAATCACATTCACATCAAACACAGAATTCCATTCATATCTAATCCTCCTATTGTCCTCTCGGCTTCTCTGTCTGACCCAGGAGTCAGGCAGTCTCTTCAGGTTCACTCTCAGATCTTCTCACTTCTCCTCTAGTCCGCAGGGGGTCCAGAATCAATGTCTGTTTGAGGCGTGATGTCAATACACACTGCGAGCTCAAAGTTCCCTCATGTCTGGGTCTCTGCCAAGGAATATGTGAGCTACATAATGTTACGCCACATCACTCCCCCTGAAACGCCCAAGAACGGACATACACCAACCTTAAGTCAATAATGGACAGTCATACACACTATGTCAAGAAAGGACACACACACCGCCTTCATGTCAATAATGGGCAGTCATACACATTACCCCTTTACATCACCACCCTTTGCAGGATCTACAGCACAATTTACACGGGTTGATCAAAATACACATCACTCTGCCCGTTGCTTAGGCTTTAATCTCCTCCCGAATCTGCTGAACGCAGGCTTCGCAGCCTGTCTTGTGCCGTCCTGCTGCGCGCCTGTGGAATGAGGGGGAGAAGGGTTATTTACCCCCTGCTGGGGAACTAGGGGCTGTCCCTTGGGAGGTCTGCCGCGTCGAGGCACCCCCGCCGGCCGTACAGGTTCGTCTCGTAACACAAAAGCAGGCTTTAATCTGTCAACACTGATTGTCTCTTTCCTGCCCCCCAAATCCAGTACAAAATATTTCTCCCCGGTTTCCAGCACTCGGAACGGACCATCGTAAGGTGGGCGGAGACTGTGACGCTGGGCGTCGTGCCTGACAAAAACAAACTCTGCGTTTTGCAAAGCCTTGGGAACAAAAACCCGCGGAAAAGTGTGATGAGCGGGGCCCGGGAGCATTTCTGCCCCCGTGTTGCATAGAGGTCCCCGCACCGGGGGGCGCTCGGGTGCTGCATGTGCTGGCAGGAATTCTCCTGGCAGCCTGAGAGGTTGAGTAAACACTAATTCAGCAGGTGAGGCATCTAAATCCTCCTTGGGTGCCGAACGCAACCCCAATAAAACCCATGGTAGTTTGTTTACCCAATTTGTATCCGAGAGCGACGCTCTGAGGGCTGCCTTCAACGATCTGTGAAAACGCTCGCATAAACCGTTGGCCTGTGGGTGATAAGCGGTGGTGCGATGAGCTGTTGCCCCTAAGCCGCTGGCCATGGCTGACCATAGCTCTGAAACGAACTGCGGACCCCTATCGGACGTAATGTCCGACGGGACTCCGAACCGTGCTACCCAGGCTGTTAAAAAAACGTGAGTTACCTCCGCTGCTGTGGTAGACTGCAATGGGACCACTTCCGGCCAACGCGTGGTCCGGTCCACCATTGTCAGGAGGTGTGTGAACCCCTGCGAGGGCGGCAGGGGTCCCACTAGATCAACGTGCACATGGTCAAACCTCTTAGCCGGGATGTGGAAAGGTTCTAAAGGGGCTTTTGTGTGTCTGTGAACTTTGGCCCGCTGGCAGGACATGCAGGCTCTCGCCCACTCCTTCACGTGCCTGCGCAGGCTCGGCCAAACAAACTTCTCTGCTACCATTTTCACCGAAGCGCGTACTCCCGGGTGTGCTAGGAAGTGCACCGCGTCAAAAACCCGACGGCGCCACGTGGCCGGTACCACTGGGCGAGGTCGCCCGGTGGATACATCGCAAATAAGCGGGGGTGAACAGGTTTGTAAACTTATGTTCTCCAGCCTTAACCCTGTTGGTCCAGACAGGAGCGCGCGCACGTCTGTGTCCTCGCCCTGCTCTGCTGCCATGGCCGCGTAATCTATCCCTACGTGCACCGGAGCCGCGTGCGCATCCGCGCTGTTACCGCGCTCCGCGTCTGCGGCGCTACAGTCCCCATCCGCGCGGACAGGCGCTGTTACCGCTCGTGAGAGGCAGTCCGCCACCACATTAAATTTACCGGCTACCTGCTGTAGATCGGTGGTGAATTCTGAAATTGCAGCCAGCTGCCTCTGCTGGCGGCCCGACCATGGTTCTGAGACTTTGGACATTGCAAAGGTTAACGGTTTGTGGTCGACAAATGCGGCGAAACGCCGCCCTTCCAACCAGAACTGAAAATGGCGAATGGCCAGGTGGAGCGCTAGCAGTTCCCTGTCAAACGCGCTATATTTTCGCTCAGCAACGCGTAGGGACCTGCTAAAAAAAGCGAGTGGCTGCCAAGCCCCGGCAACTTGCTGTTCCACCACGGCTCCTATGGCCACATCTGACGCGTCTGTGGTTAGCGCTATTCGGGCTGCCGGGTCTGGGTGAGCCAGCAGCGCTGCATTCGCTAGTGCTTTCTTAACCTCAGTAAATGCGCGCTCCCGTTCCGGGGACCACTCAATCACATTGGAGGGCTTCTGCTTTTTTAGCGTGACGTACAACGGTTGCATGAGCTGCGCCGCGTGGGGTATGAAACGGTTGTAAAAATTTACCATACCTAAAAATTCCTGCAACGCTTTGACCGTTTGTGGCTGAGGAAACTCAGCCACCGCGCATACTTTGGAGGGCAGCGGAACCGCACCCTCTGGGAAGATGCGGTGCCCTAAAAAATCGATCTGTGCTGCGCCAAAATGGCACTTGGCTGGGTTGATTATCAACCCGTGCACTCCCAACCTCTGAAAAACAGTTCTGAGGTGACTTTCGTGTTCCTCCTCAGAGGCGGTGGCGACCAAAATATCATCTAAGTAGACAAAAACACAAGAGAGGTCGCGCAAAACGGCATCCATCATGCGTTGGAAGGTTTGCGCAGCGCCTTTAAGACCAAAAGGCATGCGTAAAAATTCAAAAAGCCCGAAAGGGGTTATTACCGCTGTCTTGGGAATGTCCTCTGATCGGACTGGGACCTGGTGATAACCGCGGACTAGAAAAAATTCGTGCCTTGGCCAAATGCACCGAAAAATCTTGGATATGCGGAATTGGGTAGCGGTCCTGCGCTGTGGCATTGTTTAACCTGCGATAATCGCCGCACGGTCTCCACGAGCCGTCCGCCTTAGGGACCATGTGGAGGGGGGAAGCCCAAGCGGACTTCGAGCGGCGAATTATGCCCAACCTTTCCAGGTTGGCGAACTCCTCACGCGCAATGGAGAGCTTAGCTGCATCCAAACGCCGAGCTTTAGCAAAAACTGGTGGGCCACTTGTGGTTATAAAGTGCTCCACCCCGTGCTTCGCCACCTTAGCTGAAAACGTGGGAACTGTGAGTGCTGGGAACTGGTTTAGGAGAGTGTGGAACGTACCTCCTACTGCGGCGGCGTTGGCCTGTACTGACGGCGGGGACACTCGCGCTGCACAGGGAATAGAACAAAAAGAGAGTGCATTAACCAAGCGTCTATTAGCCAGATCTACCAACAAGCCATGTGAGCACAAAAAGTCGGCGCCCAACATGTTGAAACTCACCGCCGCTACTATGAAGGTCCATTCATAGCTGCGGCCGTGCAAGGACAGGCGCAGAGTTCTTTCGCCAAACGTCTTGATCGACGAGCCGTTTGCGGCTGTTGCTCCATCTCCGCTGGGACCGGCCGCCCTGTTCGCGTAGGTTGCGGTGATGAAACTCCTCTGTGCTCCGGTGTCAACGAGGAATTGCCGTCCGGAGCTCGCGTTCGTCAGGTAGAGCAGCTTGTTCCGTTCGCCGAGGGTCGAAGCTGCTAACGACCTCCGGCTCTTGCGTTTCCCTGCTTCCTGAAGTTGCATGGCGGGACGCATCTGTGAGCCTTGTGCGCGAATCGTCGATGGTAGAAGCATATCTCGTCCTCTCCTCTGCTCCGGGACCGCGCTGCCGCTGTTGTCGCTGGGGTCGGCTCTGCTGCCACCGGTTCTCCGTCGCCCACGGCCGCCGCGCCGAGGTCTGCTGCTGCCGCTGCCGTCTCCTGCTCGCCGCATGCGTCCAGGAGCTGCTCCGCTTCCAAAGCCAGTGCGCGGAAGTCCTGCTGGTCCAAACACCTCATGCTGGACAGGGAGCCTCTCATGTGTGCTGGAAGGGTCCTCAAAAAGATGTGCTTGAATAAGAATGCATCGTTGTCTGCCCCGATCATCTGCAGCATGTCCTCCATGAGGACGGTCGGCCTGCGTCCTCCTCTGTCACGCAGGTCCAGGAGTGTTCTGGCCCTCACCTCGGCCGATGGCACAAAGCTCTGAATGAGGGCGGCTTTCAGGGCGTCGTATTTGCCAGCAGCGGGCGGCTGCTGCACCAGGCTCCGCACACACCGGGCTGTGCGGCTGTTGAGTCTTGCGATGACATTGTGGAACTTAATGTCATCCTCTAATACCCCGTTAAGCACGAACCGTGATTCCACGTGCTGGAACCACGAGTGCGGGTCCTCTTGCCAGAACTCGGGGAGTCTAATGGAGTTTACGCCGGTGCGGGCGGTCTCCGGCGAACCAGGTTCGGAGTCGGAGTCGGAGAGACGACCTCCAAGCCTTCCCATATTTCTCACGTGTGGGTCACCGATGTAGGAAACTCGAAATGAAGAGACTGGATGATTTTTCAGTATAGGTTTATTCCATCTCAAGTCCTACAGCTCTTCTCTCAATCAGGGAATAAAAGAGGGCGAGCTGAGATAAACCACATACCTTTATACTGTAACACCAGACACAAATCACATTCACATCAAACACAGAATTCCATTCATAACTAATCCTCCTATTGTCCTCTCGGCTTCTCTGTCTGACCCAGGAGTCAGACAGTCTCTTCAGGTTCACTCTCAGATCTTCTCACTTCTCCTCTAGTCCGCAGGGGGTCCAGAATCAATGTCTGTTTGAGGCGTGATGTCAATACACACTGCGAGCTCAAAGTTCCCTCATGTCTGGGTCTCTGCCAAGGAATATGTCCATCCATCCATCCATCTTCTACCGCTTTTCCGGAGGTCCGGGTCGCGGAGGCAGCAGTTCAAGCAGAGAAGCCCAGACTTCCCTCTCCCCAGCCACCTGCTCCAGCTCTTCAGAGGGGATACCAAGGCGTTCCCAGACCAGCTGGGAGACATAGTCTCTCCACCGAGTCCTGGGTCTGCCCCGGGGTCTCCTCCCAGTGGGACGTACCTGAAACACCTCAAGTGGGAGGCGTCCAGGAGGCATCCTAATCAGATGCCCATACCACCTCAACTGACTCCTTTCAATGTGGAGGAGCAGCGGTTCTACTCTGAGCCTCTCCCGGATGACTGAGCTCCTCACCCTATCTCTGAGGGTGAGTCCAGCAATCCTACGGAGAAAGCTCATTTCCGCCGCTTGTATCCGCGATCTCGTTCTTTCGGTCATTATCCAAAGCTCGTGACCATAGGTGAGAGTAGGAACGTAGATAGACTGGTAAATCGACAGCTTTGCCTTAGAACTAAGCTCCCTCTTCACCACAACAGACCGGTACAACGTCCGCATCACTGCAGATGCTGCTCCGATCCGTCTGTCGACCTCTCGCTCCATTTTCCCCTCACTCGTGAACAAGACCCCAAGATACTTAAACTCCTCCACTTGGGGCAGGAGCCTGTCCCCAACCCGGAGAGGACAATCCACCTTTTTCCGGCTGAGGACCATGGACTCGGACTTGGAGGTGCTGATTCTCATCCCAGCCGCTTCACACTCAGCGGAAAACCGTCCCAGCAAGAGCTGTAGGTCATTGCTGGATGAAGCCAACAGGACAACATCATCTGCAAACAACAGAGATGAGATCCTGTGGTCACCAAGCATGACACCCTCCATTCCCTGGCTGAGCCTAGAAATCCTGTCCATAAAAATTATGAACAGGATCGGTGACAAAGGGCAGCCCTGGCGGAGTCCAACTCTCACTGGGAATGACTCCGACCGAGTGTTGGCAATACGAACCAAACTCTCACAACGGTCGTACAGAGACCGAATAGCTCGTAACAACAAGCCCGATACCCCATACTCCCGAAGCACCCCCCACAAAAATCCATGAGGGACGCGGTCAAATGCCTTCTCCAAGTCCACAAAACACATGTAAACTGGTTGGGCAAACTCCCACGAACCCTCAAGAATTCTCGAGAGGGTAAAGAGCTGGTCCGATGTGCCACGGCCAGGACGAAAACCACATTGCTCCTCCTGAATCCGAGGTTCGACCAACGGCCGGACTCTCCTCTCCAGTACCTTGGCATAGACCTTCCCAGGGAGGCTGAGGAGTGTGATCCCTCTAAAGTCGGAGCACACCCTCCGGTCCCCTTTTTTGAAGAGAGGAACCACCACCCCGGTTTGCCATGCCAAAGGCACTGCCCCCGACCTCCACGCAGTGTTGCAGAGGCGTGTCAACCATGACAACCCAACAACATCCAGGGCCTTGAGGTACTCAGGGCGAATCTCGTCCACCCCCGGGGCCCAGCCACCAAGGAGATTTTTAACCACCTTGGCGACCTCAGCCCCTGTGATAGGCGAGTCATCCCCCTCGTCCCCAAACCCTGCTTCCTCTGTGGAAGGCGTATCAGTGGGATTGAGGAGATCCTCAAAGTATTCCTTCCACCGCCCGACGATATCCCCAGTTGAAGTCAACAGTGTCCCATCCGCACCATACACAGTGTGGACGGGGAGCTGCTTTCCCCTCCTGAGCCGCCGAACAGTTTGCCAGAATCTCTTTGAAGCCGACCGAAAGTCTTGTTCCATGGCCTCACCGAACTCCTCCCATACCCGCGTTTTTGCTTCAGCAACCACCCGAGCTGCACTCCGCTTGGCCTGCCGGTACACCTCAGCTGCTTCGGGAGTCCCACAAGCCAACCAAGCCTGATAGGACTCCTTCTTCAGCTTAATGGCCCCCCTCACCACTGGTGTCCACCACTTGGTTCGGGGGTTGCCACCACAAGATGCACCGACCACCTTGCGGCCGCAGCTCTGGGCCGCCGCTTCAACAACAGAGGTGGAGAACATGGCCCATTCAGACTCCATGTCTCCAGACTCCCTCAGAATGTGGTTGAAGTTCTTCCGGAGGTGGGAGTTGAAGACCTCCCGGACAGGGGCCTCAGCCAGACGCTCCCAGCACACCCTCACTATACGTTTGGGTCTACCAGGTCTGAATGGCTTCCTCCCCTGCCATCGGATCCAACTCACCACCAGGTGGTGATCAGTTGACAGCTCTGCACCTCTCTTTACTCGGGTGTCCAAGACATACGGTCGCAGGTCTGATGATACGATGACAAAATCGATCATCGACCTGTGACCTAGGGTGTCCTGGTGCCAGGTGCACATATGGACACCCTTATGCTTGAACATGGTGTTCGTTATGGACACACTGTGGTTAGCACAGAAGTCCAATAACTGAACACCACTCGGGTTCAGATCGGGCAGGCCGTTCCTCCCAATCACCCCCCTCCAGGTTTCACTGTCATTGCCCACGTGCGCATTGAAGTCCCCCAGTAGGACAATGGAGTCTCCAGGAGGAGTACCCTCCAGCACCCCAGTCACAGACTCCAAAAAGGGTGGGTACTCTGAAACATCATTTGGTGCATAGGCACAAATGATGGTCAGGACCCGTTTCCCAACCCGAAGGCGCAGGGAAGCAACCCTTTCGTCCACCGGGGAAAACTCCAATATCGAGGCAGCAAGGTGGGGCGATACAAGAATACCCACCCCTGCTCGTCGCCTCTCGCCCGGGGCAACTCCAGAAAAGGCCAAGCTCCAGCCCCTCTCCAGGAGACTGGTTCCGGAACCGGAGCTGTGTGTTGAGGTGAGGCCGACTATATCTAGCCGGTATCGCTCAACCTCGTACACCAGCTCAGGCTCCTTCCCCACCAGAGAGGTGACATTCCACGTACCAAAAGCCAGTTTAGAAAGCTTGGGATCAGTCCGCCAAGGTCTCCGCCTTTGACCGCCACCTAATCCACATAGCACTGGACCCCCATGATCCCTCCTGCAGGTGGTGAACCCACTGGAGGGCGGACCCATGTAACTCCTTCGGGCTGAGCCCGGCCGGGTCCCATGGGTGGAAACCCGGCCACCAGACGCTAGCCTTCGAGCCCCTCCCCCAGGCCTGGCTCCAGGGTGGGGCCCCGGTAACCCCATACCGGGCGGGGTACACTGAATCCTTGATATACAATTTATCATGAGAGTCTGTTGGATCGTTCTTAGTCTGGCCCTTCACCCAGGACCAGTTTGTCTTGGGAGACCCTATCAGAGGCAAATTGCCCCCTGGACAACATAGCTCCTGGGATCACTGGGGCACGCAAACCCCCCCACCACGATAAGGTGACGATCCATGAGGAGGAATATGTGAGCTACATAATGTTACGCCACATAATAACATTTAAACACACACGACAATAACATCCTCTGCTGGTAAAGCATGCTGGGAAAATCCCTGCCCCCCTTAACACAGCCCCGATGTCACAATATCATTACATGATTTTTAAAAAAAATATATATATATAAATTTGCTGCTATTTTCAGGTAAATTTGTAAGACTTTTCTATAAAATTTTTGAAATGTTCTTGTAAATGTGCCAAAAATCTTGCAAAATTGCAGTGTTTTTTCCTTGTAAATTTCTGACTTTTTTCTTGTGAATGTGCAACTTTTTTGAGTGTAGATATAGTTTGTGGTAGATTTAAAATTTTAGTCATCTGTTCTGCAGCTTTTTTCTCCTAAATTAGTGTAAAATTAATCTGGCTTGCTACACAGCATACCATATTTAAAGTAGTTTCATAAACTTTAACTGATTAGATTAAATTATTTTTACACCATATATCCGTTGAACACAAACAGCTCTTCCTCTCTTTTTAAACGATATATCTTAAAGCTATAGTGGCATTAACTTGATCAAAGGTGTGAAAGTATTAATATCAGTTGTCATGCATTCATTGCATGCATCTATTTATTCATTCATTCATTCATCTTCTTCCGCTTAGTCCTTTTCGGGTCGTGGGGGGGCTGGAGCCTATCCCAGCATCTTTGGGTGAGAGGCAGGGTACACCCTGGACAGATCACCAGTCCATCACAGGGCCAACACAGAGAGACAGACAACCATTCACTCTCACAGTCATACCTAAAGACAATTTAGAATCCCCAGTTTGATGCCAATTAACCTAACTTGCATGTTTTTGGCATGTGCATTAATGATTCAAATGCAAAATGATTCACGATGCATCTTGATGCATTTCTATATTGCATCTTCTTCAATTTTTACTTTTTTTCCCCCCTGTGCAATGCCTTTTTTGGGTTTCAGTATTCATTTTTGTGTCAGTCAGGTCAGGCATTGGCTTGCTTGCTACCAGATAACCATGAAAACCGGTACTACCTGTCTCATGGGTCGGGCCGTTGGCAACTCAACCATCAACCATCCCCACCCTTCCGAGGGTGTGGAGGGTGAAACGGGGCATCCTGGCAGAACTAAAAACAATATCTGCCACAGGTCTGTGGTGGACCACTCCCAGTTACATGGGGTGAGACTGGACATCCTGGCAGATAAACACATCTATCGCAAGGTCTGTGGTGGGCTGTGCCAGTCGGTGCATCATGATATGCACTACACAAAGAGCAGAGATAAACAAACCTATCATCTGGTCAGTCACTGCAACAGATACTGGAGTCAATTTGTCTTGGCTTGTCCTTGCCACTGATAATACCTCTATCTGCCAAGAATGTGCTGCTAGTCCAGCAAAAGATAGTGGTACTCAAATACTTTGCAAGCAGTTTCATGAAATGGTCAGTCAGAAAGCAACTCATACCAGCTCGGACATCGCCCAGGTTAACAAGGTCCGCGTTGATCTGTTCACACTCTGACAGGCAGCGAAAAGTAAGTTAGGAGCAGGAAGAGAAAGGAAGAGGAAAACAGCAGGCTTGTGTGTAGCAGAATGGAATGTATGCACTTTGTTGGACAGATCAACATCACAGCGCCCAGAAAGACAGACTGTGCTTGTGGCCTTGGAAATGAACAGGTACAATGTAGACATAGCTGCACTTAGTGAAACAAGATTGCCTGGACATGACTGCTTGGAAGACCATGGGTACATGCTGAGATCTAGATTAAGGATTTGCAGATGAAAACAGCACTGCAGGATGGGTGCGAAGCCACCACGGAAGCTAAACATTAGTGCACTGAAAGGCCAGAAGAAGCAGGAAGAACTTACACAGGAAATGGATGAAAACTTGAAAGACTGTGACAGCAACAACTCAGAAAATGACATAGAAGAGAAATGGGCAACACTGAAGGATACGGTGTATCAGACTGCAAGTGATGTTTTAGGCCACCCTGAGAGAAAACATCAAGATTGGTTTGATGAGCATGATGAACATCTGAAGAAACTACTAGACGTGAGGAATACAGCTAGGCAGGAAAATCTACAGTGTAACACAAGGTCGAAGAAGAAGAAATACTCAAAGGCTCAGAGTGAGCTACAGAAGTACACCAGAGAGATGAAGTCCAACTGGTGGGATGAAAAAGCGGAGGAACTTCATACTGCAGCAGACATGAAGGACAAGGAAACATTCTTCACAGGTTTGAGAGAAATCTACAGCCCTAAACCAAAAGGATTGATCCAACTAAAGGCTATGGATGGTGGAACGGTTTTACAGGAGAAAGACAAGATCCTGGACAGATTTGAAGACCACTTTGACCAACTACTAAACAACCCTGGAGATCTCGCTAAAGAGGCTAAAGAAGCTCTAGTGCAGCGATCAGTTGTGTCAAGTCTGGATGAACCACCAAATCTTGATGAACTATTGGCAGCTATCAGGACAACACAGGATGGTTAAGCTCCAGGAAGGGATGGAATAAGTGTGGAAATTTGGTGGTGTTCAGCTGACCAACTGCCTGCATAAGCTCATCCAAGAGATATGGGATGCCCAGAAAGTACCTCAAGACTGGAAGGATGCAAGTATTGTGCCTTTGTTCTAGAAAGGTGACAGGAAAGATTGTGGTAATTACCGAGGTATATCACTGCTAGCCACTGTTGGTAAGATTCTCTCACGTGTACTACTGAAGAGACTCAATGAACACATCTCGCAGAATGTACTACCGGAAACCCAGTGCAGCTTTAGAAGGGGAAGAAGCATAATGGACATGATTTTCTGCTTCAAACAGGTTCAAGAAAAGTGTATCGAACAGAACATGCCGCTTTATGTAGTCTTCACTGACTTCTGTAAAGCCTTTGATACTGTTTCGCGACAAGGACTTTGGCAGGTACTCAAGAAATATGGCTATACAGAGAAGTTTGTCAACCTGATCAAGGCACTCCATACAGGTATGCAAGCAATGAGTGGTTCAGTGTCTAAAGATGTTTCAGTAAGTAACGGGGTGAAACAAGGGTGTGTGCTGGTGCCTACACTCTTCTCGCTATATCTGGCAGCCATGCTTGAGTTGGCCTTCAAAGAAACTTCAGAAGGAGGATATATTCAAACAAGGAAAGAAGCAGACTTGTTCAATGTGGCACAGTTTAAAGCCAAGACTAAGACAATGGCAAAAGTAGGCAAAAGTAGTAAGAGAAATGCTCTTTGCTGACGACAGTGCTCTAGTTGCACACAGTGCTGAAGATATGCAATCTTTAGTGGAGAAGTTTGCAAGAGCAGCTAGCCAATTCAGCCTTAAAATCAACATCAAGAAGACAGAGTAATTCATTTCGATTCAGTTCAGCTTTATTTATATAGTGCCACATCACAACAGAAGTCATCTCATAGCGCTACAAAATGCAGAGAAAACCCCACAATTTCAGAAAGACCCAGCAATCAGACGATCCCCTGTGAGCAAGCACTTAGGTCCTGGTGGGACCTTCCTGTGGTAACGTATCGTCACTTCCTGTGTTGCTGACTGTCTGTCTGTGGTTTGCTCTCCTCGTTCTCCCGAGGATTTTGCCTTTAATTGTATTTTAATCACTTTTTTCCATCTACCGTTAGCTCTCACTTCTGTTTATTAAGCCTCTTGCACCTGTGTGTGCCCTCAGTGTCATCTAATCACCCTCTTTAGCCTTCTGTTCACCTTTCATCGGTGTTTTTGTTAGCTTCGGGTTAGCCACTAGCTATGGCTACTAGCTCTCCTTCCCCTTCTCCTCTGGTGTGCTCTCTCTGTCAGATGTTTAGCTACACCTCTGCCTCTTTTAGTGATAATGGTAAATGTAATAAATGTTGTCTTTTTGAGGCGCTCGAGGCGAGGTTGTCTGATTTGGAATCCCGGCTCCGCTGCATTGAAACACCGTCTGTGCCAGTTAATCTTGACGGACGTCCCCTAGCTGCAGCGGAGCTCCCTAGCATAGGCCCTGTTAGCGGTCCTCCGGTCCTCCTCAGCAGCGAGGAGACTGGGTGGGTGACGGTGAGAAGGAAGCCTAGTCACAAGGCCCCAGTTAACCATCAACCTGTTCATGTTTCTAATCGTTTTTCCCCACTCCGCGACACACCCGCTGAGGAAAAAACTCTGATCATTGGCGACTCTGTAGTCAGAAACGTGAACCTAGAGACTCCAGTGGCCATAGTCAAATGCATTCCTGGGGCCAAAGCAGGCAACATCGAGTCAAATTTGAAAATGCTGGCTAAAAGTAACTGTAAATACTCCACAATTGTTATCTACGCCGGCATTAATGACGTCCGACTCCGGCAGTCGGAAGTCACAAAACTTAACGTGGAATCGGTGTGTGACTTTGCCAAAACAATGTCTGCCTCTGTAGTATTCTCTGGGCCCCTCCCCAATCTGACCAGTGATGACATGTTTAGCCACTTGTCATCCTTCAACCGCTGGCTGTCTGTGTGGTGTCCTGCAAACAACGCAGGCTACATAGACAATTGGAGCTCATTTTGGGAAAACCTGGTCTTATTAGACGAGACGGTGTCCATCCCACTTTGGATGGTGCGTCTCATTTATCTAACAATCTGGCATCATTTTTATCCAAATTTCCAAAACCTTGACAACTCAGAGTTGGGACCAGGAAGCAGAATCACAGTCTTACACGCCTCTCTGCAGCTCCTCTTCATCCGCCACCCCTCAACTTAGTCCCTGTCTTCCCCATCAGAGAATCATTGTCTGCTCCCTCCAAAAGCAAATAAAAATTTAATGTATAAGAATCCCAAAGTGATTAAACAAAAAGTTGGTAAAACTCAAATTAAACTTGAAGCCTCAAAACTGAATGATTTGGCCTCTGTTCCTCCTTATAATTTAAAAATTAAATGTGGTTTGTTAAATATTAGGTCTCTAACTCCCAAGTCTCTGCTAGTCCATGATCTGTTAATTCATCATCAGATTGATTTAATATCCCTTACAGAAACTTGGTTAGGACAAGAGGATTATGTTGGTTTAAATGAATCAACTCCCTCTGGTTATTTACACTGTCAAAATCCCAGAAGTTCTGGTTGTGGAGGAGGAGTAGCAACAATTTACCATTCCAAATTAGTAGTTAATGTAAAGCAAAAAACACGTTTTAATTCCTTTGAGGGCCTGGTCCTCAGTATTGGGCATTTTAGCAATTTTAGGCTAAACCCAATTTTATTTGCCATAGTTTATCGTCCCCTATCAACCTACTCAGAGTTTTAATCCGAATTTGCCGAATTCTTAGCTGATTTAGTGCTGAAATCAGATAATTACAGTAGGGGACTTTAATATACATGTAGATGTAGATAGTGATTGCCTTAATATGGCATTTAATTCAATATTAGAAACGATGGGGTTTTCTCAGAAAGTGAGAAATTCTACCCATTATCTCCACCATATGTTGGACCTTGTTCTGACATATGGCATAGAAATAGAAAATCTGGTAGTGTCTCCTCATAACCCTGTACTGTCAGACCATTGTCTGTTAACCTTTGATTTTACTATTTCTGACTATTTGGCTCCTAAGGAAAAATATTACTACAGTAGATGCCTCTCAGATGATGTTACCAAATTTATGTAGATTGTTTCCTCTATGCCATGTGTCAACACAACGGAAATAAGCTATAGACAGCTTACTCCTTCTGTAATTGATTAGCATGATAGATAGTGTTACAGCTTCTCTGTATCAGACTCTAGACATGGTAGCCCCTTTAAAAAAGAAAAAGTTTAATCAGAGATTTCTAACTCCTTGGTTCAACACAGAAACTCGTAGCTTAAAACAGAAGACTCGTCAATTAGAAAGAAAATGGCACTCCACTAATTTAGATGAAATCTATTTTGCTTGGAGAAATCATCTTTTAATTTATAAAAAATCTCTTAGAAAAGCTAGAACAAGTTATTATTCTGCATTAATAGAAGAGAACAAGGATAATCCCAGGTTTCTTTTCAGCACTGTAGCCAGGCTGACAAAGAGTCAGGACTCTGTCAATCCTAGCATTCCCTTACAGCTTACTAGTCAGGAATATATGAACTTTTTCAATAATAAAATTTCATCTATCAGAGATAAAATCAGTCAGATTCTTCCCACTGTTAACTTAAATACACTAACTACTACAATTCCTTCAATTGACATCTGTTTGGATCAGTTTACTCCAATTGACCTTTTAGAGTTAGACAAAATAGTTTCCTCATCCAAGCCTTCAACTTCTCTTTTAGACCCTATTCCTACCAGGTTATTTAAATAAGTCTTCCCATTTATTGGTAGCTTTGTTCTTCAAATAATCAATTCTTTATTAACTTTCGGCCATGTACCGCAGGCTTTTAAAACAGCTGTAATTAAATCCTTACTCAAAAAGCCAACGCTGGATCCAGGAGTTTTAGCTAACTATAGACCAATCTCTAATCTCCCTTTCATTTCAAAAATCTTGGAAAGAGTTGTTGCTACGCAATTATTTGACCACTTGCAGGGAAATGGTTTATTTGAAGTCTGGGTTTAGAATCCATCATAGTACTGAAAGCCTTAGTGAAGGTCACTAATGACCTCCTGATCATATCTGATAATGGACTTGTTTCTGTACTTGTCCTTTTAGACCTTAGTGCAGCTTTTGATACTATTGATCATAATATTCTACTTGATAGATTAGAACACTATGTTGGACTTAATGGAACTTCATTGCAGTGGTTTAGATCTTATTTATCTGATAGGTTCCAGTTTGTTCATGTCAATAATAAGTTTTCTTTCAACTCAAAGCTCAGTCATGGAGTTCCACAGGGATCTGTGCTAGGCCCTACTCTTTTTAGTTTATATATGCTTCCGTTAGGCAACATTATTAGGAAGCACTGTACACATTTTCATTGTTATGCAGATGACACACAATTATACCTGTCAATGAAGCCAGATGATAGTAATCAATTAGCCAAGTTAGAAGTCTATCTTAAGGAAATCAAAGCTTGGATGACTTGTAATTTCCTGCTATTAAATTCAGATAAGACTGAAGTCATTCTTGTTGGTCCAAAAAACCTTAGAAATACCTTTCCAAATCAAACTTTTAGTTTGGATGCAGTTACTCTTTCTCTTAATAGCTCTGTGAGGAACCTTGGAGTTATTTTTGATCAAGATCTGTTTTTCAATTCACATATTAAATTTGTTTCTAAGACTACCTTCTATCATTTGCATAATATTGCCAAGATTAGGAGCATCTTGTCTCAGAGTGATGCTGAGAAACTGATCCACGCTTTTGTTAGCTCTATATTAGAATATTGTAACTCTTTATTATCAGATCATATAATATTATCATATCTTTATTAAACATCTCTAAAAAGTCTTCACTTGATCCAAAATGCTGCTGCAAGAGTTTTAACAGGTACTAGAAAGAGAGACCATATCTCTCCAGTTCTGGCCTCCCTTCATTGGCTTCCCATAGAGTTTAGAATTAAGTTTAAAATCCTTCTTCTCACTTTCAAAGCTCTAAACAATCAGGCCCCTTTTTATTTAAAAGATCTGATATTACCCTATTATCCTAACAGAGCACTATGCTCCCAAAATGCTGGATTACTTGTAATACCTAGAATCTCCAAAAGTACAATGGGGGGCAGAGCCTTCAGGTATCAAGCTCCTCTCTTGTGGAACCAGCTGCCAATCTGGATTCGGGAGTCAGACTCAATCTCTGTTTTTAAGAATAGGGTTAAAACCTTCCTTTTTGATATAGCCAACAATTAGGGAGGGATCACGTGTTTCTGAACCCTCCCTTAGTGATGCTGCTACTAGGTTTAGACAGCCGGGGGACCTCCAATAATTGCACTGTGCTTTACTCCTTTCTTCACTCTCAATTATATATATATACTCCTTTATATATATATATACTCCTTTCTTCACTCTCAATTCACTCTCCTTTCTTCACTCTCAATTCTTCACTCTCAATTATATATATACGTATATATATATATATATATATAGGGAACAGAAGGGGGAACAGAAGGCAGTGGGGGGAAGGGGAGGGTGGACACAGTAGGAGAGAGAAAAAAGCATTGTTTATCAGAATAAAGTTCATATATGACCGATATTATGATTACAAGAAAAAAACTCTCAATGCACAATTAGCAATTATATATATATATATATATATACAGTGGGGCAAAAAAGTATTTAGTCAGCCACCAATTGTGCAAGTTCTCCCACTTAAAAGATGAGAGAGGTCTCCAATTTTCATCATAGGTATACCTCAACTATGGGAGACAAAATGAGAAAAAAAAAATCGAGAAAATCACATTGAAGGATTTTTAATGAATTAATTGGTAAATTCCTTGGTAAAATAAGAATTTGGTCACCTACAAACAAGCAAGATTTCTGGCTCTCACAGACCTGTAACTTCTTCTTTAAGAGGCTCCTCTGTCCTCCACTTGTTACCTGTATTAATGGCACCTGTTTGAACTTGTTATCAGTATAAAAGACACCTGTCCACAACCTCAAACAGTCAGACTCCAAACTCCACTATGGCCAAGACCAAAGAGCTGTCAAAGGACACCAGAAACAAAATTGTAGACCTGCACCAGGCTGGGAAGACTGAATCTGCAATAGGTAAGCAGCTTGGTGTGAAGAAATCAACTGTGGGAGCATTTATTAGAAAATGGAAGACATACAAGACCACTGATAATCTCCCTCGATCTGGGGCTCCACGCAAGATCTTACCCCGTGAGGTCAAAATGATCACGAGAACGGTGAACAAAAATCCCAGAACCACACGGGGGGACCTAGTGAATGACCTGCAGAGAGCTGGGACCAAAGTAACAAAGGCTACATCAGTAACACACTACGCCACCAGGGACTCAAATCCTGCAGTGCCAGACGTGTCCCCCTGCTTAAGCCAGTACATGTCCAGGCCCGTCTGAAGTTTGCTAGAGAGCATTTGAATGATCCAGAAGAGGACTGGGAGAATGTCATATGGTCAGATGAAACCAAAATAGAACTTTCTGGTAAAAACTCAACTTGTCGTGTTTGGAGGAGAAAGAACACCATACCTACTGTGAAGCATGGGGGTGAAAACATCATACTTTGGGGCTATTTTTCTGCAAAGGGACCAGGACGACTGATCCATGTGAAGGAAAGAATGAATGGGGCCATGTATTGGGAGATTTTGAGTGAAAATCTCCTTCCATCAACAAGGGCATTGAAGATGAAACGTGGCTGTGCGGCGGCATGAAATAAAGCGGCGTTGTTGGAGGTTTTAAGTAGAGTTTATTATCATACCGCCGTCACAAGCTCCGCTCCCGGCGCCGTGCATGTGCGCCGAGAGCGAGCCCACGGCTCTCAGTGAAGAGGGGACACAATGTCTGTGTCCTGCAGCAGAGGTTGAAGTGAGAGTGAGAGAATGAGAGGCTACAATGCAGTATATATACACCCAACTACAACAATACATCAAAGCATTCACAGCAGTTGGTCTGATCAAAGAGATAACAGGACAGGCATGAGACATTTGCATGAAAGGCAACATTAGCATTACAGAAGTGAGCCAGACTAAACGAGTCTGCCTGTAGACATTAATACACATTTCCTGTTCTGTTATTTGCTCTAGCCGAGCGCTGTGTTTGACCAGTCTGTTTGTGGGGATTTACATCAAAGCACATCTACATATGTAAGATGCTCAGAAGAAGCACAGTAAGGACAAGACGCATGAGCACTATACGAGAATGGCGCATTACATCACAATACATGCATGGCATTTGCATCACAAATACATGAATGGCACATTACACCTCAGTAGTGCAGCGGGAAAAACAGAGACAAGAGAGCTGAGTGTCCTTATCTGTTGTGGGGGTTAACCGAACCGCCACACCTGGGTCTTTCAGCATGACAATGATCCCAAACACACTGCCTGGGCAACGAAGGAGTGGCTTCGTAAGAAGCATTTCAAGGTCCTGGAGTGGCCTAGCCAGTCTCCAGATCTCAACCCCATAGAAAATCTTTGGAGGGAGTTGAAAGTCTGTGTTGCCCAGCGACAGCCCCAAAACATCATTGCTCTAGAGGAGATGTCAGAATCAGAATCAGAATCAGAATAAGTTTATTGCCAAGCACATTTACAAGTAAATAACAGGTAAATATACGAGGAATTTGACTTGACACTGAAAACGTCATAAATGACATTCTCAATGACGCGGCGAGCCGTGGAGGCGCCTGTCAGCAGGAGGGGAACAGAAGGCAGTGGGGGGAAGGGGAGGGTGGACACAGTAGGAGAGAGAAAAAAGCGTTGTTTATCAGAATAAAGTTCATATATGACCGATATTGCACTGTGTGTGTTTATATATTTGCATATTTGTTCCGTCTAGCTGCAATGCTCCGTACTGTGGGTGTTTATATATTTATATATCTACATGTTATTCCATCTAGCTACATTGCTCCGCACTGTGTGTGTTTATATACTTGCATATTTATTCCACCTAGCTGCAATGCTCCGTACTGTGGGTGTTTATATATTTACATATTTATTCCATCTAGCTACAATGCTCTGCACTGTGTGTTCATATATTCATATATTATTCCATCCAGCTACAATGCTCTGCACTGTGTGTCTGTGTGTGTGTGTATATATATATATTTTATAGTAATACGTACATATGTTTATTAGCTGCTCTTGCTTGCTTGTTTTTTTTTTCTTGCCTTCTGATTGTTGCTCTGAGTGTTGCTATCCCTGTGCTGTTGCAATCCTGGAATTTCCCCGTTGTGGGACTAATAAAGGCTTATCTTATCTTATCTTATCTTATATTATGATTACAAGAAAAAAACTCTCAATGCACAATTAGCAAACAATAGAATCCACACAATGACACAAAGAGAGCAGTCTTCATCAGTCAGTATAAGTGGATCAGTATGTGTGAGTTGGGTGCAATCAGTGGCAAATCAGTTAGGTGGACAACAATAGTCTCTTCCTCAGCAGATGTTATGACTACAGTCTGAAGCAAAGGCACGTGTCCTTGAGCACGGCAGATGGAATAGTTGAGCCAGACAGCTGTCCTTGAGAGTCAGATGCTGCCCGCCAATGTTATGAAAACAAATATACTGTTGATTATCTGGAGGACTGAGTGCTGAGGGTGCCGAAAAAAACAGGTCAAATAGCACTGACTTCAGAGAAAAAACTTTCTATTCTCTTACGGATTCAGTGCTCAATTCCATCATGGCCAGGCATTGAAATCGATTCGTGAACAGCTCTCAGCGTGATCGTGATGTAATCCATTTTCCTGTACAGTTCTCCATTGGCCGCTGTCAGAGTCCTGCCCAGTTGGTCAATTTGATGAGTGAGCTTCGCCGGGTCCGCTTTTTGATAAGCTCTATCCATCGTCTTCAATTTGCGGTACACCAGAACAATCCCAAATCCAATCAGTAGAATTCCGATGACCATTGCTCCGAAAAGATATAAATCTTCAATATCTTCAATAGAAAGATCACACAGGCACAAGAGTTTCCAATTGCTTGTGTCCTTTAAATAACCCGCAGCAGCAGTTCCTGCAGGACAGATCGGCTCCCCCGGGCCAGATTTCCTCGTTGAAAAAACAGTGTCAATTGCGTTCAAAGCCCAGCTTATTAAATCCATAATTTCGTTAGATAAATCAGCAGTAAAGACACGCAGACACAGACGATAGCAAGCTGGGATCCAGTCAGTTAGGGAGGGAGAGAGAGATAGGGAGCCGGAGCTGGGAAGAAAAGCGTCTGCTCTCTTTGGAGGGCGGAAGTGAATGGAGGAATGGGCCAAAATACCAGCAACAGTGTGTGAAAACCTTGTGAAGACTTACAGAAAACGTTTGACCGCTGTCATTGCCAACAAAGGGTATATAACAAAGTATTGAGATGAACTTTTGTTATTGACCAAATACTTATTTTACCGAGGAATTTACCAATTAATTCATTAAAAATCCTTCAATGTGATTTTCTGGATTTTTTTTTTCTCATTTTGTCTCTCATAGTTGAGGTATACCTATGATGAAAATTGGAGACCTCGCTCATCTTTTAAGTGGGAGAACTTGCACAATTGGTGGCTGACTAAATACTTTTTTTCCCCACTGTGGGGAAAAAAAGTATTGTGAAAAAGTGGGATGGTTTGCTGCTGAGTGTGAAGCGGCTGGGATGAGAATCAGCACCTCCAAGTCCGAGTCCATGGTCCTCAGCCGGAAAAAGGTGGATTGTCCTCTCTGGGTTGGGGACATGCTCCTGCCCCAAGTGGAGGAGTTTAAGTATCTTGGGGTCTTGTTCACGAGTGAGGGGAAAATGGAGCGAGAGATTGACAGACGGATCGGAGCAGCATCTGCAGTGATGCGGACGTTGTACTGGTCTGTTGTGGTGAAGAGGGAGCTTAGTTCTAAGGCAAAGCTGTCGATTTACCAGTCAATCTACGTTCCTACTCTCACCTATGGTCGCAAGCTTTGGGTAATGACCGAAAGAACAAGATCACGGATACAAGTGGCTGAAATGAGCTTTCTCCGTAGGATTGGTGGACTCACCCTCAGAGATAGGGTGAGGAGCTCAGTCATCCGGGAGAGGCTCAGAGTAGGACCGCTGCTCCTCCACATTGAAAGGAGTCAGTTGAGGTGGTATGGGCATCTGATTAGGATGCCTCCTGGACGCCTCCCACTTGAGGTGTTTCAGGCACGTCCCACTGGGAGGAGACCCCGGGGCAGACCCAGGACTCGGTGGAGAGACTATGTCTCCCAGCTGGTCTGGGAACGCCTTGGTATTCTCTCTGAAGAGCTGGAGCAGGTGGCTGGGGAGAGGGAAGTCTGGGCTTCTCTGCTTGAACTGCTGCCTCTGCGACCCGAACCTCTGGAAAAGCGGTAGAAGATGGATGGATGGATGGAGTTGATTCATTCAAACCAACATAATCATCTCGCCCAAGCCAAGTCTCTGTGAGGGATAATAAATCAATCTGATGATTGATTAATAGATCATGAACTAGAAGAGACTTGGGAGTTAGAGACCTAATATTTAATAGATCACATTTAATTTTTAAATTTTTGGGAGGAACAGAGGCCAAATTATTAAATTTAGAGACTTGAGGTTTGATTTGAATTTTACCAACATTTTGTTTAATCACTTTGGGATGTTTATGCATTCTATTTTTATTAACTTTTTTATTAACTTTGGGGGGGAGCAGAGAAAGGTTCTCTAAGGGAGAAGACAGGGGCAAAATTGGGGGTTGGTGGATGAGGAGGAGCTGCAGAAAGATGTGTATTTATCAGGTTGTGTTGTATTTGTCTTGGGTTATACTATTTTGGGTAACAGGAGACAGACACAATCTCTGTAGGGTTATAAATTGAAGGCTGATCCAAACAGTGAAGATCATTTGGATTAATGGGATTAATATGGGAAGTAGAAACAGAACCAAAAAAGGGCTGATTGGCAGACCCAAGAGCTTCAGAGTGAGTAAACACACCAAGTTTCAGTCACTGTACCAAAAAACATGGAACAGAATAGAACAGATTGTCTCTTAAAACACGTGCACCAAGTCTATTTGGGTGGATGCTATCAGGCCTCATAAGTGATGGGTGGTTCCAAAACAAGTTAAAATTATCTACAAAACCAATGTTAAAAATAGGACAAGTAAAACACAACCAAGTATTAAGACTAAGAGTTTTGCTAAAATAATTGCAGCCTTGTCTGAGAGGTGCCAAAGGCCCAGAGATAAACGCACGTCTGCCACAGTTTATAAGAGTGGACAGAAGGCTCCTGAAGTCACTCTTTAAAATCTCCGACGCTTCATCTGGGATGTTATTGCATCCAACATGTACTATGACAGTTTGAACGTGGGGGAATTCTTTTAGCAGGTCAGGGATAAGAGCCTCAATGTCAGAGACTCTAGCCCCAGGAAAAAATCTAGTGGTACAGTACCTGCTTCTGACGTTCCTCATAATCGAGTCACCTATTACCAGCGTTGTCTGGGGGGGGGGGGGGGGGGGTAGAGTACCTTTATCGGCCACCAAAGTTACAGTTATCAACACCACTACCAGAAGAGATCAGCGTTGGTACAGAGCCACTAGGCAAGTGTAAGACTTTCAAGTATCTTGCGAGTACTGTTTCAGAGAATGCTAGGCTGGAGAATGAGCTATCTCTCAGAATGGGAAGAGCAAGTGCTAACTAACTAACTAACCTGCACTTATATAGCGCTTTTCTAGTCACAAAGACCACTCAAAGCGCTTTCATTAATACTAACCCTCTATTCTAAGGGCCTATAGGAAACAAATATCTAGGGACAATTTAGAACAGCCAATTAACCTAACATGCATGTTTTTGGCATGTGGGAGGAAACCGGAGAAATCCCGGAGTAAACCCACGCAACACGGGGAGAACATGCAAACTCCACACAGATCACTGTTGGTCGGGGGCTGGGATCGAACCCACGATCCCACGATCCCCACAATCCCCCGGCCAAGGGTAAACTGTGCTGCCGCAGTGCTAACCACTGCGCCACCGTGCAGCCCAAGTGCTGTGTTTGGAAACTTGAGGGAGAGACTGTGGAACAATCGACATGTGTCTATCCATGTGAAATGCAAAGTGTACAGAGTGACAGTACTAGCTACTCTGTTGTATGGTGCTGAAACTTGGACTGTCTACAGGGTGCAGGTAAAGAAACTCCACACATACATGAGACACCTTCGAGCCATAATGAACATCTCATGTATAGACAAGGTAACCAACATAGAAGTGCTGAAACGAGCTGGTCTACCATCAATGGAGGACATGCTAATACAGATGAACCTGAGATGGCTCGGACATGTTGAGAGGATGGATCACCAGCGTCCCCCTCGGCAGTTACTCTACTCACAGTTATGTGAGGGCAAATGCAATCAGGGTAGACCAAGGCTCACATTTAAAGACACTGTAAAAAGAAACCTGAAGAAGTTGTATATCGACAGGAGTTCTTGGCAGCGGAAGGCGAAGGACAGAGCTGCATGGGGGAATCTGATCAGACCTAAATGAAACAGTCATTGTCGACCACGACAGACTGGTATGACGATGATGATGATGACATCGAAGTGGATGAACTGAGAGAAGAGCGGAGCCACACTATAATAGAGACTCTGAAAGTGCAATTCAGTAGACATAGCATTCCTGCCATCCTTAGGACAGAAAATGGTCCCCAATATTCATCAAGGGAATTCAGAGAGTTCTGTAAGAGCTTTGGTATCAAGCACAAGACATCCTCCCCATACACACTACATTCGAATGGTGAAGCAGAGCATGCAGTGCAAACAGTCAAGAGACTTTGGAGCAAAGCACCTGACAAACACCTCACACTTCTAGACTACAGGACCACTCCACTTGAATCAGTAGGTCTGTCACCAGCACAACTGCTCATGGGCAGGAGACCGCGCAACAAATTGCCAACTGCTTGTGCACTACTTAGACCCATAGCCCACAACCCTCTCAGAGTCAAGTGTCAGTTATACAAGACCAAGCACACTCAGAAATTCTACTACGACAGCAAGCGAGCAACCAAGTCCTGTACTGCCCTGCAGCCTGGAGATGAAGTCCAGATGGAACTGTATCCTGGAAGCCACAGGTGGGCCCCTGGAGTCATAACTCAGCCGCACAGTGCAACATGATCCTACATTGTGGATAGTGGAGGTAAGATGTTCCGCTGCAACAGCCAACATCTCTGCACCAGCCCTGCAGCTGCCAACAAGACACGTCACATGATGTGTGATGATGAAGCTTAGCACGAGACCCCTGATTTACCCGCAGCAAAGGAGCAACAGGCCCCTCCATTCCCTCCAGAACCACATCCTTCATCAGTCAAGGTACCGACGTGTTCCCCATGAGCACAACCAAATGAACTGTATACTACCAGATGGGGCAGAGTAGTGAAATCCCCTGATAGACTGAACTTGTTATAGCACTTGGAGTGTATTTGATGTTCAGAGAGAGGTGTGGTAAAGTCACCTGAAGAAAGTGATGTGCTAATAATCTCTCCTTCCTAGTTAATAGCTTAAGTTCTGTTGTTTGTTATCCTGAGCACACAAAAACATTGGACAAGTTTTGTTATGATCCCCCGTGCGCTATTACGCATTGCACGGAGGGAGGAATGACAAGCCCACGAGCAGAGATAGTTTGTGCACTTTATTAGCAAAAAAACCCAAACCTTGCCCAGCAAACAGTCCCACAGTGAATGGGTAATGAAAAATGATGAGTTAGGCCACCAGACATACAGGGACGCCACCTGGATGCTCTGCAGCCCGAGGAGAGGAATGCCTAGTGCCACAGGGCTGCTGTCGGCACGGGGTGAAAGGCAAACATGGACTTACCGAGCTGGAACGATCCGGGGCAGTCCGTGCAGTCTGGCGGATGAGGAAAAAGGGTAGGGACAGCCGCTTACACCAACAAACTGATACAGTCATGAAGCGCAAGACAAGACAACATAGTCAGGCTGAAAATAAATGAAGGGAATGACAACTTACATTCACGGAGGAACACACTACTGTAAATGAAGCACATTGAATGCTCCGGTGGTCTCTCTCAACTCTCCCAGCGTTAAAGTAATCGTAACACTAATGAGGAAAGAGACTGCCGGTGTGAAGATGAGTGGGCTGGAAATAATTGACAACATGTGTGTATGAGTGAGTGTATAAGCGTGTGAATGAGAATGAATGAAGTGTGTGTGTGTGTGTGTGTGTGAAACACCCATAATGCAGATCAGTTGGCGATACTGACAGGAGGAGGGGGCGAGCCTGAGCTGTCAGGGAGCAAGGACCCCAAGGGCTCCCTGAAGTGCCAGATGGAAAATAAATAGGAAAGTGGGCCAAAACCCATGGGTGAGAACTGGGTTTGGGCCGCCAAACCCAGGTTCATGACAGCCCCCCCCCCCCAGGGGTGGATTCTAGACACCCCCGTACCACCAGCTGAAACCCAAAACACCCCACTAGGGACCCCCCCCCCCCCCCAGAGACAAACAATTACCCAGGGTGGGAGGTGGGGGAACACAGGTTAGGAGGGAAACAACCGGTGAAAAATACAAACCATCAGCAAATATAGAACAGTGACCCTCCTAACAGCCCCCCTCCCCCAGGACACTAACCCCCCTCCCCAGGAGTCCAAAGTTCAGGGGGTCGACCAGAGTCCCAGGCCCTAGGCATGGTGAGGGGTGACTGATCGGGTGGCCTGCCCGAGTCTCACATCCAGCAGGCGGCCCATAGTACAGATGTACTACAGATGTACTACAGATGTACCGATGGGCCACCCAACCCAAAGGCCAAGTCTTTCGGGTGGCCAACCAGACTGGTGGAGCCACCAGGACCAGAGGGGAAGGCGGAGAGGCAGCCTACCCACCGGGTGACCTTGGTGGCCAAACCGAGGCATAGGAGCCACCCTGCCCTCCGAGGCTTGGAGCAGGGGAACCATAGCACCCGCGATGGTCCCGGTCTGGGACGTGGCTGCACCCGCAATGGTCCTGGTCTGGGATGTGGCTGCACCTGTGGTGGTCCCAGTCTGGGACGTGGCTGCACCTGCAATGGCGTCCGGCTGGAGCTCTGCTGCACCTGCGGTGGCCTCCCCAACAGGGGAGGTAGGGTTCTCCATGAACCCCGGCGCTGAACCCAGATCCTTGGCGGCCTTCGGGAGGACCGGCTGCTCTCTGGCAACCCTGGCAGGCTGCTCCGAACCCAGGGGGAGCGAGAAAGAGACCGTGTTAGGGTCGCCGGCAGCGGCAGAGCCCGGTGAGGTGGCTCCGAGGGCTGCTACAAGCTGCCCCGGGCCCTCCTCACCATGAGTTGGGCAGTGTGACATTGACATAACTGGCATAATGGAGCACACTTGCCTGAACTCGGGCTCCACTGCTGACCAGGAGTCCGGCGATTTAGGGTGTGCAGGTTCCTCCAGTCCATTGGGTGCTGCACCCCCGTCAACCTCTTCTGGGACAACTGGACCCTCGTCATCGTCTATGGGCAACCCAGGTTGCAGCGGCTCCTCTCCAGCAACCCTAGGAAGGAGCTCGAAGGAGACAGGAGAAGAGAGACAGTTAGGGTCGCCGGCAGTGGCAGAGCCCGGCAAGGGAAGTTCAGATGCAGCTGGGGGCTGCACCTGACTCTCCTCCCCAGGACCCAGGCAAGATCTGTCCTATAGGTGAACTATAGGAGAGATTACTTGCCTGTGCTCGAGATTACTTGCCTGTGCTCGAGCTCTACCGCCGTCAAGGACTCCCAACGATGCCAACAATGATGTTCAGGATCCAGTCGACTGGAGGTCTGGTCCGGGGGATGACTCTGCTGCGACGGCCCCCACAGCAGGCATGATGGTTTTGGCAGTCGTGGTCTCCTCCACTGAGGCCCCTGATGCAGATAACTCTCCCGGCATGATGTCTGGAGGTGGAGACCTGGGTGGTGCTGGGTCCAAAAAGACTGAAGCTAGGGGATGCTCCTTCATTGGCACATGCTTCCGGTCGGCCACAGCGCTCCTCCTCTGGTCGTAGTGATTCTGCGGGGTGCAGTCCTCCAGCACCGCGCATTCCCTCCTCCCCCGATGATCGAGCCCCAAGGCTGGTGGACACTCCGAGGCAGGGGATAGAGACACAGAGGAAATAGAAAAGTTCATCATAGGGGCAGCACGGGGAGAGCACTCAGGTGACTGCCTAGCCTGAGGCTCTCTCCCGGGTGACAGACAAGGCTTGTCATTAATGACTAAGGTTGAATGAAAACACACTTGCCTGGTCTCCTGGGTCTGAATGTTTGCTACTGCCGACGGCGTGTTGTCATCCATGCTCATAGTTCTTCTAGGCTCCTCGGTGGTTGACGGAGGAGTCGGCCCGAACAGCACGGAAGTGAGCGGGTCTGGAGTGACACACACAATCCCTCTGGTGGCTGGGGAGGACAACCCAATGACGTGAACTGTGGCTGAAGCAGAAGGGGCGCCTGCTGGCACAACAGCTGGCACCGAGGGGGGCTTCGCCACAGCAGTGGTTGGGCTTGACGTCCGGTTTCGGACCGCCGATGAGGTGACGAGCCTCTTCCTTCGCTTAGACCTGGGATTACCCTCATGCCTTGTGGTTGACTCCTCCAACTCCTCCTGCGTCCGACAATCCTCTCCTGGGGCTGGGGGGGATTCAAAAGAAACAGAGGACAGAGAATGAGGAGCCGTGACAGCAGCTGTTTGGGGAGCTTCAGTGGGTAACAAATTCTGGAGCTCCTCCACAGGAATCTGATTAATCACCTCAGGAGACATTGCAAGAGAACAGAGATGAACTTGCCTGAACTCCTGACTGGTGATGGTGTCTGCTGCTGCATCAGTGTCCTGCTTCTTCCTCCCGGGAGTAGGACGGGAAGTCCGGCGGGAGGAGGAGGACTCTGGCTCGGGCGGTGAGCGGCGGGCTCCGGTCCTCCAGGAGCGCGTCGTGGAAAGCTGCGGTTGTGCTCCGATGGTCCCTCTTCTCATCTCCTCCAAACGTCGTCGTGACTCGTGGACCAGGGTGAGAAACGACGTCAACCCCGGATATTTCCAGAGACCGGGGTACATCTGGAGCACCCTGACAGCCAAAAATGTCAAAAAGTCAAAAATTAACCTTCGGGGAGTTGGTGGCTTGAGCCCGGGAAATAAACACCACAGCTCAATCAGCCACTCCACACTCCTCAGGGCTCAGTCCAAAAACAGAAAAATCCATGGAGAAGGCTAGGGGAAAAAAGCACTAAGGAGAGAAAGAACAAACACTCGTGCACAACCTCTCCACTGGGCTTTACACTGGTCGGAGCATTCTGTTATAATCCCCCGTGCGCTATTATGCAGTGTACGGAGGGAGGAATGACAAGCCCACGAGCAGAGATAGGTTGTGCACTTTATTAGCAAAACCCCCCAAACCTTGCCCAGCAAACAGTCTCACAATGAACAGGTAATGAAAAACAATGAGTTAGGCCACCAGACATACAGGGACACCACCTGGATGCTCTGCAGCCCGAGGAGAGGAATGCCTAGTGCCACAGGGCTGCTGTCGGCATGGGGTGAAAGGCAAACATGGGCTTACCGAGCTGGAACGATCTGGGGTGGTCTGTGCAGTCCGGCGGATGAGGAAAAAGGGCAGGAACAGCCGCTTACACCAACAAACTGATACAGTCATGAAGTGCAAGACAAGACAACATAGTCAGGCTGAAAATAAATGAAGGGAATGACAACTTATATTCACAGAGGAACACACTACTGTAAATGAAGCGCATCGAATGCTCTGGTGATCTCTCTCAACTCTCCCAGCGTTAAAGTAATCGTAACACTAATGAGGAAAGAGACCGCCGGTGTGAAGATGAGTGGGCTGGAAATGATTGACGTGTGTATGAGTGAGTGTATAAGCGTGTGAATGAGAATGAATGAAGTGTGTGCGTGTGTGTGTGAAACACCCATAATGCAGATCAGCTGGCGATACTGACAGGAGGAGGGGGCGAGCCCGAGCTGTCGGGGAGCAAGGACCCCCAAGGGCTCCCTGAAGCACCAGATGGAAAATAAATAGCAAAGCGGGCCAAAACCCATGGGTGAGAACTGAGTTTGGGCCGCCAAACCCAGGTTCATGACAAGTTTGTTGCTTTTTTAAAAAAATAGAAGAGAGAGGGGGAAAGAGAAGTAGTCATTTTGTTATTGTTCTGTTGTAGCAACAATAATATATTATTCTTAACCAAGTATGGCAGCTGTTACTGTTTACAACAATACAAATAACTCAGGCTGCAATAATTTTCTTTCACTGAGGAAGGGAGATGTAATGTATTATTGTTGTGAGTTTGCGTTTTGGGTCTGGGCTTCCGTAGCTGCCTGTTATATGTTTGTCCCTAACTGCACCCTATACTGGCTAGGTGGCTACAGTAATAAAAAAAAAAGGCTATTGCTAGCATGCTCGTCTCGTTGCTGTCTCTTAACTACCTTAAGTACTAAATAAGTACATTACACCGCTTACCTCAGCTAATGTTGCGGACCCTGATAGTGAGGATACCTCGGACGAAGATTTTTGGAAAGTCAATGCTGCCAGCCAAAGGTCTAACCCGGGAAACTCCCATTGCAGGGGTTGTGGGTCCATGATGCACCGCCATAAAGCTAAGAAATGCCCGGCTAGAGGGAAAAGTTGTAGCAGATGGGGACGCTTGAATCACTATGCCAGGGTGTTCCGTTTGTCTTATCCAGGGAACCCAAAATCACCCCGCTCACTCCCGACGGACACTGGGAGCAAACAGTACTAAGAGCTAATGGACGGCGGTCAAGCAGGACCAGTTTCACTCAGATTTGGCGCGGGTGGGTCTCAGTGCCGGTGCTCGGAACATGGTAGAGGGGGGTACCGAGCGTAGCGGCGAGGCGCCTGCGTCAGCGAGTGACACACAGGTGCTGGCCCCAGATGCCCCCGGTATGTGGCCACAGTTGGGTGGGGGGTCTGCAGCTACTACGGTGAACACTACAATGATTTTAGAAGAGGATGGGGCCAGACCGACGAGCATGGAGTTACTGCATGCTCAGCAGCAACACATCGGGCCGAGTAAAATTCCACCTCGGGTTATGGACTTTGTTTAGGTTCGGGGTGAAGGACGTCCAAGGCGAAGATGGGCCAGACGACAACCAGCAAAACATCAAGGGTGTCTGCGCATAGTGGCTAAGCTGGGCGCAGCTTACGTCAGGTTGTCCGACAGCTCGTCGAGGCATGCCAATCAGCTTCAGCATGTCCTGGAAGACGTTCCAGGTGGCGAGGCTGGACGGGAGTCGGTGATGGCGGTGTGGGATCCAGGCTCCACCATTCGGAAGATTGGCCATCGCTCCAGGGGTCTGTGGTCTCCAGGGGCTCACCTGCTGAGGGGCTGCCCTGGACCCCCCATGCAAGTTCCAACTTTTTTTACCCAAATGACTGTGCGGTCGCATTTTATTTATAGTTCTTGTGTTTTTTGCATGCATGTTATGGTATGGGGTTTATTTTACTGTATATGTTTGTGTTTTAGTTTAGGAGCACGGCTGATATATATTTTTTTTCCACAATATCTTTATTGAACCTTTTTTTTTTTTTTAACAAACATGATACAAACAATCAAACACTAACACTAAAGTACTACAAAAAAAAAAAATGCACTAAAAACACCAACAACCACCAACAAAATCAAGTCTTCAACAATGCTCCTCTGTTTAGTCTAGACAATCCAATACATAAGTATACATATTATGTTCACCAGTTTGGAATTTACAAGGTCCACACACATCATTCACCTTCTTCTTCAAGAGTTATGTTTAAATTTTTTACATAATCAATAAAAGGTCTCCATATATTCTCAAACACAATTTCCTTTGATTTCAGTATATATGTTATTCTTTCTAATGGAAGGTTTGTTAACATCTGTCTAAATCACTGAGTCACATCTGGTCTATGAGTCTTTTTCCATAATAGTGCAATACATTTTTTGGCATTAAGCAAACTGAGGTCTATGAATGTTCTTTCACTTTTATTAAAATTATGCTTTTCTGGGTACAGACCCAACAAAAACAGTTTAGGATTCAATATGATTTGTTTTGAGATTATTTTTTCAATTGTTATCCTCACCTCTTCCCAAAACATTCTTATTAATCTACATTCCCATAAACAATGAAATAGGGTTCCTTTACTTTCCATGCATTTTGTGCATGTATCTGGTATATTTTTGTTGTATCTATTTAACTCCTCCGGTGTAACATACATCCGCATTAACCATTTGAAATGTATCAATTTAAGGCGTGCATTTATTGATTTGGTTTGAGCTTCTGTACAAGCCAATTCCCATTGTTCCTCTGAAATTTCAATTTGCAGATCTTCTTTCCAGTAGTTTAATCTTTTCAGTGAATTTTCACTTGAAGATAGTGTCAATGAGTTATAAAACTCTGAAATAATACCCTTTCTTTTACTATCTTTCATCATCATTTTTTCCAAGGATGAATAAATAGGTCGAGTGAGAGCTTTATTTTGATTTGATCGAATAAAGTTTCTAAGTTGAAGATATTTAAAAAAATGTGATCTATTGAGATTAAATTTGATCCTCAGCTCTTCAAAAGACATTATGTTGTCTGCACATGGCAAATATAAATCCTGAATCTTTTGTATCCCTTTTAAATTCCATACTTTAAATACAGCGTCCGCTCTCCCTGGTTTAAAATATTGATTACCCCATATTGGACTAAACTGTGACAATAACTGTGGTTCTTTTAAATAGTTTTTAGCTTCACACCATATTTTGATCATATGCTTTACAAATGGATTTTTAACTTGTTTTTGTAATTTTTTTGCCGAATCTGAGTATATGAATATGGGAAGAGGTAAAGGTAAATTGTATGATTCCATTTCAGTCCAGTGAGGGAGATCATTTGATGAAAAATAATATGTCATAGACCTCAGTTGTGCCGACCAATAATACAACATAAAATTTGGACATTTCAGACCTCCACGATCAAATGGTAAATATAATAAAGACAAACGTAATCTAGCCCTCCTGTTGTTCCATATAAATTCCACTAACTTTTTTTTTATTCTTGAGAATAGATCTAAAGGTGGTGATAAGGGAATGTATTGAAATAAATAAAGTATTTTAGGTAAAATATTACTTTTAAGTATATTGATTCTCCCGATCATCGACATTGGTAGTGACATCCATCTCTGAGTTAACTCATTGATATCTGACATTAAGGCTTCATAGTTGACACTGGCGACTGATTCTAGCTTAGGCATAATTTGGATTCCTAAATATTTAAACTGATTTACAACATTGAATTGATTTACCTCAGGGGCTGGGTAATTTCTCTGGGTCTCATTTAGCATTAATATTGAAGATTTAGTTTTATTTATTTTATATCCTGATATTTCCCCCAAATTCTTTATTAAATTCAACAAGGTTGGAATTGATTTTTTTAGATTCGACATAAACAAAATTATATCATCGGCGTACAGGGAGATTTTATGTTCTGTTGGTCCAACTTTAATTCCATATATTTGTGAATGTAAACGTATCGCTATTGCTATCGCTAAAGGTTCAATTGCCATAGTAAACAGTAAAGGTGAAAGTGGACAGCCTTGTCGACATCCTCTATTGATTTTTATTGGTTTTGAAATATTGTTATTTGTTAGGATTTCTGCTATAGCATTATTGTATATTATTTGAACCCATTTTATGAAATTATTTCCAAGTCCAAACCTTTGTAGGACTTCAAAAAGAAAGGGCCATTCAACTCTATCAAAGGCCTTTTCGGCGTCCAATGATAGGAGAGCTGTATCCGGTGCTTCTTTATTAAAATAAATAATATTAAATAGTCTTCTTACATTATGGAAGCCTTGTCTACCCTTTATAAAGCCATTCTGATCTCGATTAATAATATTTGGTAAAATTTCTTGTATTCGTCTTGCTAAAATTTTACAGATTATCTTAAGGTCGGCGTTTAATAGGCTTATTGGTCTCATATTTTCACATTTATTAGAGGGCTTACCTGGTTTTGGCAGCAGTATAATTAAGGCATTATTTATGTATGATGGTAAATTATTATTTTGAAATGCTTCTAAAACCATTTCCAAAAAAGGTTTTATTAATTTATTCTTAAATTTTTTATAAAGGTCAACTGGAAGACCATCTGGTCCTGCACTTTTTCCTGATTTCATATTATCAATGGCTAGCCCAACTTCTTCTTGACTAATTTTAGACTCCAATATCTCCCTGTTTTCATTTGGAATACACGGTATAGATAGTTTGTTCAAAAACCCATTTAGTTTTGTTAAATCAGGTTCATTTTTGGTATCATATAATTTTTCATAGTAATCTCTAAAGGCTCTATTAATTTCTAAAGGATCTATAACTACCTGTCCATTACTTATAATACTGGTTATTGGTGTTTTAATTTCCAATTGTTTAATCTGCCATGCTAATAATTTTCCTGATTTTTCACCTTGTTCATAAAAAGATTGTTTCAATCTTAGAAGACTCGAGGCAGCTCTATTCGCTGATTTTTTGTCGTATTCAGCTCTCAAAATCAGTAATTCATTCTCCAACCTTGGATCTCTTCCTGCATACACTTTTTCCTGAAGACTTTTTATTTTATGTTCCAATTTAGCTCTCTCCTCTCGAGTTTTCTTAGATTTTGATCCTGTATAACTAATAATATGTCCCCTAATAAAAGCTTTGAAAGCCTCCCACTTTACACATGCTGATGTTTGTGTAGTATTGATGTCAAAGAACTCGTCTATCTGTTTTTCTATATACTTGACAAATTCCTCATCCTGAAGCCATTTATGCTGAAATTGCCATCTGCCTGATTCCTTTGTCAATTTTTTATCTACATATATTAGACAACAGGGTGCATGATCAGAGATCACGATGTTATCATAAAAGCAGTTTTGAATCTTGGACCTTAATTCTGTGGAAATCAAAAAATAATCAATACGTGAGAATGTCTTGTAGGTACTGGAATAACAAGAATAGGCTTTAACTTGTGGTTTCATTTCTCTCCATATATCTAACAATCTCAATTCTTTCATAAAATGATTAATAGTCATCCTACATCCAATGTGCGTACAATCCAGTCCTGTTGATCTATCCACACCTGGATTCAATGTACAATTAAAATCCCCTGCTATTATATGTTGCCCTGTAAGTGATGATAAGATGAGAAATAAATTAGCAAAGAACTTCTGATCATCTATATTGGGACCATATAAGTTCACAAGATTTATATTTTCTAATAGCAAAGAACCTTGAATGATTACATATCTTCCAAATTTGTCTCCAATTACATTTTTCACTTGAAAAGGAACTGATTTATGTATGAGAGTCATAACTCCCCTGGCTCGGGATGAAAATGAAGAGGTGAATACACTTCCCTGCCATCTACTCCTAATTCTTTTAACATCCTCCTCTATCAGATGAGTTTCTTGTAAAAACACAATTCTTGAACCCATGTCCTTTAATTTATTCATAACTTGTTTAAGTTTTTTTTAAATTTTGTAGACCTCTGCAATTCCATGAAGTTAAATTAAGATTAACACTTTGGTCCATGATCAATAGAGAGTTTAGGATTACCTTGCAGTGTAAACATGCTCATACAGAGAAGCAAAAACATGAGTGGTTGAACATTCATCCTACAAACTACACACAAACAAATTTCCCCTTCCCACACTTGTGGCAAACCCCCCAAAATCAAAAGAAAAATTCTGTCTCCCGATATAGCCATCGACCGTTCCACACCCACGGGGAACAGCCTAAGCCACTCCTTCTTCATCCTCCCAATCACCCTAACTCTACTGCTTTTAATGACGTAACATTAACTCTCCTCTGTAGTTTTCCAACTTAACTCCAAAATTTTTAACAACTTTGTACATCATAGTTTTTTTTTTGTTTGTTTGTTTTGTTTTTGTTTTGTTTTTTTTAATATATAATACAATCTATATTTTGTAAACTTACTATTTACTTCAAGTCAGTCAGATGCCTGTGCAAATGCTTAATTATTCTACCTTATATTTTGTTCATGCTTAGCTCCCACCAGTCTCTTCTTCTTCTTTGATCTTCTTGATGAACTCCTGCGCCTCCTCTGGGGTCTTGAAGATGTGGGTTCTGCCCTCATACGTGGTCAGCAGTCTCGCAGGATAGATTACACCATGACGAATCCCAAGGTTGCGCAGCTCCTTACGTACGGGATCAAACTGCTTCCTCAATTGCTGGATTCCTGTGGCCAAATCTGGGTAGAACCGCACCTGCTGGTCCTGGTGTTTAATCTCTCCTTTAGCACGTGCAGCGTTGAAGATCTTCATCCTGTCTCTGTTGCTAAGAAACTTCATAATTAAGGTCCTCGGCGGTCCCTTATCTCTCCGTGGGCCAATACGATGTGCTTTTTCCAGAACCACTGCTGATTGCAACTCCTCACTGCCCAGCACCTCCGGAATCCACTTTTCCAGAAAGGAACATACGTCCCGACCTTCTGATTCCTCTGGAAGACCCACCAGCCTCAAATTATTCTGTCTCGACCGAGATTCCAAATCCAAAATATTATCTTCCAGAGATTTATTTTTTTTTTCCAAAGTGCGCACCTTTAATTGAAGACGGGTGACGTCATCTTCAGCACTAGCGAGACGGAGCTCCATCTGCGCCGTTCGTTCTACACAGTCACCCAATTCCTTTCTTATTCCTTCCAACGCTGTCATAATCCCATCAAATCTAGAGGAAAAGTCCGCTCTCATTGAACTCATGGCAGCCATCAGCGCATCTGCGCCTCCCCACGCAGACATCGCACCGTTGCCAGCCTCCTCCGCCATATATGGAGTTTTGTTTGCTGCGTCACAGACCTGAAAGTCCGTTAATTTGGACTGTTTCGGCGGCTCGCTTTTTCCTTTTCCTGGTTTTCCAGCCTTAGGCTTCGCCGACATATCCTCGCCCAAATGCTGAGATACGTTCTGTCCCAAATGAGAGAGTTATTTGCCGATTTTTTTTCTCCAGGAGCAGAGCAGAGCGAGACACGTCCGTCCTACGTGGCAGCCATAACCGGAAGTGGGGGCTGATATTTTTAGTTTGAAATAAAGGACTTTTTAGTTTATTGGGCGGCAGAATAATCCACCCCGCTGTGCGGGCTGCATGGTAGTCCACCCGTTAGCCCTATTTTAGTTGTTCTGTGCAAATGTGTTAAGCCATTTTAGTACATTGGTTCCCATTGTTTTAGTGCATGATTCGGGTCCCCCCATTTTTTTTGGGGGGGGGGGTTCAATTGTGTGTGTGGTTTTGGACGTTTCAACAGGGTGGGGGAGATGTGAGATATAAAATGGCACATTATTGTGAAATGCGGTGTAGTGACATGCACTTCCTGTCACATCACTGCACCGCCCTATTTAAGGCAGAGGGCATCCATTTTGCAGCGTCTTTGGCTGGATGCCTACGCCGGTGCCTGCCGTGTGTTGTGCTGCTTGTACATAGTTTAATAAAGCTGTGTTTGTAAACCATTATCCTACCTCATCCTTCACCCAGGTATTTCATACATAACAGATTGCACTTTATTTTTATAGTTGATTTTAGCAAGGTTAAGTTTCCTTTTCACTTACTTTAGCAGCTCCCTGCTATGAGTGATGTCGCCCTGGTTAAAAGCAATGTTCCGCTGGTTGATGATGCTCTTCAGAGATTTAGTCACCCATGGTTTGTTGTTGGGATAGATGTGAATTATTTTCGTCAAAATGATCCTATCTGTGAGATATGTATTTGGCACCTTTATTGTGAAGTGCAGTGTGATGAGGTGCACTTCCCGTCACGTCATCGCACTGGCCATGGACAAAATTGTTGGTATCCCTCTGTTAATGAAAGAAAAACCACAATGGTCACAGAAATAACTTGAATCTGACAAAAGTGGTAATAAATAGAAATTCTATGAAAATTAACCAATGAAAATCAGACAATGCTTTTGAATTGTGGTTCAACAGAATTATTTTAAAAAACAAACTCAGGAAACAGGCCTGGACAAAAATGATGGTACCCCTAGAAAAGATTGAAAATAATGTGACTATAGGGACATGCTCAACCAAGATGTGTCCTCTAATTAACATCACAGGTGTCTACAAACTTGTAATCAGTCAGTCGGCCTATTTAAAGGGTGACAAGTAGTCACTGTGCTGTTTGGTGACATGGTGTGTACCACACTTAAACATGGATCAGAGGAAGCAAAGGAGAGAGTTGTCTCAGGAGATTAGAAAGAAAATTATAGACAAGCATGTTAAAGGTAAAGGCTATAAGACCATCTCCAAGCCGCTTAATGTTCCTGTGACTACAGTTGCACATATTATTCAGAAATTTAAGATCCATGGGACTGTAGCCAACTTCACTGGACGTGGCCGCAGGAGGAGACGGATAACACGAATGGTAACAAAAGAGCCCAGAACAACCTCTAAACACATTCATGGTGAACTCCAAGGTCAAGGTACATCAGTGTCAAATCGCACCATCCGTCGTTGTTTGAGCCAAAGTGGACTTCATGGGAGACGACCAAGGAGGACACCATTGTTGAAAACAAATCATAAAAAAGCCAGACTGAAATTTGCCAAACTGCATGTTGACAAGCCACAAAGCTTCTGGGAGAATGTCCAATGGACAGACGAGACAAAACTGGAACTTTTTGGCAAGGCACATCAGCACTATGTTCACAGACGCAAAAATGAAGCATACCAAGAAAAGAACACTGTCCCTAGTGTGAAACATGGAGGAGGTTCTGTTATATTCTGGGGCTGCTTTGCTGCATCTGGCACAGGGTGTCTTGAATCTGTGCAGGGTACAATGAAATCTCAAGACTATCAAGGTATTCTAGAGAGAAATGTGCTGGCCAGTGTCAGACAGCTTGGTCTCAGTCGCAGGTCATGGGTCTTGCAACAGGATAATGACCCAAAACACACAGCTAAAAACACCCAAGAATGGCTAAGAGCGAAACATTGGACTATTCTAAAGTGGCCTTCTATGAGCCCTGATCTAAATGCTATTGAACATCTGTGGAAGGAGCTGAAACATGCCGTCTGGAGAAGGCACCCTTCAAACCTGAGACAACTGGAGCAGTTTGCCCATGAGGAGTGGGCCAAAATACCTGCTGAGAGGTGCAGAAGTCTCATTGACAGTTACAGAAATCGTTTGATTGCAGTGATTGCCTCAAAAGGTTGTGCAACAAAATATTAAGTTAAAGGTCCCATCATTTTTGTCCAGGCCTGTTTCATGAGTTTGTTTTTTAAAATAATTCTGTTGAACCACAATTCAAAAGCATTGTCTGATTTTCACGGGCAGTGCAGTGGTGGAGTGGTTAGCACTGCGGCAGGACAGTAACTCACCCTTGGCCTGGGGATCCTGGGTTCGATCCCAGCCCCTGACCAACAGTGATCTGTGTGGAGTTTTTATGTTCTCCCCGTGTCTGCGTGGGTTTACTCCGGGATTTCTCCGATTTCCTCCCACATGCCAAAAACATGCAAGTTAGGTTAATTGGCATCAAACTGGGGATTCTAAATTGTCCTTAGGTATGACTGTGAGAGTGAATGGTTGTCTGTCTCTGTGTTGGCCCTGCGATGGACTGGCGATCTGTCCAGGGTGTACCCTGCCTCTCGCCCAAAGATGCTGGGATAGGCTCCATTCCCCCCGCGACCCGAAAAGGATTAAGCGGAAGAAGATGGATGGATGTCTGATTTTCATTGGTTAATTTTCATAGAATTTTTATTTATTACCACTTTTGTCAGATTCAAGTTATTTCTGTGACCATTGTGGGTTTTTCTTTCATTAACAGGGGTACCGACAATTTTGTCCACGTGTGTATATAAGGCAGGGACGCCATCTCATGGCCTCTTTGCTGGATGCCTATGCCAGGTGCATACTGTATCACTGCTGTACATAGTTTCTAAATAAAGCTGTGTTTGCCAACCATCATCGTGCTTCATCCTTCACCCAGGTATTTCCATACATAACCCTTGGCGATTGAGGATTAACTCATGGAGGCATGCTTTACACCACTTCATCCCTTTCTCAAGCTCCTTGGTGAACCACCAGTTTCATGGCTGCATTGGTGGGAGGCCTGTCAGACGTATATTACAGCGCTGGACCTTGGAAAGCTCAATAAGGTGAGAGCGTGGGCGCTTCTCGTTCACAACCTGGGTATTGAGGGCCAGAGGGTCCTGCGGACACTCGGCCCAGTGGACTCGTGAGGACATTGTGGAGCTGCTAGCTAAATATTTCTCCACCCCAGACAACGTGACTGTTCGGAGAATTTGTTTTTGCCAGAGATGCCAGCAGGTAGATGAGCCTATCCGCCAGTGTGTCATTGACTTGAAGCAGCTATTCAGCGAGTGTCGTTTTGGACTGCTTGAAGATGAAATGGTACGCGACCAACTAGTAGAGCACATGTGCAACACTGAGTTGCGTGCTAGGTTATTAGTGGCGCCTAATGACTTAACGTTAGCTAAAGTAATGGAGCTAGCTCTCTGGTGGGAAGCCATTGATAAGCTAGCTGTGGAGCTAAATTGGTGCCAGCCACAAAAGATGCCAGAGCCACCTGCCTCAGCTAATGTTGTGGACCCCGATAGCGAGGATAGCTCGGACGACGATTTTTGGGAAATCAGTGCTGCCAGCCAAAGGTCTGCCCCGGGAAACTCCCGTTGTAGGGGTTGTGGGTCCGCGACCCACTGCAATAAAACTAAGAATTGCCTGGCTAGAGGAAAACGTTGTGGCCGATGTGGATGCTTGAATCACTACGCCAGGGTGTGCTGTTTGTCTTACCTGGGGAACCCAAGGGAGAAATCACCCCACTCGACCCCGACGGACGCTGGGAGCAAATGATACGAAGAGCTAACGAACACCCTCACTTTCAAGTTGGCCAGTTCTCACTCAAGGTCGGGACCCATGCCAATGAGTGACACCATGCTAGTCCCAGATGCCTCTGGTACTTGCCCACAGTTGGATGGGGGTCTGCAGCTACTACGGTGAACACTACAACGTTTATAGAAGAGGACGGGGCCAGACTGACGAGCATGGAGTTACCACATGCTCAGCAGCAGCACATTGGGTTGAGTGAAATTCCACTCCGGGTTATGGACTTGGTTTGGGTTTGGGGTGAAGGACGTCCACAGCGAAGATGGGCCAAACGACAGCCAGCAAAACATCGAGGGTGTCTGTGCATAGTGGCTAAGCTGGGCACAGCATGCTCTGGGGCTGCCCTGGATGCCCCCATGCAAGTTTCAACCTTTTTTCACCAGAATGACTATGCGATAGCACCTTATTTATTGTTCTTGGGTTTTTTGCATGCATGTTATGGTATGGGGGTTATTTTATGTGCTTGTGTTTTAGTTTGGGAGCGTGGCTGATATTTTTAGTTTCCATAAAGGATTTTTTAGGTTATTGGGTGGCAGAATAATCCACCCTGCTGTGCGGGCTGTACGGTAGTTCACCCATCAGCCCTATTCTAGGTTGTTTTGTGTGTGTTAAGCCAGTTTATTTGTCGTTATTTTAGTGCATGATTCAGGTCCCAAATTTGGGGTGGTTTCAATTGTGTGTATGGTTTTGGAATTTTCTGGGGGGTGGGGGGGTGGATTGTGAGATTTGTATTTTGCACCTTTATTGTGAAGTGCTGTGTGATGACATACACTTCCCGTCAGGTCATTGCACTGCTCATATCTAAGGCAGGAGCCCCATCTTACGGCTTCTTTGCCGGATGCCTATGCCAGGTGCATACTGTGTCACTGCTGAACATTGTTCCTAAATAAAGCTGTGTTTGCCAACCATTATCGTGCCTCATCCTTCACCCAGGTATTTACATACATAACAGTATCCTCACAAAATTTAATGTATGCAGTGACAGTCTCAGTCAGATCATCGAAGACAGAGCAAGCATCTTTAAATAAATCCCAGTTAATTGGTACATGTAAAACAATCCTGGAGGCACTGGACAGACTCCGCTGACCATTCTGGAACCAGACAGTACTCCGGCTTTGTTTCCTTCAGGACCAATTTGTCGGTGGGAACCAAATAAACATCGGATGAGCCAAGAGGAGCTCTACAGAGAGATTTATAAGCCCCTCTGATGGAATAACAAAGGTCCAAAGTTTTCATGTTCCTGGGGTTGTGTCTGCCTGCTTGTTAATGAATACAAGTCTACACGCTTTGTATCTGTAATCTGTGTGCTAAGTTACCTACGTGTATACAACACTTTCGGTTTCCACCCTGTGGTATTTCAAAATGAAAGTACTATTAGAGTTCTTGTTCTCAAAACATTCCACCTGGGAGGACATGTGGCACATCGATAAAAGTTCGGGAATGACTTTCCAAGTTTACACTGGTTAAACTCACCCATAAGAAAACTGGGAGCATCTGGCATTATACACTGTAATCTCTGTACTGTGTCCATGATAGTCCAAGTAGCAGTATCCATATTTGCCTTCAGGTGTATGTACACCAGTGTAAAGAATACTAGTGGAAACTCCCTTGGTAAATAAAATGGATGCAGAGAGGCAGATAATGTTTGATGTCAGGAGTGCACAATGTTTCTCTGACCATGGCAGTGCTGCACCAGTGTTTGTTAACGGACAGAGTCCACAGCCTAGTGATTTCCCGGTCACTGTTGGGTCTCCGTCAAGCCACAGCGGTTCTCTAAAGCCATTTATTTCCTGATCGGACTTTAAATCCTGTTGCTTGAGCCAAGTTTCTGTCAAGGCAATAAGACAGGCATCTCTGTATTCCGCGAGGAAATTGACATTTGTCTGAACAATGTCAATTTTGTTCTAGAGAGATTGTGAGTTGGCAAGGATGACAGAGGGAAGGGGGATCTGTTATGTCCACAAACCTGGTAATGAAGACGGACGAGCACGCTGTGCTGGACCTGAACTTTATTACACAACTGCTACAGAGTGTTTTGTCTGAACTCAGAGCCAAGGAGGAGACCAGCAGTCGAGCTGAACACAAGTTTATTACACAGGGCGCTGTGCACCCAACTACACCCGCAGCCGCTAGCAGAAGAAAAAGCGGAAGAGGCCTTCCTGCAGCCCTTCTTATACCCACGAGGTTGGCGGGACCGGAAGGTGGAGCCACCACCCCGTGCCACACAAATAAGAACTCCATATAAATACAATATATGAACAATAAATAACTAAATTACAACCCCCCCACCACCACCGAAAAATCCAAAACACACATACAATCAGCCCACACCAATTTGGAACCCGAATCATCCGCTAAACATAACTAAAAATTAATTTTAAAAAATTAGGGGAGATGGGTAGACTGCCGTCCTACCCCCCCCCCCCCCCACACACACATGGCGAGGTGGGTTATTCTGCTGCCTATGATATATAAAAGTCCAACTAAAAGAAAATTGCTGCCGTGTTTCCTCATTAACAGAACACAAAATAATCCCAGAACTATAAATACAGATTCAGAATGAATAACATGTACTGTATATACATGCACAGCTCAGGGAAAATGACCCCGTGGGCCCCCCAGACCATTCACCATTCAGTCCGCCGCTGGAGGTGGTTCGCCTCCCAGGCCACAGCTGGTTGCCTCAGTCCCGGTGTTCCTTCTCCTCCACACTGCCAGATGCTCCATTCGTCTGGGGCCACAGCGCCGACCCAAACCCTCGGAACCGGTCGATCCCACAGTCTGCAGCCCGACCACTCTTCCCCAGCGCTGCTCCTGGTGGAAAACCCGAGGCCATAGAACAGGTTGCAACCCATAATGTTCGTGCCGCAGGCTGTCATGACGAACTCCACATTGGCCATCTCCGCTGACTTGTACCAAGCCGTCAGTCTAACGGTACCCACCGTGGCCAACCATCCTCCTCCATAGCCGCAAAGCGGCACTGAGTCACCTCCAGTTCTGTAGTGGGGAAAACATTGCCTAACTGTAGCCCAGTTCAGCAGAGAACTCTTCACCCCTGTGTTGATCAGCATCAGTACCGGTACTCCATCCAACACTACTGTGCAATGTGTGCACCTACTGGTACTTGGGAACACAGCATGTATTACCGTCAGGGCGGGAGGGGTCGAATTTCTGTGCAGGCTCTCTTGTTCCACTGACTGGCATAGTCTTGCATACTGGTGAAGACGGCCGCACTTGCCGCAGCACTTCCTTCTTACCGCACACTCTCTGGCCTTGTAGCGGTGCTTCGTGGACCCGCAGCCCATACACCTGGGCTTCCCTGGGGCAGACCTCATCTGTACAGTGTTGGCACCCTTGGCGTCCTCCTCGACATTCCCATCGCTGTCTGGCTCCACTACCTGTGTAGCTATGGGGGATTGTAACTCTCATGGTGACAGACACTCGCTCCACTCCTGAGTCAGCTTATCTGCTGCCTCCAACTGAAGGGCCAACTCGACGGCCCCAGACAGCATCAATTCACCAGGAAATATGAGCAGCCTAGATTGGACCGCAGCACATTTGGTATGCTCTGCCATCTGGTCGCCAACCATTTCTTCCTCCAACAGTCCAAATTGACACCCAGTGGCCAGCTGCCTCAAGTCCAACACGAACCACTGAATGGGCTCGCCAGTCTGTTGGCGGCACTGTCGGAACTTAATCCTTTGGACGATGATGTTGTCCAGTGCCCTGAAATGGTGCGCCATCAGCTTGACCACTTCTTCATAGCTGTCTATGTCAACAAGAATGCCCAAAATTCTTTGTCCCTCCAGCCACAGGTTGTGCACAAGCAATGCACGCACCCTCAACTTTTCCATCCTTCCCAGGTCCAACGCCACCATATACATTCTAAAGGCATCATACCACCGAGGCCACGGTACAGGCGGCTCACCTTGGAGCTCCAAAAACAGCCAAATTGGTGTCCCACACGCTTCCATGTCTTTGGTATTACCTGCCTTTATTCTTGTCGCCAAATGTTATGTCTGAACTCGGAGCCAAGGAGGAGACCAGCAGTAGAGCTGAACACAAGTTTATTACACAGGGCGCTGTGCACCCAACTACATCCGCAGCTGCTGGCAGAGGAAAAGGTGGAAGAGGCCGCCCCCCTGCCTACAGTCCTTCTTATACCCACGGGGTTGGCGGGACCGGAAGGAGGAGCCACCACCCCATGCTACACAGAAAAGAGCTCCATATAAATACAATATATGAACAATAAATAACTACATTACACAGAGCACGTGAATGAGTGCTGAGCTCCTAACTGTTCCTATGAGGGCGAATCGGCAAAGAGACCATAACATGGCTGACTCCTCCCTTATGTATGTTGGGGTGATGACGGCACCAGCCGGCTAGAAAAAAAACAGAACACTTTATTAATGACAACCCTCTCCAATTTAGTACCCGGAACATTCTGAACTAGGGTCAGCAGGTGGACCGCTGCTGGACCCGACGTGGCTAAGTGGATTATTCTGCCACTGTTCTTTAGCCATGCTCCTAACTAAACAGTCACTTCTTTTTAACAGTCTTCAATGGGGAAGGGGGCTCTGCTGGAGGAACCTTGTAGTGGGCCCACAGTGGACGCGTCACTGGAGATACTGGGCCCCCAGGACCAGGACTGATCTTCATAATGTTGAGGCCTGGGTCCCATGCTGCATCAGCTGACTCCCGCAAAGTCTTGCTTTCTGGAGCCATCACTTAGACACGCCAAAGATGGTTTGCGTGCCAAACCGAACCATCCGTCAGCCTGAAGCATGCTGGTCCCAGCTGCGCCACGATCCTTAGTGTCTGCGGTCTCGTTGACTGTGCCTTGGCCTGCCGTTGTCCCGGTCTTTCATTGGTGTGGACTCAAACCCAGTCCATGACTTTGAGAGGCGCCTTGCTTGGCCTCATATGCCATTGTGATTGCGGTGGCGCTACGTGTCCATCCATTGCTACTGTGTTGATCACATACCCTTCACCCAATGCCCCCACAGCAGGGGTAGGGTACTGAAGATGTCCGGTGTTTCTCCTGTGTTGTTGTTGTTCCATGTCATGGATAACGTTCCTGCCCGGCTGTTGTGCCCCAAGGTTCTCTGCGTGCACGGGCTCCCTTTCCTGCAACTCCGCAGTGGCCTCTGTAGTCTCCGGCTGGGTGAGAATCTGAGGCAAGTCCAGCTGCTGCCCCCCTTCCGGGTAGCTTTCCTCCTGTGCGCTTGGGACGGCTTGTTTGGTGTCGGTGTTGCCCTTTGTAAACTTGTCCCTATTACCATAGTCTGACAAGTTGAGCCCATCGCCATTGCGGATGGTGAAGCCCAGTCGGTAGAAAAGGTCACGTCTCATAATGTTTTCACCATGTGTAGCCACTTGAAACTCGAAATCATAAGCAATCTTCGACTTGTAGTAGACCGTGAGCTTGATTGTCCCAACGTTGCTAACTCTGTGACTACCATATCCATACAACGCCGCTGGGTTTTTTCTAATCGGGTGGTTGGGGAAGAATTTCTTCACCGTGGCCCAATTCAGCATCGACTTAACCGCTGCAGTGTCGAGCAGCAGCGGCACAGTCATGTCATCCAATTCAACCATGCCTTATGTGCATGAATTAATTTCAGGGCTTACCGTGTGGATGGTGGTCATTGGAGGGGGGCTTTGCTTGTTTGGTGGATCCCACGGTGTCGACGACTGGCACATTTTGGCGAAATGGTTGAACTTCCCACATTTGTTACATCGTTGTCCTCTTGCTGGGCAAAACGTGCTCTCTCATGGTGTGTTGGGGAACCATTTGCCACATGCGGGGCCTCTCGGCGTGGTCCTCCGGTTATCTGCGTTTGCCTCGCTCGTACTCATCTACCGTATCTTCATATTCCTCCATGCCCGCTGTGTTGGCTAACGTCGTTTGTCATGGTTGTCTCTGTTGTTGGCGCACACCTAGCTCCGATGCTAACCTGTCCGCTGATTCCAATTGGAACGCTAGCTTGATGGTGTTATGTTAGCTAGCGTCATGTCGTTTGGCATTGTGAGCATCTTAGCCCTTAGCCTTGGGTTGTTTGTGTGTTAGGCCAACTGTTCCCGTACCTTCTCATCTTCTAACAGTCCAAATCTGCACATGCTAACCAGTTGTCTCAAATCAGTGACAAATTTTTGGGTGGACTCATCAGTTCCCTGTCGCCTCTGGCGAAATCTTATACAGTGCACTAGCACGTTGTCTGGTGTAGCAAAGTAGCTAGCTAGTAGCTCCACAGCATCTACATACGAGTCCGTCAGACCAAGCGTGTGAAAAATCCTCTGACCTTCTATGCCCAGGTTGTGGACAAGCAGTGCCTGCTTCCTTCCTTTATACAACTTTCCCAGGTCCAATGCTGCAACGTAGGTCTCGAACGTGTCCAGCCAACGTGGCCATGGGACAACCAGTTCGCCTGGGGACTCGAAGAAAGGCCTCAGCAGTCTTAGGCACGCTTCCCTGGTTCGTTAACTCTCGTCGCCAAATGTTATGTTCACAAACCTGGTAATGAAGACGGACGAGTAGGCTGTGCAGGAACTGAACTTTATTACACAACTGCTTAATAATACAGAGCATGTGAATGAGCGCTGGGCTGCGAACTGGTCCTATGAGGGCTAGTCTGCAAAGAGACCATAACATGGCTGACTCCTCCCTTATGTATGTCGGCGTGATGACGGCATCATCACGCCGCTCTCTGTTATAAAATCCTTTTATAACAGGATACTCCAATGGCCCTGCCTTTTAATCCTTTGCCGTACACTGCCACATCTGTCCCTTTTCCTCACTGCTGTGGCGGCTAAGTTAGCTTAGTTTTGCAACTGCCCTTGGAGGAGTTATTTTAAGAAAGATGAAGCTGCATTTTGGGGCAGTGTGGTGGCGGAGTGGTTAGCACTGCGACAGCACAGCAACTCACCCTTGGCCGGGGGATCCTGGGTTCGATCCCAGCCCCGGACCAACAGTGATCTGTGTGGAGTTTGCATGTTCTCCCAGTGTCTGCGTGGGTTTACTCCGGGATTTCTCCGGTTTCCTCCCACATGCCAAAAACATGCAAGTTAGGTTAATTGGCATCAAAACTAGGGATTCTAAATTGTCCTTAGGTATGACTGTGAGAGTGAATGGTTTTCTGTCTCTCTGTGTTGGCCCTGCGATGGACTGGTGATCTGTCCAGGGCGTACCCTGCCTCTCGCCCAAAGATGCTGGGTTAGGCTCCAGCCCCCCTGGGACCCGAAAAGGATTAAGCGGAAGAAGATGAATGAATGAAGCTGCATTGGTTTAGATCAGTCTGTCACCATTATTAGTCTTTTAGATTGACATGTTTTTTTTCTTCTTTTTAGACCACTTGGTACCAAAAGTGTAGCAGAGCTTAAAACAGGACATCTGCATTCTGTCCCGGATTATCAAAAGGGCTCACCGGGGCAGGAAGGTGGGGGAGCCCCAGCACCCCCAGTCCAAGGGAGCCCACGCGGCCAGGAGGCGCCACCTCCTCAGTCCAGCAACCCCCCCGACCAGCACACACCCCCTTTCCCATGTACTCACTCACTCACCCACTCCCCCCACAATCCCACACTCGTACTCCCACCCACTTCCGTACCTCAGTCTCGCTCCCACTCCCCCTCACACACACCTCCCTCCACCCACGCCCACCCATACACACATTCTCACTCGCACTCTGACTCACTCACATCCATTCGTGTTTTCCCCCACACAGTCACCCATAAGTTTATTGTCATATTCTTCCTTTAAATCACAGTATCACATCCTATAAGAGTGCAAAACACATTTTTCTTCCACCACATCCAGAGCCATTTCTGTTAGGCTGAGTACACAAATGCAATGACATCCCATTTTACTATGCAATAAGTACATTTTGACGTCCAGTTAATTATGTGTGACTGGTGCATGAGCCCCGCCTGTGCCTAGGTATTAAAATATAATAAATTTGACAATTACAGTAAAATTTATGCTTCTGTGACTTTTTCAGTATTTAGGTGTGTCCTTCTGTTGCCATTAAAAGTTTGCCAGTCATAATTTCTCCACTGGCCCCCATTCAGCCATATTGTCATGTCTTTACTCCAGAGGGCTCATGATCATCTACTGCCCACAGGACCACCATTCTTTTTCCCGGGTTAAAAACAGCCAATAGGTAGGTTCTGGTGTTAGCCACTCTAGGAGGGGTCACTACCACCCCTGCCCCCCTCTGAGTCCGTCAGTGTTTGTCACTCTTTTTTCACATTTCTCCTTCCCTCATAACGACTCAGACAGATGAAGTCAACTTTATTGATCATTAGAACAGAAACAGGACGGATATTTCACTGTACAATTAAAATAAATAAATAAAAGTCACAGCAATAAATTAAAGCAGAGACGAACATGAGCAGCACTTTTATATTTACACTTTTTCACATTTTAACTTTTTTCTTTTATCGTTTTTCAGCAACAAGTTCAGAAACTGAAGGAAAAAAACAAAAATCAGGGATGTGTATTAAATTCTTCAGTCCTCACAGGCTGTTTGGTCAGCAGCTCACATTACTCTCCATTTTTCTAGACATTTTAGCATTTTTCATTTTGTAAATCACTTTTTTATGTAAATATTTTTACTTCTATATTTATGTTTTCTTTTCATTAATCTGTGACAGAAAACCTTGCAGTTTAATGAGGCAAAACATCAGAAATCAGAGACAAAAAATCTGCAAAATTACTTTTTTTCGTAATTTTGCAACTTCTGTCAAACATTTGGTGAAAATTAGCAAACACACTGCACTGAGAGCTGCTGACTGTTAGCCTTAAACCTCAGATTCAAACCTCGTTTTTCTTCTTTTCTTGTAGTTTCATGTGCGTACAATCACAGCCGAGCATCAGGCGGCAGGAAGTCAAAGGAGAACAGAAACGACACCCGGACACCAATGCTGCAGGTTCTCCAGCGTGCAGCCGCCAATGACGCCAACGCTAATGACACTGACAATGTTAACACCACTAATGACACCAGCGGTTTTAACAATGCTAATGACACCAGTAATGTTAACAACGCTAATGATGCCAGCAATGTTAGGAACGCTAATAACACTAATAACACAGTCGGTGTTAACAACGCTAATGATGCCAGTGATGTTAATAGCACTAATGACGCCACCGGGTTGTTACCGATGCTAATGATGCCAATCATGTCAACAGAAACAACACCAGAGGTGCTAACAATCTTAACAATGTCAATGAGGTTAACAATGCTAATTAAGCTAGTGATGCTAAACAGCTATACTAATGACGCTAGCAACCATAACACGACTAGTGGCAGTAAGGCTGCATTCAGACCAAGATAGTCCGAGGGTCTTGGTTTGACTGGGTGGGGAATGCAGAGAATTTTCACACCTTTGTTTGGTTTGCATTCATACTGCAGCGGACCAAATTGCTTTGATGTCAGTTCTAACAACTGCTCGTTTGGGGCGCTGTAGCCAAAACCATCACTGACCAGGAAGAAAAAAATCTTGGCGAAGAAGAAAAATCAGGCTCATTGACTGGCCAGGACCAAAAACGGAAATCTGTTCCCTTCAGCCGGCTTGTTTGTCCACTACAAATGAGACATTTTTTATCTTTTCTCCTCGGCTTTCACCGGTAAAAGGATTTCTCGGATTTGCGCAGTTGTCTTTATTATTTTCTATCCAAAATGTATTAGGGTAACTGCCACTTCCTCTTCTCAGACTGTGTGTTGCTATGGTTACACAAACACCGAGGGGCACTTCCACCCTTTGGTCCTGTGGATACTCTGTTTGGATTCACACTGCAAGCGGAGCACACCAGACTTGCAAGAGAACCGAGACCACTGTTTTCAGGGGGACCAGACTTTGCTTGTTTGGTGGGTGCCAGAGTTCCAACACGCCTTCAGACTGCACAAAACGAACCTAACTATCCATGGAAGCCACGTTTGGTCCTTTGGTCCGGCTCAAACAGTGGCCATCTGAATGCGGCCTAACAGCACTAAACACATTAGCAAAGTAACAATGCTGACTATGCAATGATGCCACTGATGCTAACAATGCAGACACTGCTAACAACTTGACAACTGCCACTTTCATTGTCCAGATTGGTGTCCACCGTGCACAAGCACGCACGCGCGCACACACACACACACACACACACACACACACACACACACACACACAGAGCAACATAAACTGATGTAAACATTATTTACAGAAAAAACCTGAGACTACCAATGTTTTTAAGCCACACCCCTCCTCATTTTGTGATGATGACACTGCCAATCAGCTCTTGTTCCTGTTGTTGTGGTAACCAGCAAATTTCCATTATGCCCCAATTCATTTTTACTTTTGCGTGAATGTTTTTACATCTGTATCCTCAATCATATACTTGAAATAAGTCCTTTTCTCAGGAACTAAATCATTTAGGTAAGAGTTTCAGTATTAGCATTAGCATATGACAAGCTAACATCAGTACATGGCAACTCTTCCTGATGCTGTTAGCCTTTAGCCTAGGGTTGGGTGTTGTGCTTTCTATTTATGTGATGTTTACATTAAACTGCTTTATCAGTCCCTCCAGGATTTCGCAGGATGTTTTTATGATTGTTGTGGCCCAAAAAGCCTGATTTCATGGGAGCTTTGTTTTTTTTTTTTAAAAAAGTTGCAATGAAAGTTGCAATGTTTTGAAAGGTTGTTTTGCACTAAAAGTTGTGGGAAGAATTACAAATTTTTAAAGCAGATGCTTTTTTCCATAGTTTACGGCAACGTCTATAAATCACCACAAGAAAAGCACAGGATTGTTAAAAATTTCTAATTAAACAGTGATTGGTAAATTAAGTAGAAACTTCTGCTAAACAGAAAAAAAAACCTCTTGTGCAACAGTAAATGCTAAATTGCATTGAATGCATGTTAAAGAGTATAGATTTGGAAATTATGGGAGTACCTTCATTTGAAAACTCTCTAACCGCAGTTGTCCCCAACCACTCGGTACCAACCACAGAGGAAAAAGAAATAATTTATTCTGTTGCTCTGCATTGTCTATCGAAGTCTATGTTTTTTTTGAAAAAAAAAAAAAAATACTGAATATTCTCTCTCTTTCCATGCCTGACTCCTACCGGTCTGTGGGAGTTGTACCAGGAGGAGGGGCTCTCCTTGGGGGTTTGCTGGGGCAGGGGCATGCGTTGGTCTGTGTCCAGACCGGAGATTCACAGCTTTAAACAAGATGCATTACAAGATGTAGTAATGATTTTACCTCTAAAGAAATGTTCAAGCACTGGCTGTAGAGTTATATTTGTTCGCTTGTTTGTGCTTTTACGGCATCGCCTCACACGCGCTCCTGCAACGGGGTACTTTCAGGCAGGCAGACTTTTTTCCAACACAAACCTGGCACTTCGTACAAGCAGTCAGGACGGAGATGTGAAGAAATGTCCACCGGCATCCCGGTGTGGGAAAACATGCAGGTGAGTGTTTTTTTTTTAATCACACACTGTGGTGACCCACCACAATCTACATGGACATTCAATCCTCACACTCAGCTAGCCTGCACTAAGCAGAGGACAATTTGCATACGGACAGAGAGCCCCTAGGAGACAGTTAGAACAATGGACTATTGTTATACATCCCCAGATTAAGGAGAGGACGTCCGGGTGCCAGTTGATCATGCGAATGATATGTATTGACTGTTATGTATATCAATATGCAAATGTGCCATGCATTCTCTCTGTTGGTATAACATGTATAAAAGAGCTTGCTATACACGCCTCAGCAACACAGTGCAACAGAGCACAGCGCAACAGAGCACGGTGCTATAAGTGCGTCTCATTATGTTGGAGGAAAATAAAACTCTGCAACCTTCCAGCTCGCTGCATCTCGCCTGAACTTATTTTTCCTCTGCACCCTCTACATTGGTGACCTAACGTGAAATGGACTATCTCTCCCTCTCACCACGCTGTGGATCCCAGAGGACCAGAGAACGCATGCAACCTCTTCATCCTCACCGGAGCGCGCGCCCCGGAGTGGGGCAGCGTTTGGACCGACACGCACCATGAACCGCGACACGAGCAAAACGAAGGAAGCAGCCTGAACGGGGAAATCATCGACGCCGACTGTGTTGATTTCCACCAAACTCCCCGACCCTGACTCACACGACAGAGGACCTCCCGCACACAAGACTTTGTATGGGTTTCTCAGCCACGGCGCACAAGGGGAATTTGGCCGCTCGTCTTCCCCACATCCTCGCTGGACCGAGCCGCGAGAGAAGTCAGAGACTTAATTTTTTAGCACAACAGCTGTGGATCACCGCCAGGTTTAACGGGAAATTCCCTCACCATTGCGGATCCACACGCAATTTTTGCGCGGCCCAGACACCTTTGGCGTCCCGGGCTGGCACTCACTTACTTCCACCCCCTCCCCCTCCTCCTCCACAGCGCTTTTCTGCACTTCAATCCCTAAAGCCGGCCGATCGCCATCTTGTGCTATTACGCATGAAACGCACCGGCCCGTGCGCCCACGATCCACGGCCGTTCAACGTGCTGGAACCCGGAGCGGAGCACACTGTTTTTTTCCACTCCTACTCCGACCCCCTCACGGACTGACATGCCCTCCGACAGTTCTACCGGAGCTGGAGCCAAACGACCGGGGGGGGGGGGTGTCACAATCCCTGCTGAGTGTTCTGGGGGGAGCCCTGTGGTGACCCACCACAATCTACATGGACATTCAATCCTCACACTCAGCTAGCCTGCACTAAGCAGAGGACAATTTACATATGGACGGAGAGCCCCTAGGAGACAATAAGAACAATGGACTATTGTTATACATCCCCGGATTAAGGAGAGGACGTCCAGGCGCCAGTTGGTCACGCGAATGATGTGTATTGACGGGCGGTACAGTGGCGCAGTGGTTAGCACTGCTGCAGCACTGCAACTCACCTTTGGCTATGGGATCCCTGGTTCAATCCCAGCCCCTGACCAACAGTGATCTGTGTGGAGTTTGCATGTTCTCCCCGTATCTGCGTGGGTTTACGCTGGGATTTCTCCGGTTTCCTCCCACAGGCCAAAAACATGCAGGTTAGGTTAACTGGAGACTCTAAAAGTGGCCCTAGGTGTGAATGTGTGTGTGAATGGTTAAGGGATAGCACCGTACCGTGGCTGCTTCATCCATCCAGGTGGATGCCCTCAATTTCCCCTCTGGGGATCAATAAAGTATACGAAATCAAAAAAAAAAATATTGACTGTTATGTATATCAGTATGCAAATGTGCCATGCATTCTCTCTGTTGGTATAACATGTATAAAAGAGCTTGCTATACATGCCTCAGCAACACAGTGCAACAGAGCACAGCGCAACATGATGCAACAAGATGCAGCTTGCTGCATCTCGCCTGAACTTATTTTTCCTCCACAACACTCTGTTTTAGCTGTGATGTTTTTGACGTGTTCTGTTAATTGTTACTGTAAACACGGAAGTGAGTGTGATGTAGCGATGCATTTGATTGGTTAGACTGAGCGATTGAGCACTACTCAGGGACAAATTTGATTGGCGATATTGGTGGAAGTTGACGACGACTGGCCAAAATTGCGGGAAAGTTGCAGTAATTGCACAAAGTTGCAAGGTTGCGCAAAACACATGACCAGTCAATGATTTCACATGAATTTGTGTGATCACAACATCGCGAAACCCTGGAGGGACTGCTTTATTACAGACATTTAATAACCACAAAGTTTATATTTCTCTTATATATGAATCGCTAACCGACTAGCTCAGGACTGTTAGCATCAGGCTGTTAGTCTGATTTTTAATCTTTGATCAATATCTGTACATTACGTTTTAAACAAAATTTTTTAGCTTAACAGAGTCAGGTATTGCTAACTATTATTAGGACATTATTGTTAAGATGATGACAAATAATCAATTGTGGAGTAACGCAACAGGGTAACAGTTTGCACTTCCACTTTCAGAAACAAACCCTGACTGACATCAGACACCAACAAGGACTGTGGGAAATGACCAGAGAACTTTTGTCCAAAAACATGAAGACGCTAAGAACTAATTTAAGTTATCCTAACTTAACCTGTGGAGATGAGTGGGGGATTTTTAGCTAGCATATTTCTAGTTGTGTTTCAGATGGGATTAGTTTTTTCATCTTGGTGCTATGCTAGTGTGTGCTTACAAAGACCTGAACATACCCCCGCCAGTGAGGGGGGCTGATTGATAAAACATCTTATCGAGATCATTTGTTCATTGGCAAGACATTGGCTGGATGTCAGCATGCCGACATCTAGCCAATGCCTTGCCAGTGAACTAACGACCTCTATAAGATCCATTCCTGATGTCAACTTGCCACCATTGGGACAATGCCTTTATTTAATTCCACAATAGACTCTAAAGGACTAAGGTGCTGATGGTAGCTCAGTGGTTAGCGTGGTCCACAGAAGGGTCCTGGTAGAGACAAGCTGTTCTTTGTGCTAAGCTCTTTGTGTCTTCTTACAGAGATGAAACTCAAGTTTACCTTTTATTTCCAGTTTTTCAGTTTGTCAAATGTCATAGACATGTGGTGGATGTTAAAACATGAGTATATCAGTAAGCAGTGAAGGAATATTCCACTGAAGTAATTCTACAGTTGGCAGACAGTCTGTTCTTGAACTCATTTGCTCAGTGTTACACTGGTTTGGTCACCTGGTAAAGCTGAACTTTTCATTATCTTGAACCCTTCCTAATGTGGAACAATTTCTGTTGTTGAACTCTTCCTTACGTTGAGCAACTAGCGATATGGAACCCTTTGTCATCTCAAACCCTTCAAACCTTTCATGATGTTAAATGTTTTGTGAACTTGAACCTTGACAAGTGTTGGACCCTTTGTGGCGTTGAACCTTTCGTGACGTTGAACCTTTTGTGACGGTGAACCTTTTGTGACGTTTAAGCCTTTATGACGTTGAACCTTTCATGACGTTGAACCTTTCGTGATGTTTAAGCCTTCATGACGTTGAACCTTTCAGTGATGCAGGTTGATGAACAATAAGCTACATACAGATACACACAATTGCACACATCAGAACACACATGAACACAAAAGTTTGCCGACAGCCTCAGGTGTCGGGGGTAGACCATCGGGATGAAAAGCGCTGCTCTTCTGCGTCTACCCAATAAAGAACTGCTCTGCTGTCTCTGTTGCTGAAAGAGTCCGAGTCCTCATGGCTCACCCGATGGATGAAGAGAGTTCTGATGGCTAAACCTACACAGACACACATGTCCCCATTCCCGTCGTCAGGTTTTTTGTGATTTAAGGTTGTTTAGCTGAAATCAAACCAGAAAAAGAAAGCACCCAGAGGTTCCATCCAGCTAAAGCAGCTATGCTAAAAGTGCTCATCCAGCGAAGGGGGGGGGGCACTGTCACGATCAGGTTTAAAGTTTGGCAAAGTTCATTCATCGGCATGGTCATGTGACGAGTTACATTGTCCCAAGAGTAGTGAGCTTTGTTTTAACTGGGACACTGAGAACGTTGAAGAGCATGCAGCGTAAGCTCGGAAGGTCAAAGAAACTTCCAGGTGATGTAATGATGGTATTGGTGAGGTGAACGAAGAAGGAGAATTCAGGGAAGAGGGACTGCATCTGCGTAAGCAAAGTTTGTACCGCTACTACAACTGGCAGTTGACGAGTTATTTAGTGCTCTGATGCTGGAGCGTGTGTCCGTTTGGAGCTGCCCACCAGGCCGAGAAAAAGCATCAGCTTTGGCCCCTCGACAGGTCGAGTTCCAGCGACCCTCGGTGGGATCAGGAGGCAAGACACGAGTGCGAACAAACAAAATCCGGCCCAGGCACAAATCTTTAATCCCCACCCCCCCAACCAAAGGGAAAAAAAAACAAAAACTTTTGGCTTCGTGGTTATGTACAGTGGCTTCCTGTGGAGACTATGTCCCATGAGTGTCCACAAGGCGTGTTGGCGACCCAGCGCCGGCGTCAAAGGTCAGGGTTAAGTCTTAAGGCTGGGGGGGAGGGTGACGCAAACTGTGCAGTCTGCTGTATGGGGGTGGCGGTGTGTGATTCTCCAGTCAGCTTTATTTTAACTGTTGTGTGGGTGTAACCCTCTGCTATCTCCGCCCCCTCCCTCCAGCTCTGCCTCCAGCTACTGGTGGACCTCGTTGGCGATCAGACTGTCCTCCCCTGACTGGAAGTCTGCCTCGTTGATGCTGTTCCCCCCGTTCAGCATCTCCTCATCCTGGGATGACCCCCGGTCTTCTTCGCTGCTGCCACCGCCTGGCTCGTCGGAGTTCGGATCCTGAAGAACCTGAGCGATGTACGTCGGCTGCTGCTGAACGACATAGAAAAACAACCCGGATCAGCTAGCATAGCCTGGAACCTACTGGAAACTTTATTATTCATATTTGTGATTCTCTTTCTTATAAACGTGCCACCTTTTTCTCATCTGTCAACTTTGGAATGTAACTACAGCTTACAGCTAATCGGGCCTACTGAGGATACATCACCTGAGTTTTGGTGCTCGGGGAGGACGAGGGACGAGGTGGACGTCCGTTCTCCACTGCGTCTACGTCGGTCTCTTTTGTGTCGATCTGAAACAAAGACACACAATGAGACTTTGTACTTTTGGAATGTCGCTGTGAGAAGTTCGGGATAGCGGATAACATACCTTGTAGTTGTGTGCGCTGAGGTACTTGAAGTGTCCGAAGCAAACGTGTGACAGACAGACCACGATGGTGACCACCAGTACCACCAGGGTGAACATGGAGGTTGGTGTGTCGAAGCCTGAGGACAGTAATGTTAGTGTTAGTTAGCCCTGGGAATAACTTTGTTTACTCGCTCAAAACAAAAACATGACTGGCTCACCTCAGCGCTAACTCAAGGGGTGGGGCTAACCTGTGAGGGTGGAGCTAACCTAGTGTGCAAAGCTAACCTGTGAAGGTGGAGCTAAAACTAACCTGTGAGGGAAGAGCTAATCTATTGTACAAAGCTAACTTGTTAAGGTGCAGCTAACCTGTGAGGGTGAAGCTAATCTATTGTGTAAAGCTAACCTGTGAAGGTGGAGCTAATCTATTGTGCAAAACTAACCTGTGAAAGTGGAGCTAACCTGTGAGGGTAGAGCTAACCTATTGTGCAAAGCAAACATGTGAAGGTGGATCCAACCTGTGAGGACAGAGCTAATTTATTGTGCAAATCTAACGTGTGAGGGTGGAGCTAACCTGTGGGGGAGGAACTAACCTGTGGGGGAGGGGACTGTCTTTTAAGGATGGGGCTCACCTGTGAGGGGGAACTAACCTGTGAGGGCAGAGCTAACCAGTGAGGGCAGCACTAACCTCAGAGGGTGGAGCTAACCTATGGTGCAAAACTAATCTGTGAGGGTGGCGCTAACCTATTGTGCAAAGCTAACATGTGAGGGGGGAGCAAATTGGTGGTAGAGGGCACTGTTTTTTCAAGGGCGGGGCTCACCTGTGCGTACAGTGGAGAAGAAAAGCAGCCAGAAGAGGCAGAGGATGGGGGCGGCAACCACCTGTGTGACAGCGCCGGAGTGGATCTTTTTGTCCAGTTTGGAGGGCAGGTAGGCATAGTACATGTTGTAGCGGTCCACCAGGTGTTTGAGCAGCATGTACATCAGACCTACACCATGGATTAGAATCACTGTTAAACTCTGACTTTAAAAAAATCCTCAGAGGTGACTTCCTGGTAAACCAGAAACAAAATTTTCTCAAAAACCCCACAGGTCCACCATGCTAACATTGAGGCAACAGTGAGAAAGAAGCATAGTCGCAAGCCCCTGCCTGGCTCACCACCAACCTGTTCATGTTTCTAATAGATTTTTCCCACTCAGTGACATACCCGCTGTCAAGCAGCTAGGTAAGCAGAACAGAAATCTGCTTCCCTTATTGTGCCAAACAGACTTATTTTACCAGAAAGCATTTATACAGTACATATTGTAGCATTGACCCTGGGTTCCAATTTATAAACTCATTCTTTGCTGAGGAAAAATCATTTCACAAGTCTGGTCATGAACTGCTTTTCTCACCGAAGCACCAGAGCTATAACACAACCCATCGGCCATAAAGTGGAAGTTTCCTGCTTTGTTTCCTGGAGTCATTCTCCCTTTCATCTATTTGCAAAAGGAATGCCCCAAATTGACAGTTATGGGTAATATTTTCTAGACTGGAAAGTCAAGATTCCTCATTAAACTCAAACAGGCTTACATTGCCCTCTTGTGGACAACACAGGAATATTTCTCTCTCTCTCTGCAGTGGAATTTATGAATTGTGGATAAATGAATTAATTCGCATTCTTTCTCTCAAGACAGTATCCGCTACTGAAGGCATGGCTGAACTCTGGAATGGACAATTGTGGTTTGAAATGCTTTTTTTATTGATATGGTTTGATATGTGCTGCTTTATTTTCAGGAAGAAATTAATTTTTGCATGCTTATCATCAAGAAATTAATCTCATGTACAATGTAGAGACCTTGTGTGCTCTTTTATCAAGTAGGATATGTTAGTCACTGAAATTTAAAGAAATTGTGCTTTATTCAGCAGCATATGTGTTTAGGAGAACTTCACTTCTCATATCAAGTGTCTCTCCGTCTCCCTCTGGGAGACCTACACAGCTCAGGAATTTGAAATGACCAATGGGTTTCCAGGCTTCACTGCATTTCCTTTTTCAGTCTGGTTTATGACTTCTGCTGAAAAGAAACTCAATGTAATTGGTCCAGCTCAGTTTTCATGACATTCAGTGAGATCCTGCCACACCCAAGGAAAAAAAAACAACCCTTTTCTTTGTCTACAGTTGTGGGGTAATGGTCAGCCATGGAATGAGCAGAATTTTCTGCTCTTCCAATTTCTATCTTTAAGTAGGCCCAGAGCATCCCATGCTCTGTGAAAATTCTTTTTCTTTTCTTTAAAATTCATTTTATTCTTATTTTAATCCTTTTCTTTAAATTACTGTGTTAAGATTTTGTTTGATTTTTACTAAGCTTAAACCAACTTATTCAAACCACAATACATCGGAAGAAACAGATCTGCGGTGTGTCTTTGTCCCAATTTGACTTTCTGATTGGACTTTGAACAATAAAATATTATCTGGAATTTGACCACCTGGCCAAATTTCCTTTGCTGTAGATAAGAAGACATCGGTCAGCGTCTACAGTTGTGATCTCGAGAGCATGTCACAACCATGGTAGAACCTATCTACCAGTCTCTCTTTCAACAGAATCCACGGACATCCAGCTAGATCAACACCATTATTCCCCAGCAACTGATGGAGAAATTACTCCTTCTTGGTCTGAACACCGCCACATGTCTCTGGATCCTGGATTTCCTGACTGAGAGACCTCAGTCTGTCCGGGTTGGAAACAACATCTCCAACTCTGTCACGCTGAGCACCGGATCCCCTCAAGGCTGCGTACTCAGTCCACTGTTGTTTACACTTCTAACACATGACTGTGTATCCAGACACGAGGGGAACCAGATTATTAAGTTTGCAGACGACACCACGGTGGTGGGACTTATTCAGAGGGATGAGGAATCAATGTACAGGGAAGAAGTGAGAGACCTGGAGGGCTGGTGCAGGGAGAACAATCTGGTGCTCAACGTGGACAAAACGAAGGAGATGATTATCGACTTCCGGCGGTCACAGCCTGAGCATGTCCCCTTCAGCATCGGCGGCCGTTTAGCGGAAAGAGTGGAGAACATCAAGTTCCTCGGAGTGCAGATCTCGCAGGACCTGACCTGGAGCAAGAAATCCTTGGGGACCAGGAAGCGGGCTCAGCAGAGACTGCACTTCTTGAGGAAACTCAAACAGGCCTCTCTCCCCATCTGCATCCTCAGGACCTTCTACAGAGGTGTAGTGGAGAGTGTTCTGACGTATTGCATTGCTACATGGTACTCCAGCTGCAGTATGTCAGACAAAAAAGCCCTGCAGAGGATAGTTAAGGGAGCTGAGAGGGTAATTGGAGTCTCCCTCCCCTCTGTCCAAGAACTTTTTCAGAACCGTTGTAGGAGCAGGGCACTGAACATTGTCAAGGACCGTTCTCACCCTCTGCATAAACACTTTGAACTTCTTCCATCTGGTAAACGATTCCGGAGCATCAGAGGCAGAACCACCAGACTGATCAACAGCTTCCTTCCACAAGCGGTCAGGATGCTGAACAGTTGACCCGGAATCTCTCATACACACTACTGCACCTACGGACATTTTGTATATTATTTGTATACTGTAGTTAGTTAGTTTTTTCCCAAGTATGTCTCAGGGATGTGTGAATGGATGGGGGGTGGGGGTGGGGGGTGGAGCTATGTGTGAGTGTGTCTTAAATCACGCTGCTTCTATTTATATGGATGCCGAGAGAAACGCAATTTCATCTTGCCTGCACTACAGTTGTATGTACAGCAATATGACAATAAAGTTTGATTTGATTTGATTGATCAAGGTTGGCACGTGGGGGTCTGCTACCCACGGGGACGCAACGTGAGCTGACTGCTTGGCTGACAGTTTGTTATTCAATTTAAACTTAGTTCTTCAGAATATTTCTGGTATAAGTTCTTTAAGATTTGCAGACTCCTGTCAGAATATCAGAGGCATTTTGTCTTTTCATTAATCTATGTTCCTTTTCAGGGTAACACCAATTTTCCTTTTTATAAATAGTTTACTCATGATTTTCTTCATAAAACTGCATCCACTTTTCTGAACCAATGCTGTTTTATGGTTTTCCAATTTCCAGTATATTGCCAAGTTGAACTATGCTATTTTTTTGGTTCCACAAATGTTTAATTCACAGGTTATACTCAGTAACTCAATAACAGTCTATGATGCTCATGATACATGTTGAATTCTCTGTTTTAAAGTCATCCAAATGTGTTAACCTATTCTGACACTTCTTATTAAACTATTGAAAGACATATGGAAGTTATTGTTTGATTTCATGTCCTTCTTCTTGATTATAAGCAGACAAGAACTCACAGTTTTGTTTTTGTTTTTTTAGACTGATTCATCACTGGTACAAACAAAGAATTGTTAATAAAATTGTCCATAATTTGGACTGGTGCCCCTACAAGCTTATGAATGTGTCATCATCATTATCATCATCATCATAGCAGTCTGTCGTGGGCGACAATGACTGTTTCATTTAGGTCTGATCAGATTCCTCCACACAGCACTGTCCTTAGCCTTCCGCTGCCAGGAACTCCTGTCTATGTCCAACTTCTTCAAATTTCTTTTTTACAGTATCTTTAAATCTGAGCCTTGGTCTACCCTGATTGCATTTGCCCTCGCATAACTGTGAGTAGAGTAACTGCTGAGGGAGACACTGGTGGTCCATCCTCTCAACATGTCCGAGCCATCTCAGGTTCATCTGTATTAGCATGTCCTCCATTGATGGTAGACCAGCTCGTTTCAACACTTCTATGTTGGTTATCTTGTCTTTCCATGAGATGTTCATTATGGCTTGAAGGTGTCTCATCATGTACACGTGGAGTTTCTTCACCTGCACTCTGTAGACAGTCCAAGTTTCAGCACCGTACAATAGAGTAGCCAGTACTGTTGCTCTGTACACTTTGCATTTCACACGGATAGACACATGTCAATTGTTCCACAGTCTCTCCCTCAAGTTTCCAAACACAGCGCTCGCTCTTCCCATTCTGAGAGACAGTTCATCCTCCAGCCTAGCATTCTCTGAAACAGTACTCCCTAGATACTTGAAAGTCTTGCACTTGACTAGTGGCTCTGTACCAATGCTGATCTCTTCTGGTAGTGATGTTGATAATTGGAACTTTGGTGGTTGATAAAGGCACTCTGTCTTCTTGATGTTGATTTGGAGGCTGAATTGGCTAGCTGCTCTTGCAAATTTCTCCACTAAAGATTGCATATCTTCTACACTGTGTGCAACTAGAGCACTGTTGTTGGCAAAGAGCATTTCACTTACTACTTTTATCAATGTCTTACTCTTGGCTTTAAACTGTGCCACATTGAACAAGTATGCTTCTTTCCTTGTTTGAATGTATACTCCTTCTGAAGTGTCTTTGAAGGCCACCTCAAGCATGGCTGCCAGATATAGCGAGAAGAGTGTAGGTGCCAGCACGCACCCTTGTTTCACCCCGTTGCTTACTGAAAAGTCTTTAGATACTGAACCACTCATTGCCACGTTTGCTTGCATACCTGTATGGAGTGCCTCGATCAGGCTGACAAACTTCTCTGTACAGCCATATTTCTTGAGTACCTGCCAAAGTCCTTGTCGCAAAACAGTATGGAAGGCTTTACTGAAGTCAATGAAGACTACATAAAACGGCATGTTCTGTTTGATACATTCTTCTTGAACCTGTTTCAAGCAGAAAATCATGTCCATTGTGCTTCTTCCACTTCTAAAGCCGCACTGGGTTTTTGGTAGTACATTCTGCGAGATGTGTTCATTGAGTCTGTTCAGTAGTACACGTGAGAGAATCTTACCAACAGTGGCTAGCAGTGATATACCTCGGTAATTTCCACAATCTTTCCTGTCACCTTTCTTGAACAAAGGCACAATACTTGCATCCTTCCAGTCTTGAGGTACTTTCTGGGCATCCCATAACTCTTGGATGAGCTTGTGCAGGCAATTGGTCAACTGAACACCACCAAATTTCCACACTTCTGCTGGAATTCCATCCCTTCCTGGAGCTTTACCATCCTGTGTTGTCCTGATAGCTGCCATTAGTTCATCAAAATTTGGTGGTTCATCCAGACTTGATACAGCTGGTCGCTGCACTAGAGCTTCTTTAGCCTCTTCAGTGAGATCTCCAGGGTTGTTTAGTAGCTGGTCAAAGTGGTTTGCAAATCTGTGCAGGATCTTGTCTTTCTCCTGCAAAACCGTTTCACCATCCATAGCCTTTAGTTGGATCAATCCTCTTGGTTTAGGTCCGTTGATTTCTCTCGAACCTGTGAAGAATGTTTTCATGTCCTTTCTGTCTGCTGCAGTTTGAAGTTCCTCCGCTTTTTCATCCCACCAGTTGGACTTCATCTCTCTGGTGTACTTCTGTAGCTCACTCTGAGCCTTTAAGTATTTCTTTTTCTTCGAACTTGTGTTACACTGTAGGTTTTCCTGCCTAGCTGTATTCCTCGCTTCTAGTAGTTTCTTCAGGTGTTCATCATGCTCATCAAACCAATCTTGATGTTTCCTCTCATGGAGGCCTAATACATCACTTGCAGTCTGATACACCGTATCCTTCACTGTTGCCCATTTCTCTTCTATATTGTTCTCTGAGTTGTTGCTGTCCCAGTCGTTCAAGTTTTCATCCATTTCCTGTGTAAGTTCTTCCTGCTTCTTTTGGCCTTTCAGTGCACTAGTGTTTAGCTTCCGTGGTGGCTTCGCACCTGTCCTGCAGTGCTGTTTTCGTCTCCAAATCCTTAATCTAGATCTCAGCATAACATGATCAGTACCACAGTCCGGGCCTCTCATTGCTCTGGTGTCCAATACATCCCTTATGTCTCTCTGCCTGACTATGATGTAGTCTAATAAGTGCCAGTGCTTGGATCTTGGGTGCATCCATGTCTTCTTGTGTGTGTCCTTGTGCTTAAATAGAGTGTTGGTTATCACAAGGTTGTACTTTGAACATAGTGCAAGTAGAAGTTCTCTATTAGCATTGCACTTGCCTACTCCATGACTGCCTAGCACTCCTTTCCATTTCTCAGTGTCCGAACCAACTCTGGCATTAAAATCTCCAACGAGTATCAGCCTGTCATTAGTCGGTACACGCGTGATAGTCTCACGTAAATCACTGGAGAACTCTTCCTTCACCTCCTCTGTGTTGGTCATTGTTGGAGCATATACACTGATGAATGTGGCATACATCTTCCGCTGTAGTGGGAGTCTCATAGTCATTATCCTGTCATTGATTGGCACCGGTTCCTCATTAAGCATTGCTGCTATCTCCTTTCTAACTGCAAAGCCCACTCCTGCTTCCCTCCTTTCTTGAGTTGATCTCCCACTCCAAAAGAAGATGTACCCATGGTCTTCCAAGCTGTCATATCCAGGCAATCTTGTTTCACTAAGTGCAGCTATGTCTACATTGTACCTGTTCATTTCCAGGGCCACAAATGCGGTCTGTCTTTCTGGGTGCTGTGATGTTGTTCTGGCCAACAGAGTGCGTACATTCCATTCTGCTACACACAAGGCTGCTGTTTTCCTCTTTTTTTGTCTCCCTGCTCCTAGCTTACTTTTCGCTGCCTGTCGGAGTGTGAACAGATCAGCGCGGACCTTGTAAGCCCAGACAACGTCCGAGCCGGTATGAGTTGCTTTCTAATTGACCATTTCATGAAACTGCTTGCAAAGTATTTGAGTACTGCTAGCTTTTGAGATGAGATGATGAGATTCAACTTTATTGTCATTACACATGTATGAATACAAGGTAACGAAACGTGACTTGGCATTTGGGCACGCTCTGCAGAGCGCATCCAAGGCCGGGGCAGCCGCTAGGCGCCAGTCATAAAGAAGAAAGGAAAAAAAGAAAAGAAATGATATGACACAATAGGCGAGAGCAAAAAACACGTTTTATCAAATTGACGCTTAATGGGTAAGCGAAATTTTGATTGCAGGCAAAAAAACCATCAATGCATATTTAGCAAACATTTAGTGGACAAAAAAACCAAAAGACCAAAAGTCAGAGAGAGTCAGTGAATGGATGAGTGTAATTCAGTATTATGAATCAGTGTGTTTGTGTATGTTGAATGCAGGTGGGTGTTTATCAGTTACTGGAGGCAGCAAAATCTCTCCCAGCCGAGATGTTATGTCTTAGTGTCTGAAACTCGGAAGCATGTCCTTGAGGCATGGCAGATGGAAATTTCCTGAGCCAGTCACATGTCAATGAGAGTTCAGATGCAGTCCCAGTTTGTTTATGAAAGAGAAGCACAATCTTCTGTTTTGTCTTAATCCAGGAGGAAAAATAGACAACAGGGCTTCGAATTCAAGGTCTGGTAGACACAGATCACAAAGCATAAATTTTCCATCTTATGCAATCCTGTGTCCATAATTTCCATACATAGGCTTTAAATCCATTCCTTGGAGGCACCAAAAATGACTCCGGATGTTTCCCTTCTAGAACATGGATAAACATGTCCAATGCATGCCAGGTGGAAATTTCCATGTTAATCATTGCCGATAGTTAGTGCACTCCCCCGTCTAGTCGAATTGTTGAGAAGCAGCTATGCCGGGACCGCTTTTAATTAGCTCTTCCAGTTAATTTTTCGATACACCAGGAAAAACTCCAGAGCCAATCAGCAGAAAATCCTGTGATCCTAGCCAAACCAGGTAGATGTTTCCACATCCACAGTCGAATTATGCAGACACATGTGTTCCAATCCATGGGTCTCTCCATAGGGGCTCCCCCTGGCCCGAATTTATATAAAATGTTGTTAATTTTATTAAAGCCGCTCACCAAATCCATTTTTTCGTTTGGATCAAGATTCAGCCAGAAGAACAGCGACGCAGACAAGACAGCAAGCTGGGATTCTCAGTTAGGGAGGGAAGGAGGGTAAAAGAGGGAGCAGCAAAGAAAGGCGTCTGTTCTCTCTGAAGAGCAGGAAGGTCTAGCAGCACATTCTTTTCGGTGTGTGAATGTGTGTGTGAATGGGTGGATAGCAGGATCTGTAAAGCGCTTTGGTCATCTAGAGATAAGAAAAAGCGCTATACAAGTGAACGCCATTTACCATTTACCATAACAATAATAATAATATGGCGATCCACATGTGAGACGATATCCCAAAGCGCCCCCCGTGAGCCCACCAACCATCCAGCCCAGACAGACATTGCCAGTGGCAGGCTACCCCTACAGCCACAGCCACACTGGGGCAACGGAAACGCAGCCGGCAACTGAGGAAAAACTCTGATCATTGGTGACTCTGTAGTCAGAAACATGAACCTAGAGACTCCAGTGGCCATAGTCAAATGCATTCCCGGGGCCAGAGCAGGTGACATCGAATCAAATTTGAAAATGCTGGCTAAAAGTAACTATAAATTCTCCACAACTGTTATCCACGCCGGCATTAACAACATCCATATCTAGCAGTCGGAAGTCACAAAACTTCACGTGGAATCGGTGTGTAACTTTGCCAAACGCCTCTGTAGGTCCCTCCCCAACCTGACCAGTGATGACATGTTTAGCTGCGTGTCATCCTTCAACTGCTGGCCATCTGTGTGGTGTCCTGCAAACGATGTGGGCTACATAAACAATTGGAACTCATTTTGGGGAAAACCTGGTCTTGTTAGGTGAGATGGCGTCCATCCCACTTTGGATGGGGCGTCTCATTTATCTAGCAATCTGGCATCATTTTTATCCAAAGTTCCAAAGCCTTGACTACACAGAGTTGGGACCAGGAAGCAGAGTCGCAGTCTTACACGCCTCTCTGCAGCTTCTCTTCATCCGCCACCCCTTAACTTAGCCCCTGTCTCCCCCATCAGAGAATCGCTGTCTGCTCCCTCTAAAGTAACTAAAAATATAATGTATAAGCATCCCAATGTGATTAAAAAAAAGCTGATGAAACCCAAATTAAACATGTAGCCTCTAAATCTAATGACACGGCCTCTGTTCCTCCTCACAATTTAAAAATTAAATGCAGTGTGTTAAATATTAGGTGTGAGACCCACCTTAATGCGGGTGGTTTCTTATTCCATTTTAGAAGTTTTGTATTATTAATTAAGGTCATTTTTATTTCAGGACTTGTTGGAGGAATTATTTTGAAGGGATCTTATTGCCTTTTTGGCTCTTTTAAGAGGCTTTAGTTTGTTTTTAATATAATATTATGAAAACTGTGTGCCTCTTTGAAGAGCAAATTTCTCCAAATGGTGTTTGTGAGCAAGTCAATGTTTTTCTGTATTGGAGAAATTTAATTAACTTGCTCCATTGTTTATGGGTGGATTTTGTTTTTTTGTAATTTTATTCTTATTTCTTTTAATTGTTTATTTTGTGGGGGACCCAATCAGTACGTTCTCCACTCAGACTGAATGGCACGGCAGGAGGACATGCATAAGAGAGGAGAAATGGATATGCAAGGCAGTCTATGGTTTTCGCATGAGAATATGCATTCTCTTCTAGTCTGCATTTTAATGTGCTGACAGACTGGGTGACAAAGGGGATTGTCATGGGGGATGTATGTGTGTTAATGCAAACAGTGACAAAGGGAATTGTCATGGTAAATGTATTCATGTTAATGCAAACACCACAGGTCGCAGGGCGAGTTGTATGGTATAAAAAGAGAGGTGCCTGCGACCTGGCTTTTAGGCTTCTGATTCTTGTTAATGTTAGAGAGAGATTAATAAAGTCTGCTCTGCTCCGGACCGCCTCGCCTGATTATTCCTCTCTCTACACTGGTGACCCTTGATACACAATGAAACTCGAGGCAAACACCCCGGAGACGACCCGGACTGGAGGTGCCAGCACCACGTGCACCGTTTCGGTCAAATTCCCAGACTTTTGGCTACATGACCCAAAGTCTTGGTTCCTCCACACTGAGGCCCAGTTCGCGCTCCGAGGAGTAATGGCGGATGACACCAAATACTACTACGTGGTTGCAGCACTGGACGCACGCACAACACAGCAGGTGGCGAGCCTGCTCCAACAGCCCCCAGCCCACGACAAATATGACGCTCTCAAAACCGCGCTGACGCGGCGCTACACGCTCTCAGACTGCGAGACAGCGGAAAGGCTCCTGATGCACTCCGAGTTGGGAGACGGGTTGGCGGTCGAATTAATAGAGAAGATGTTGACATTGATGGGCAAAGATGACGGGCATTTTCTCTTTGCCCACCTTTTCCTCCGGAACCTCCCGACAACGGCCAGAGTGGTCCTTGCCAATTCGCCGCTGCTGGCCACACGCAACTACCGGGCGCTAGCACAGGAGGTAGATTGGATTATCCTCACCACCAGAGCCTCCGCTGTGAATGCAGTGGCGTCGGAACCCAGCAAGATGGCCAGCGGAGGTGAGGAGCCAACAACGGTGGCTGCAGCGAAGGCCAAGAAGCACCGGAGAGACACGCTCTGCTTCTACCACCGCCGTTTTGGAGAAGACGCATGCCGATGCGTGCCACCGTGCCAATTCAAGCACTCAGGAAACGCCAGGGCTGGCAGTCGGTAGCAGCTGCAACCGCCGGCAACACAAACAAGCTGCTCTATGTGACAGACTCACGCTCGGGGAGACAGTTCCTCGTGGACTCTGGCTCCCAAAAGAGCCTTATCCTGCCATCCTACACAGACCGGCTGGTGGGAAGTAGCATGCCCCGAGCTGGCGGCCGCAAACGGCTCAGACATTAAGACTTTTGGTGAGAGGACACTGACTATATCCTTGCACGGCCGTACATACCAGTGGACATTCATCATAGCGACACGTAGCTTCCCCATTTTGGGTGCTGATTTTTTGTGTGCACATGGACCATTAGCCGATGTGGCTAACAGATGCCTGATTAACGTGAAAGGGTTAATGGAAAGTTAGTGCCAAAATAATAATTCTGTAGGTAATCTCCCATTATGCTCTACACAGATTCCATACATATTCTGTTTGCATGCTTATGAACAAATATGTGGTGCTAAACTCTGGTAAACTGGAATTAGGCAGAGCTACAGAGCTCTCTCTCTCTCTTATTATAGTCAGGTCTATCACATTAGTACACATCCAAACCAACATTCTCACACACACTTTTGATAGTACATTTTAGGAGATCGGTAACATGAATAGGCCTGTTCACGTCAGAGTTAAAACTGGCCAATCAGACGGTCGCGTACAAGCCCATCCTATTGTACTGGGTTGGTCCGACCCGCCAACCCGAGAAGATAAATGTATGTCGCACCCGGAAGTCGTGGTCAGTGTGGCGACGCTCCAGAGAGAGCTGTGTCACGCTGCACCCAGCGCTGCTTGCTTTACTTGTGACTTCTAAATAAATGTTCCATCTTTAAATTGAAGAAATCTCCGGCTTGTTCTTGGATCTTTCAATCAAAGAATCGGGTATTTTCTAACAAACGCAATGTCTTTTGATTCTCTGCCCTGTACAGCTAGAGGAGCCGGGTCCACAACACTAGCCAATCTCACAGCTCCAGGGGGTAAGTTCCACACACTACTCACCCAGTTCCCAGCACTCACGGTTCCAACGTTTTCGGCGGCTGTCACTAAACACGGGGTGGAGCACTTCATTACCACCATGGGGCCGCCCGTTTTCGCACGACCTCGGCGTCTGGATGCAGCTAAACTGGCCATAGCGCGCGAGGAGTTTGCCAACTTGGAAAGGTTGGGCATCATCAGACACTCAAACAGCCCATGGGCATCCCCGCTACATATGGTTCCTAAGCCAAGGGATTGTGGCGACCATGCGGAGATTTCTTCAGATTAAACAACGCCACAGTGCACGATCGCTACCCAATCCCCCATATTCAGGATTTTTCCGTTTACCTCACAGAGGCATGCATTTTTTCCAAGATAGACCTGGTCCGCGGTTACCACTAGGTCCTGGTGCGCACGGAGGACATACCTAAAATGGCAGTAATAACCCCGTTTGGTCTGTTTGAGTTCTTACGTATGCCTTTCAGGTTAAAAGGCATGGCGCAGACATTCCAGCGCATGATGGATGTGGTGTTGCGCGATCTACCATTTGTGTTTGTCTACCTGGATGACATCCTGGTGGCCAGCGTGTCCGAGGACAAACACATAGCCCACCTCAGGATGGTTTTCCAGAGGTTGGAAGAGCACGGGTTAATAATCAACCCGGCGAAGTGCCAGTTCGGGGTGACGGGAATTGATTTTTTGGGCCACCGCATCTCACCGGAGGGCGCAATACCCTTACCGGACAAAGTGCATGCAGTGGCAGATTTTCCCCGGCCTCAGATGGTCAGGGCGCTGCAGGAGTTTTGGGGGATGGTTAACCCTTTATGAGTGTGAGAATTTGCGTGCCCCTAGTGGTAAAGCACAGCACTACGACTGCCTTCTCACTCTGACTTTGTCAAAAGTAAGTGAGAAATTTTTGCCTTTTTTTTTTAAATGTACTGATTTCTTGTTCATATACTTTGAAGATAAGATGATGAGGTACCTCTGTACAAAAAATGGTGTCAAAAGACTGAACCATTTTTTGTGTAAATATGTCCAAAGTGGTTCCAAGGTTGTCATAGCCAGGAGCGGCACTGGGGTTAAGCTCCCAGTGCTCATAAAATGCTCCTTATGGCGTGCGTCTCGAAAAGCCTCTGACAACTAAGTCCAACTCCTAGCCTGCCTGTGTGGTTTAGTCTCTAAGCCCGGCGGAACTGCTTTTACTAATAGGAGAAGGGGCGAGGGCGGATCTCTGGCGCCTTAAAACCAGATGCTTCGGGTAGATGGTGGCTCGTCAACCTGGGAAGGTAGCCCATCTAGGGGAAGGTAAACCCTGATTTCAAACCTCCGCTGCCTTGCGGCATACCCGGTCACGGGAAAGGCTTCGGGAGTCAACCCTGAGGAAAAATCCGGAGTCGGAGCCCCTAAGGCAGTTCTATGTTGTGCTCAACATCGTTCTGGCAGCTCCTGCAACGGCGCTGGTGCCAAACTGTAGCAGCCCTGCTGTTCCTTTGGATTCATCAGTGACGTGGAGAGGGGGGACATGCTGCATGGGCAACATCTTGTCCTCCATATCTTCCTGCCCAGGCTTGAATCCTACCAACGCCCAACGCTGGAAGGTAGAACACCGGATCACTGGAGAGGACACTCCAGCTTCACCTTTGGCGTAGACAAAACACGGGGAATGACAGTTACCGGTTATAAGCCACTGCTCAATTGGCGTAGAGCGCGGCTACATGTGTAATGACAATAAAGTTGAATCTCATCTCATCTCATTATCATCTCAACTGGCAGGAGATACGTTGGCCGCCCACAGCTGCGCTTTAGAGACGTCTGCAAGAGAGACATGAAGGCCCTGGAGATCAACACAGAGCGCTGGGAGGACCTTGCAACGGACCGCTCCAAATGGAGAGGCACCCTGACCAGACAGCTCAAGGTGGGTGAAGAGAGACTGACTGCTGCAGCAGATGAAAAAAGGACCCGCACGAAAAACCGCCACAGACCCAGCAGCACGGAGACCACCCACAAGTGCGACCTGTGTGACAGGGACTGCCATTTGCGCATCGGCCTGTTCAGCCACAGGCGGTGCTGTTCCAGCAGAGTAGACGTTTAGGATTCTCTTCCATGGTCATCATAGACCGACGGAGGCCGACGACGATGTCCAAAGTCCAGTTTTGACTGAGTTATGGAATTTAAAGAGCTGCCACGACATTATGCAAATTAGATGCATAAATTTATTCCTATCTGAAACTTTGGATCATATTTTACATCTTTCTAATTGACAGTAAGTCATTATCGCTTACTACTTTCAAGTTATAGCCTTGGAAATCTGAACTATTTTATTGACAAAAAATATTTACCACTCTTGACCACTAGGGGGTGTGTCACAGTTCTGCACCATACACACTCAAAGGGTTAACTTCTACAACCGTCTCCTCCCCCGCGCAGCCAAGCTCATGCAGCTGTTGTACGCTGCGCTTAAGAAACGGAAACCGGTGGACAGTCGACTGGACTCCTGAGCGAGAGGAGGCGTTTTCCGAGGTTAAAACAGCTCTAGCGAACGCCACACTACTGGTGCACCCAGACCCGGCGGCTCGGATAACGCTCACTAGCAATGCATTGGACGTGGCCATAGGGGCCATCGTGCAGCAGTGCGTCGCCGGTTCTTGGCAGCTGCTCGCCTTTTTTAGCAGGTCGTTTGCGCAACAATAAGCGTAAATACAGTGCGTTCGACAGGGAGTTACTGGCTCTCCACCTGGTCATACGCCACTTACAGTTCTGGCTGGAAGGGCGCACCTTCGCTGCGTTTGTGGACCACAAACCGCTAACATACGCTATGGCCAAGGTTTCGGAACCATAGTCAGCCCGGCAGCAGAAACAACTGGTCACGATCTCGGAGTTTACGACCAACATTCAGCATGTGGCCGATAAACTCTACGTGGTGACAGACTGCCTCTCACACGCATTAGTGTCCCCAGTCTACGTACGGATAGATTACACGGCCATGGCGGCTGAGCAGATCGGCGATGCGGACGTTTGCGTGCTCCAGTCTGGACCAACAGGGTTAAGGCTGGAGAGCAGAGTACTGCAAGACGGGGGGCCTCCGCTAATCTGTGACATCTCCACAGGCCGCCTGCGCCCGGTGGTCCCATGCGCTTGGTGCCGCCGCGTTTTTGAGTTGGTTTACTCCCTGGCGCACCCAGGAGTGCGTGTGTCAGTCAAAATGGTGGGAGCAAAGTTCGTCTGGCCGAGCCTGCACAAACAGATGAAAGAGTGGGCTGCAGCCTGCATAGTGTGCCAACGAGCCAAGGTGCACAGGCACACAAAGGCCTCCCTTGAGCCGTTCCATGTCCCGGCTAAGAGGTTTGACCACGTTCACATGGACCGCGTGGGCCCCCTCGTCATCGCAGGGGTTCATGCACCTCCTGACAGTGGTAGACCGCACCACATGCTGGCCCGAGGCAGTCCCGCTAGCTTCCACTGCGCCCGCAGAAGTTGCACGTGCTTTTTTGACGACATGGGAGGCACATTTTGGCGCCCCTTTGGATATCACGTCCGACCGGGGCCTGCAGTTTATTTCTGACCTCTGGTCCACAATGGCCTGGCGCCTGGGCATCACAATTCATCGCACAACTGCGTACAACCCCCAGGCCAATGGGTTATGCGAGCATTTCCATAGGTCACTTAAAGCAGCGCTCAGGGCTTTGCTTACGGATGCAAAATGGGTGGACTAGTTGCTGTGGGTTCTATTAGGGCTGCGTTCAGCACCGAAGGAGGATTGGGCGGCCTCCCCAGCAGAGCTGGTTTTTTCCCAGCCGCTGCAGCTCCCCGGAGAATTTTTGCCGGACAACCCCGTGCCGAATACCGATCCATCCCCGCTTTCACTGCATAGCGCAGAGGCAGGGACGGCACCTGGCCCGGCCCACCACTGTTTCCCCCGCGCTTTTGTGCCAAAGACCTTGAAGGACGCGTTGTTCATGTTTGTCAGGCACAATGCCCACAGGACCCCGTTGTGCCCGCCCTACGATGGCCTGTTCAGAGTGCTGGAACCTGGGGAGAAACATTTTGTGTTAGACTTGGGGGGACAGAGAAACAATCTGTATAGACAGGCTTAAGCCCGCCTTCGTTTTAGTAGATGAGCAGGTGGTGTTGGCCCGAGCTCCTCGGCGCGGACGACCCCCACTGAGAACTCCCCAGGTAAATGACTCATCAGATCAGTCACAATGGCATGCTGAAGATGCCCCCCCCCCAATGTCCCCCCACAGATGGACGCGCCTCTTAAGAGCACCCCACTGGCACAGCAGTGCCTCGGAGCTGGCGACCCCCTGTTACAGCCGTTATGGATGTAGGCTGAAGCCCAAAGGACATGAGGGTAAAGGCTCAGTCTGAGTTTCTGGGGGGCATGGTGTGGGGGACCCAGTCAGTACGTTCTCCACTCAGATTGAATGGCACGGCAGGAGGAGATGCATAAGAGAGGAGAAATGGATATGCAAGGCAGTCTTATGGTTTTCGTATGAGAATATGCATAATCCTCTGGTGTGTGTTAATGCAAACAGTGACAAAGGGAATTGTCATGGTAAATGTATTCATGTTAATGCAAACACCACAGGTCGCAGGGCGAGTTGTATGGTATAAAAAGAGAGGTGCCCGCGAACTGGTTTTTAGGCTTCTGATTCTTGTTAATGAGAGGGATTAATAAAGTCTGCTCTGCTCCGGACTGCCTTGCCTGATTATTCCTCTCTCTACAACTTGTTCTTTTTGTTTAAAGTTTTTTATGCCCTCTCAGTAATTTTATGTCTTTTTCCTTTAGAACTGAAGGCCTACGGTGGTGGGATTAGTTTGTCATTGGTGGTCGCATCCCTTTGTATTGTGTCTTGCACCTTGGGCCTCGACCATCAGTGTGTGTGTGTGTTATGTGATTTAGGATGCCTTATTTGATGCTCCTCTCCTTTTTTGACACCCACTCACTGCCGGTAGGCCACAGTTCATTTTATTGATATGATTACTGGGTGGCCCAATTAAGGTTTTTATATTTTATTATTGTGCTAATAAAAGTTTCTGGAAACTTTGGAACACGTTGCTTGCCTCCTGAGTATAACGCACCTGTGTGCCCAAAGTTAAGGTTTGGGGAATAATTCTCTGGGTGAAATTCCCAAGCTGGCGTTGCTGGATTTTTATTGTGACATGAAGGTCAGTACTTTGTACATCACCCCTTATTTTGGGGATCTCTCTGTGCCGCGACGCGTTACAGTGACTGAAATTTGATCAGATGCATTACTTGCGTTACTCGTTTTATTAATATGGATAGATTTTTTTTAGCGGAAATGAATACAAACCGACCTAACCTAGCTAACGAGCCATCAGTCTCTTCACTGCTGCAGCCACAAATGGAGCTTGCTCCTGCTGGGAAAAGATGAAGCTACTTTGCTTTTGAGGAAATAGACAGATTACTTTTTCTTTGTCGCGGTTAAGGCTAAAAGCATATTGGTGGGTTGCAAGCTAAATGTGCTTGAGACCGACTGCAATCTTCAGAAGCGCCGAAGAACAGCAACAAGGTCCTGCAAAACTATGCTATGCTAAGCTAACACCGTGTTGGTGGATTTATGCTATCTGAACAGCGGCTGGATTTTGAGCACAGGTATGGATCTGGACAGTTTGTGACCCAGCAAGAATTAAACTGACTGATTGCTAGATTCGTTGTTACAGAATGATGTAGTAACAGTCATTTTCCATCAGACAGCCGAGACTGTGATCCACTGAAGTTAAAACACATTTACTTGCTAGCTGGATAAAGATTATTCAAAAATGGATTTGATCTCCAAAAGGACTGGATCATGTCTCTGTCACAGCAGACGTTTGGACTGTGGATAACGGACATTTTCTTTGGATCACTGCACATCGGATTAAATCCATAATATTAAAGGTAAGGAACTGACAGCTTTATGCAGTGTTGCCAACTAACTCTTTTTTCCTCTCTCTCACTCCACAAACCCTATTTCTCATTCCAAAATGAGGAAATTACTGCCAGTTTTGTGTTGATTTTCTTCAGATTTTTCCCACAGTAAGAGATCTCAAGGCAGGATAAAGCAGATTGAACATGTTCTAAAAGCTCTGTCTGAAACAGTCTTTATCTTGCTATGTGTGCAAGATGATTTAAGTGTGCATTTAAAAGTAACATGAAAGTTACTTTTTCAAGTAACTAGTTACTTTAATCATGCAGTAACTGGTATGTAACTCAGTTACTTTTGAAAAGAAGTAACTAGTTACTATTTTTTAGTAACTTGCCCAACACTGCCTACATATAGCCTACATCTCTTTGTATTTCACTTTCGAACACGGCCTACATTTGGGCCTGTAAAGCCTGATTGAGCTACCTGTTTTCAGACAAGAATACTTGCTTTCTATGGGCATGCACTAGTTTTAGCAATTTTAGGTTAAAACCAATTTGCGATAGTTTATCATCCTCCCACAGCTTACCCAGAGTTCTTAGCTGATTTAGTGCTTAAATCGGATAGAATAATTATAGTAGGGGACTTTAATGTAGATGTAGATAGTGATTGCCTTAATATGGCATTTCATTCAATGCTAGACTCGACAGGGTTTTCTCAGAAAGTAGGAAGTTCTACCCATCAGCTACACAACCTTATGCTGACATATGGCATAGAAACAAAAGCTGGTAGTGTCTCCTCATAACCCTGTACTGTCAGACCATTGTCTGTTAACCTTTGATTTTACTATTTCTGACTATTTGGCTCCAAAAGAAAAATATTACTACAGTAGATACCTCTCAGATGATGTTGTTACCAAATTTAAGAAGACTGTTTCCTCAATGCCATGTGTCAACACAACAGAAATAAGTTATGGAGATTTTACTCCTTCTGTAATTGATAGCATGGTAGATAGTGTTACAGCTTCTCTGCATCAGACTCTAATGGTGGCCCCTTTAAAAAAGAAAAAGTCTAATCAGAGATTTCTGACTCCTTGGTTCAACACAGAAACTCGTAGCTTAAAACAGAAGACTCGTCAATTAGAAAGAAAATGGCACTCCACTAAATTAGATGAAATCTATTTAGCTTGGAGAAATCAGCTTCTAAATTATAAAAAAATCTCTTAGAAAAGTAGAACTTATTGTTCTGCATTAATAAGAGAAAACAAGAATAAGCCCAGGTTTCTTTTCAGCACTGTAGCCAGGCTAACAATGAGTCAGGACTGTCAATCCTAGCATTCCCTTAGAGCAGAGGTGTCAAACTCATTCCATGGAGGGCCAAGACCCTGCATGTTTTACTTCCACCCAGTATCTTCAGCAGGTGTTTTCACTGATCAGCAATCAGTGGGAAGACATTCAGTGAAATCACCTGTTGAAGGCACTGGGTGGAGGTAAAACCTGCAGGGTCTTGGCCCTCCATGGAATGAGTTTGACACCCCTGCCTTAGAGCTTACTAGTCAGGACTTTATGACCTTCTTCAATAATAAAATTCCATCTATCAAAGATAAAATCAGTCAGATTCTTCCCACCGTTAACTTAAATACAATAACAACTACAACTCCTTCAACTGATATCTGTTTGGATGAGTTTACTCCAATTGACCTTTTAGAGTTAGATAAAATTTACTCATCCAAGCCTTCAACTTGTCTACTAGACCCTATTCCTACCAGGTTATTTAAAGAAGTCTTCCCACTTATTGGTAGCTCTATTCTTCATTAACATTAGGCCACAGGCCTTTAAAACTGCTGTAATTAAACTGTTACTTCAAAAGCCAATGCCGTATCCAGGAGTTTTAGCTAACTATAGACCAATCTCTAATCTGCCTTTCGTTTCAAAAATCTTAGAAAGAGTTGTTGCTACACAATTATTTGACCACTTGCAGGGAAATGGTTTATTTGAAGAGTTTCACTCAGGGTTTAGAATTCATTATAGTACTGAAACAGCTTTAGTGAAGGTCACTAATGACCTCCTTATCGCATCTGATAATGGACTTGTTTCTGTACTTGTCCTTTTAGATCTTAGTGCAGCTTTTGATACTATCGATCATAATTAGAACACCATATTGGACTTAATGAAACTTTGTTGCAGTGAATTACATCTTATTTATCTGATAGGTTCCAGTTTGTTCACGTCAATAATGAGTTTTCTTCAAATTCAAAGATCAACCACAGAGTTCCACAGGGATCTGTGCAAGGCCCTATTCTTTTTAGTTTATCTACTGTATGCTTCTGCTAGGTAATATTATTAGAAATCACTGCATACATTTCCATTGTTATGCAGATGATACACAATTACAGTATATTTGTCAATGAAGCCAGATGACAGTAATCAATTAACAAAATTAGAGGCTTGTCTTAAGGAAATCAGAGCATGGATAACTTGTAATTTCTTGCTATTAAATTCAGATAAGACTGAAGTCATTCTAGTTGGCCCAGAAAACCTTAGAAATACTTTCCCAAATCGAACTCTTAGTTTGGATGGGGTTACACTCTCTCCTAATAGTTCTGTCAAGAACCTTGGAGATGTTTTTGATCAAGATCTGTTATGTAACTCACATTAAACTTGTTTCTAAGACTGTCTTTTATCATTAGCATAATACGTATTGCCAAGATTAGGAAGATCTTGTCTCAGAGTGATGCTGAGAAACTAATCCACACTTTTGTTAGTTCTAGAGTAGATGACTGTAACTCTATTATCAGGCTGTCCTAAAAAAAAAACTATAAAAAGTCTTCAGCTGATCCAAAATGCAGCAGCTAAAGTTTTAACAGATACTAGAAAGACAGATCACATCTTTCCGTTTCTGGCCTCTCTTCATTGGCTTCCCATAGGATATAGAATCAAGTTTAAAATCCTTTTCCTCACTTACAAAGCTTTAAATGATCAGGCCCCTTTTTATTTAAAAGACCTGATACTGTGGCCACACATATGTGACCTACTTTGTGACTGATGTAAGGCCTCACATTTTAGATCAGAACAACGAAAGAGCTTCCTTGGAGATAACAGGAAGCTGCGAGGATGTTAGCTTTGGTATGCAGGGCTTGAGACTGTGGGGGTGATATTAGAGGATTAAAGAGGAGATGCATTGTTACTGGCGATTATAATGCAATGTGACCTGTGATGCAATGAGACTTGTGAACTGTGAGAGTCCTGGTATTTAAGGACGAGAGTTCCCTGTAATGTCCTCTTTCTTCTTTGAGATCTTGGCGAATGTGAATAAAGCTGCCTTGAGAGAAATCTGTCTCATCATTTTCACATTCCCACACTGGTGACCCAAGACGTAGCATGCAGCGACAGGAGAATTCCCCGGGGCCAGCCTCGTCAGGAGCCCCCAGCCAAGCGAATGCCGCTACGGTCCAGCTACCGGACTTTTGGCAGAACAATCCGCGCTCCTGGTTCCACGCGGTTGAGGCACAATTCAACCTCCGGGGAGTATCGGTAGACGACACAAAATTCTACCATGTGGTCGCAAAACTGGACAACTACACGGCTCAGCATGTGGAGAGCCTTATCAAGCAGCTGCCAGACAGCGACAAATACGGCACGTTGAAGGCTGCACTCATCCAGCACTTCACCCCCTCCGTTGAGGAGCGAGCAGAGAGACTCCTGGCGCTGACTGAGTTGGGAGATGACACGCCCGTTAATCTGATGGAGAAGATGTTGAGGTTGAAAGGCTCAGACGATGACCACTTCATTTTCACCCACCTCTTCCTCAGGACCCTACCGTCAGCGACGAGAGCGTCCCTGACCAGTTCGCCATTGTTGGCCCAGCGGGACTACCGCGCGCTGGCCCGGGAGGCGCAGCTAATTGTCAACGCCAGCAGACAGCGCACGGCCACAGCCGCAGCAGCGGAACTCGGCGCGACGACCGGAGATGACAGGGGGCCAGGGGCAGCAGTAGCAGACCCACCGACGACGGTGGCAGTGGGAGCCAGGGAACGCAGAGGAGACGTCCTTTGTTTCTACCATCGCCGCTTCGCAGAGAGGGCACGCAAATGTGTACCACTGTGCCAGTTCAAGGGTTCGGGAAACACCAAGACCGGGGGTTGGTAGCAGCCGCGGCCCTCGGGGAGGAGAACAAGCTGCTCTACTTGTTGGACGCACGCTCGGGGAGCCATTTCCTCGTGGACACAGGCTCCCAGTTGAGTTTCATCACACCTTCCTACGCGGACAGGCTAGCAGGTTCCAGAGGTCCCGGGGTGGCAGCAGCGAACGGCTCGGAGATTAAGACCTTTGGTGAGAAGACTGCTTCTGTCTCTACACGGCCATACATTTGAGTGGACTTTTGTTATAGCAGCAGTGAATTTCAATATGTTGGGGGCTGATTTTTTGTGCTCACATGGTTTGTTGGTTGATCTCACTAACAGGCGCCTGGTTAATGAATTTTCTTTTGATTCTATTCCCTGTACAGCGCGAGTGGCCCCGCCAACAGCACAAGCCAACGTCACAGCTGCAAGCGGTAAGTTCCACACACTGCTCACTCAGTTCCCAGCACTCACGGTCCCCACATTTTCGGCACCCGTCGCTAGACACGGGGTGGAACATTTTATTACCACTACTGGACCGCCCGTTTTTGCAAAAGCTCAGCGCTTGGATGCAGCTAAACTGGCCATAGCATGCGAGGAGTTCGCCAACCTAGAGAGGCTGGGCATTATCAGGCGTTCAAACAGTCCGTGGGCTTCCCCGCTACACATGGTCCCGAAGGCTGACGGATCATGGCGACCTTGCGGGGATTTCCGCAGGTTAAACAACGCTACAGCGCACGACCGCTACCCAATCCCGCATATCCAAGATTTTTCCGTTCATTTGGCAGGGGCTCGTGTTTTTTCTAAGATAGATTTGGTCCGCGGTTACCACCAAGTCCCAGTGCGCGCTGAGGACATACCCAAAACAGCGGTAATAACTCCATTTGGCCTATTCGAGTTTTTGCGCATGCCATTCAGGCTTAAAGGGGCTGCACAGATGTTCCAACGCATGATGGACGCGGTGCTTCGCGATCTCCCTTTCGTGTTCGTCTACTTGGACGATACTTTGGTAGCCAGCGCGTCCGAAGATGAACACGAAAACCACCTGGCCACAGTTTTCCGGAGGTTGGGAGATCATGGGTTAATAATCAACCCAGCGAAGTGTCAGTTCGGGGTGGCGCAGATCGATTTTTTAGGACACCGCGTCTCCCTCGAAGGAGCGGTTCCGCTTCCTGACAAGGTGCGCGCGGTAGCAGATTTTCCCCGGCCGCAGACGGTCAGGGCGTTACAGGAGTTTTTGGGAATGGTGAATTTTTATAACCGTTTTCTCCCCCGCGCGGCGCAACTCATGCAGCCGCTGTATGCCGCGCTCAAAAAATAGAAACCCGCGGATAAGGTCGAGTGGTCCCTGGAGCGGGACCAAGCGTTCTCGGAGGTAAAAGCAGCCTTGGCAAAGGCTGCATTGTTGGCACACCCAGACCCAACGGCCCGCATAGCGCTCACTACTGACGCGTCAGATGTGGCCATAGGGGCGGTCGTGGAGCAGCATGTAGCCGGGGTTTGGCAGCCCCTCGCCTTTTTCAGCAGGACCTTGCACGATAGCGAACGTAAATACAGCGCGTTCGACAGGGAGCTGCTGGCTCTCCATTTGGCCATCCGCCACTTTCAGTTCTGGCTGGAAGGACGCCGTTTCACTGCGTTCGTTGACCACAGGCCGCTAACATTTGCGATGGCCAAGGTTTCCGAACCGTGGTTAGGCCGGCAGCAGAGACAGCTGGCCGCGATCTCAGAGTTTGCCACTGATATTCAGCATGTGGCGGGCAAGCTGAATGTAGTGGCAGATTGCCTCTCGCGCGCCGTGGCGGCCCCAGTCAGCGTAGGAATAGATTACGCAGCCATGGCCGCGGAGCAGGTTAGTGACGCGGATGTGCGCGCGCTCCAGTCTGGACCAACAGGGTTAAGGCTGGAGAACAGGGCGCTGCAAGACGGTATGCCCCCCCTAATCTGTGATGTCTCCACTGGATGGCCGCGTCTGGTAGTACCGGCCGCATGGCGCCGCCGCGTTTTTGACTCGATTCATTCTTTGGCGCACCCGGGAGTGCGTGCGTCGGTCAAAATGGTAGGAGAGAAATTTGTGTGGCCGAGTCTTCGCAAACAAGTTAAAGAGTGGGCAGCGGCCTGCACGGCGTGTCAACGAGCCAAAGTACACAGGCACATGAGGGCTCCTTTGGAGCCGTTTCACATTCTGGCCAAGAGGTTCGATCACGTTCATGTGGACCTCGTGGGACCCCTCCCGCCGTCACAGGGGTGCACACACCTTCTGACAATGGTGGACCGCACCACGCGCTGGCCTGAAGTGGTTCCGCTGGCATCAACCATGGCCGAGGAGGTAGCGCGCGCGTTTTTAACAGCTTGGGTGGCGCGTTTCGGAGTTCCGTCGGACATTACGTCTGACAGAGGCCCTCAATTTGTGTCCGAACTTTGGTCGACAATGGCCTGCAGCCTGGGTGTCACAATTCACCGCACAACCGCGTACAATCCGCAGGCTAACGGGTTATGGGAAAATTTTCATAGGTCATTGAAAGCGGCTCTCAGAGCGTCACTGACGGATGCAAATTGGGTAGACAAGTTACCGTGGATTTTATTGGGGTTGCGTTCTGCACCTAAAGAGGACTTAGAAGCCTCTCCAGCAGAGCTCGTGTTTGCGCAACCACTTCGGCTGCCTGGGGAGTTTCTCCCAGATAACCCGGCGCCAGACACCTCCCCGTCTCAGCTGTTGCGGAGTAACATAGAATCAAGCACGCTGCCCAGCCCCGTGCACCACAGTTTTCCGCGCGTTTTTGTGCCTAAAGCTTTGAAGAACGCAGAGTTTGTTTTTGTCAGACACGATGCGCATCGTCACCACCTTATGACGGACCGTTCAGAGTGCTGGAAACAGGGGACAAGCAGTTTTTGCTAGATTTGGCGGGTAGGAAAGAAAAAGTTGGCATAAACAGACTCAAACCCACTTTTGTGGTGGCGGATGAGCAAGTGCTGTTGGCAAGGGCCCTGCAGCGAGGTAGACCCCCACGGGGGGCTTCACAGAGTAATGTGTCCCCAGAACACCCGCAGGGACTGACAAAAGGTTTCCACCCCCAGATGGCAAACCCCCAGCGTGACAGCGCCGCAGAGACGTTGAATCCCGGCTACAGCAGATACGGCAGGAGACTGAAGCCTAGACAGCATGCGGACTGATGTGTATTGATTCTATCATGGCATGCATGCTGTTATTCTCTTGTTTGTTCTAAAATGTTTGGGTGGTGGTGGTGTGGCCACACATATGTGACCTACTTTGTGACTGATGTAAGGCCTCACATTTTAGATCAGAACAAAGACAGAGTTTCCTTGGAGATAACAGGAAGCTGCGAGGATGTTAGCTTTGGTATGCAGGGCTTGAGACTGTGGGGGTGATATTAGAGGATTAAAGAGGAGATGCATTGTTACTGGCGATTATAATGCAATGTGATCTGTGATGCAATGAGACTTGTGAACTGTGAGAGTCCTGGTATTTAAGGACAAGAGTTCCCTGTAATGTCCTCTTTCTTCTTTGAGATGTTGGCGAATGTGAATAAAGCTGCCTTGAGAGAAATCTGTCTCATCATTTTCACATTCCCACAATACTACCTTATTTATCCTAACAGGGCACTACGCTCCCAAAATGCAGGATTACTTGTAATACCTAGAATCTCTAAAAGTACAATGGGTGGCAGAGCGTTCAGTTATCAGGCTGCCCTCCTTTGGAACCAGCTGCCAATCTGGATTTGGGAGTCAGACTCAATCTCTGTTTTTAAGAATAGTGTTCAAACTTTCCTTTTTGACAAAGCTTATAGTTACAGTAGGTGACCCTGAACCATCCCTTAGTTATGCTGCTAATACAGCTGGGGGACCTTCAACAATGCATTGGCCTTCACTCCTTTCTTCCCTCTCAATGAAATATTTTTGCTGGTCATTAACATCTGTTTGTACTCTCCCTTAGATTGAGTCCCCGTGATGCTGTTTGCTCTCTACATGTCTGTTCGTTTCTTCTTCTTCTCTATCCCCTCACCCTCCAGCCAGTTGCAGCAGATGACTGCCTCTCTCTGAGCCTAGTTCTGCTGGAGGTTTCTTCCTGATAAAAGGGAGTTTTTCCTCTCCAGCATCACCAAGTGCTGCTCACAGGGGATCGCCTGATTTGTTTGGGTCTTTTTGCAGTTGTGGGGGTTTTCCCCTACAGTTTGATAGTGCTATGAGATGACTGTTGTTGTGAAATGACACTATATAAATAAAGCTGAATTTAATTGAAAAATACTGTACATTATGGTATTGGATACTAGCATACCGTACAGTTATACAATGTACTAGTACACTGCATGCACTGCGTCGTGTAATGGGATGATGATGGGACATGTGATGCTGTGCCACTCCAACAGCACAGATACGTTGGCTGGCCCAACACTAGCAAGGTTACATTGGAATACATCTTATATATGTCGTTTGCTCAATGGCAAGACATAGGCTAGACATTACGCCGACACCAAGCCTATGTCTTGCCATTGAGCAAACAACCTCTATAAGATGTATTTCCGATGTAAACTTTGTACATTGGGCCGACATTGGTGCGATGTATGTGAACCGCCGAGGCACTATGCACTAGCAAGTTGTACATTATAACTGCGTACTCGTATACTGCATGACTCAGGATTGTGTACTGACCAAAGGGGACGATGATGGGACATGTGATGCTGTACGCCATCACCACGGTGAACACGTTCATCATCCAGGCATATGCTGCTCCGAACTGGAACTCATAGGCTTGATGCTGTGGAGAACGCAGACATGTTGACATCCGAGCCACGCCCCCTTCACCATTATCAGTCAACTGTTCATTGATCCGTTTGTTCTCACCCTCTTGACGTTGCGGCGGTCAGCGGCGGAGCGGGCCAGGCACAGGCGGATCATGTACATCAGCAGACCGGGGATCCTTAGCAGGTCCATGGCATTCCCGATGAATGCTGAGGCAATGACGTAGTTCACGAAGAATGCTCCGTTATCGGGCAGAAAGACGCACCTGCACATAACACTTGTTAGTTATCATGTTAGAAAAGATGTTAACCACTATCTCAGTAGAGCAGTAACTTACTCAAATCTGACTCTGGCTACAGCCAGGAACTTCATGTCGAAGAGCCAACGGAAGAAAAAGTGTAGGCTGGAAACGAAAACAGAAACATGTGAGCAAGGGTGGAGAATAACGCTAATTCATGTTAGCCAAGGGAAGAAAACATCCAGACTGGAAACAAAAGACAAAAACACGTTAGCAGGGGTGGAGAATAAAGCTAATTCATATTAGCTAATGGAAGAAAATATCCAGACTGGAAACGAAAAACAAAAACACATTAGCAAGGATGGAGATTAACGCTAATTCATGTTAATGAATTAACTAATGGAAAAAAAACCCCATCCAAACTGGAAACAAAAAATAAGGACATGTTAGCAGGGGTGGAGAATAATGCTAATTCATGTTAGCTAACGGAAGAAAACAAAGGCATGTTAGCCAGATCAGATGATATCACTCAATAATGATATCGGCTGACAATGAGAAATGAGGGGTGTGCAGATGCCAACATCAGTGAATATCAGCCAATGTCAATGTTTTCTTCGATGTGCCGATATCATCACTATAAAAAACATCTGTATCAGTACTGACCCAAAATTTCACCATTTGTGCATCCCCACTACAGTCTACAATCCCTACAAAAAACTTAAAAAAAACTGCAACGTTAAGAGGATTTTTTTTAATTATATAAGAAAAAAATAACTAAGTTAGCGGGAAGAAAACCTCAAATTTACATAGAAAAAGTGATGTAAACTGATAAGAAAAAGTTGCAAATTCACAAGAAAATGTAACTTTAAAGGAAAAAATAAAAAATACAGCATCTGTACAAGAAAAACTAGAAAAGCACTCGGAGAGCGCAGACCTCCGCCAAGTGCCACAGTTCCCCCCCATACAGTGTTTGTGTGTACGTTTTCAGATTCCTTGACCATGAAAACATATGACTAGCAATTGGATTCACAATGATAGGATTAGTGGTTCAGTAGTAAAAGCATTACCTCCTTGGCGGAGGTAATAAAGTGAAGTGTTGGTGTTGTGTCCATCTCCTTCATGTGCAAAGTGCCAGGCTGTGAGCATTTTCATAGATCACTGAAAGCAGCACTGAGGGCTTCACTGACGGATGCAAATTGGGTAGACAGGTTGCCGTGGGTTTTATTGGGTTTGCGCTCCGCGGGAAAAAAGAAGATTTGGAAGCTTCCCCGGCAGAGAGCTTGTTTTTGCGCAGCCCCTATGGCTGCCCGGGGAATTTCTGCCAAATAATCCCGCGCCGGACAGCTGCCCGTCTCAGCTTTTGCAGCGTTGCGCAAACACAGGCACGCTGGCGGGCCCTGCCCACCACTGTTTTCCGCGTGCTTTTGTGCCTAAAACTTTGAAGAACGCGGAGTTTGTGTTCGTCAGACATGACGACCAGCGCCCTCTATTGCCCCTGCACACATGTTGAAAATGGCCGTATCTCACAATGTTAAAGAATCCTTTAAAAAATTCCTGTATCCAGATGGTGATCCGGATCATCCCCAAAATTTAATCAGTTCTTCCTTGTACCATTTCCAACAACGCCTGAAAGTTTCATCGAAATCCGTCCAAAACTTTCTGAGTTATCTTGCTAACCAACAGACAGACAAACAAACAAACAGACAGACAGACAAACAGACAAATGCTGGCAAAAACATAACCTCCTGGCCTTCGGCCTGGCGGAGGTAATGATGCAAATTTAAGACAAAAAAGTGTCAAATAAAAAAAAATAAAATAAACAAATGCGTCAGGCAGCAGCAGTGACAGAGTTTTTTTTACCTGCTGAGGCCCAGAGACGGCAGCAGTAGAACCATGAAGATCAGGAATGTGTAACACTTGTGCATCGTTGTCCTGTTCTCTCCTGACCTGCAGAGAAACAACAGTCACCAAACACAGGAACATGGGATCATGGAAACACGAAAGTCAAACAGGGTCTACAACCTGTGTTTCTTTAAAGTTAGAACTTTACATTAAAAAAGCAGCAAATTTAAGAGAAAGATGTTGAACACTTACAGCAGGGAAAATAAATATTGAACACGTCAATGTTTTTCTCAAACGCATTTCTGATGGAGCCACTGACCTGAGATTTTCACCAGATATCAGTAACAACCCAAGTAATTTATACATACAAAGAAATCAAGGCAACTGTGTTCACAAAACAAGTTATATTTAATAAAGTGGAATGACACAGGGAATAAGTATTCAACAGGCTTGGTGAAATTCATCTAATATTTAGTAGAAAAGCCTTTGTTGGTAATAACTTCCAGATGCCTCATGTATGGAGAATCTAGGCGCAGGCTTTGCTCAGGAGTGATTTTAGTCCGTTCTTCCACACAAACTGTCTTCAGATCTTGACGGTTCCATGGGTGTCTTCTATAAACTCTGATCTTCAGGATCATATTCAGGTCAGGTGACTGACTGGGCCATTCCAGCAGCTTTATCTTCCTTCTCTGGAGCCAGATGAGTTTCCTTGACTGTGTGTTTGGGACCATTGTCTTGCTGAAATGTCCACTCTCATTTCATCTTCTGCATTTTGGCAGACAGCAACAGGTTCTTATCAGGGATGGCTCTGTACGTTCGTTCATTCATCTTTCCTTCAATTATATGAAGTCTGCCTGTACCATGTGCTGAAAAACACCCACACTATGATGGGATGTGCAGTGCCATTTCTCCTCCAAACATGCTGCGTGTTGTGGCATCCAAAAAGTTCAGTTTTGGTCTCATCAAACCAGACTATATTCTCCCAGTATTTTACTGGCTTGCCCAAATGTTGTGCAGCAAACTTTAAACAAGCTTCAACATGCTTAAAGGTTACCTGTAGTGAATTTTAATCAATAGCTATTTCAAAGGATCAAATATGATACCAGTGGTTCTGTCCAGTAATTTTGGTAATGATTCCTTCACAAATATGCACGGGTTTCAAGTCACTGCTCTGCCAGACAGTCATGGTCAGGGACATCTTGTCTCCTCCATGGCCTATTTCAGTACTGGTAGTAACGCGCAGTCATTGCTTTGTGCGATTGACTGGGCTGCAGCATAGCAGTCAAAGTTTTAACATCAGAATTTTACGTAATTTTTTACAACCATGTACAAGCAAATCTACCGGCATATAATTTAATGAAATAAAATTCTAGTATATCAAGATTTATTCAAGCAAGCAAGCAAAGTTTATTTGTGTAGCACTTTTCACAGATACACATTACGTAGAGATATTTGGTTTTCGGGTGAAATTTATGGTAAATGTTAAAAGTTCACACTACAGTGATATTATATCATGAAAGTACGGCATTTAAGTAGAAGCATGCAATGGTAATTTCCTCATCTCAAACAATTTATTGAAACAAAAGCCAACAACAGTAGTGGGTATGGTGGTGGTGGGGTTGTCCATCGGATCCGATGATGACGTATTGCATTCTGCAGCTCATCGATGCACACGAAGGTGGCTCTGCAGTCCTAGCCTGGTTGTGCAGAGTCTTGAACAGTGGGGGCATTGGAAGTCCGTTGTTGTGATCACTGCTGATGCAGCTCTGTGTCGCTTTTCTCTGGCATCAGTGAGTTTCTGGCATCGTGCTTCTTCGTAATTGGCAGCAGCTTTGTGGATTAAGGCTCTCCATTCTGGTCTGTCCATAGCACGCTCCTCCAGTTACTTCGGCTTGACGTGACACCACTGGATGTTTGCTTTCACAGTATCTTTGTATCGCAGCTTTGGGCGGCCTCGGTTTCTCTTGCCGAGCTGGAGCTCACCATACATCAGGCGTCTTGGCATCCTAAACTCCTCCATTCGGATGACATGCCCCACCCATCGAAGTTGGGCCTTAATGAGCATGGCCTCAATGCTGGTGGAGTTGGCACGCTCCAGGACCTCCAGGTTGGTGATGTGGTCTTGCCAGCTGATTCCGAGTATGGAACGGAGAGCTCGCATGTGGAAGTATTCCAGCTTTTTGACGTGTCTGCGATACAGCGTCCATGTTTCACAACCGTAGAGGAGGGAGGGGAGTACCACAGCATTGTAAACTTTCAGTTTCGTTAATAGCCGGATACTGTGTTGGTTGAGCACTCGGGTGCGGAGTCTGCCCAGTGCCTGGCTAGCCTTGCCAATTCTTGAGGCGATTTCTTTGTCCAGGGAGCCATCACAGGAAATGGTGTTTCCTAGGTACTTGAAATGTTCGACATTGGCAAGTGGTGTGTCGTCGATGACAATGTTGGGTGCAGGTGGATGAGTGTTTGGTGCAGGTTGGTGAAACACCTCCGTCTTGCCGAGGCTGACGGTCAGGCCGAAGAGCTTTGAAGCCTCAGAGAAGCGGTCTAACATCATCTGCAGGTCGGATTCTGCGTGGGCCACAAGGGTGCAGTCATCAGCAAAGAGGACTTCTTGGAGGAGGGTTTGCAGGCTCTTTGTCTCGGCAGTGAGACGACGCAGGTCGAAGAGGGAGCCATCCAAACGGTAATGAATGTAGTCCCCCTTCACCAGGTCTCGGACTGCATGGGACAGCATGCAGGTGAAGAACACGTTAAATAGGACTGGAGCTAGGACACAGCCCTGCTTCACACCGTTGCTGATTGCAAAGGCTTCCGACACATTCCCGCTGGAGATGACCTGGCCAGTCATATCGTTGTGGAAAAGCCTGATCATTGATATAAACTTTGGCAGGCATCCGATACGCTCTAAGACTGTCCAGAGGGCCTCTCTATTGACCGTGTCAAAAGCCTTGGTAAGATCTATGAAGACAGAGAATAGGGGCATGTTTTGTTCAATGCACTTCTCTTGGAGTTGTCTCATGGCAAAAATCATATCAACAGTACTTCTGCCAGGCCTGAAGCCGCACTGTGCCTCTGGGAGATTCTGCTCTGATACTGTGATAAGTCTGTTGAGTATGACTCTAGCAAATATCTTCCCTGTGATAGAGAGGAGGGAGATGCCCCTATAGTTGCCACAGTCGGATTTGCTTCCCTTGTTCTTGTAGATGGAGACAAGCAGGGCATCACGGAAGTCATCAGGCATCTCCTCCTCTTCCCAGATACTCTGCAGGACATCATGAAAGGCTTCGAGGGCGTTGGGGCCTGCCGCCTTGTAGATCTCGGCAGGAATGCCATCCTTTCCCGACGCTCTGCCCGAGTTTGTCTGAAGGATCGCCTTCTTAATTTTGTCTATGGACAGGGGTTCTGCGAGCGAGTCTTGCATTAGCTGCTGGGGGATCTGGTTCAGTATGTCTGCGTCAACTGATGAGGGTCGGTTAAGCAGATTACTGAAGTGCTCTTGCCAGCGCTTGATCAAGCCCTCTTGGTCTTTAATCAGGGTCGAACCGTCCAAGGACAGCAACAGGGAGCAGCCTGATGCGGAGGGGCCAAAGACTGTCTTCAGAGCACTGAAGAATTTCTTGGAATTGTGGGTGTCCGCATAGTGCTGGACTTCGGCTGCTTTATCCTGCCACCACTGGTCCTGCATCAGTCGAAGGTCGGACTGGACTTTTGCCTGCAGAGTTTTGAATCTTTCACGCTTGGAGACGGAGGACGGGTCATTCTGCCACTTGATGTAAGCCTTGTTCTTAGTATGGAGGGCTTCTCTGATCTTGTCATCGTTTTCGTCGAACCAGTCCTCATGGGTTCTAGTTTTGGCTCCAAGCACTTCCTTTGCAGTCTCAGCGACGGTAACTTTGAAGGAGGACCATTTCTCGGAGCTGCTTTCGGAGGTCAGACCATCTTGGAGCTTTTCATCAAGTGCTTCTTGGAACTCTGTCAGACAGATTGGATTCTTCAGTCTGGTGACATTGTAGAAGGCCCTGACAGTCTTAGGTCGATTTCTGTGAGGCGGAGCGATGTGCAGTGTCATTACAGCCCTGACCAGCCTGTGATCAGTCCAGCATTCAGCACCTCTCATGGCACGGGTCGCTCAGACGTCCCTGATGTCACGTTGGCGTACAATGACAAAATCGATCATGTGCCAGTGTTTTGACCTCGGGTGCATCCAGGTGGTCTTGTACTTGTCTGCCATCCTGAACAAGGTGTTAGTGATGCAAAGGCTGTGTTCTGCACACTTGCTGAGGAGGAGCAGGCCGTTGTCGTTGATCTTGCCTACTCCGTGTCTCCCCAGAACGCCTTTCCAGTTGCTGGGGTCCTTTCCTATTCTAGCGTTGAAATCGCCAAGCACAACAAGTTTGTCACTCTGTGAGGTTGACCTGATGACCTGGTCAAAGTGTTCATAGAACTGCTCTTTATCTTCGTCCGGGCTGGTGAGCATAGGAGCGTATGCACTGATGACTGTGAGGTATCTGGACTTGCTGAGAGGAATGCGCAATTTCATGAGACGCTCGCTGATTCCAACTGGCAGGGCTGGTATGTTCTTCAGCAGTGCTGTTCTAATGGCAAATCCAACACCATGTATCCTGTCCTCAGCTTGCGGCTTTCCTTTCCAGAAGAAGGTGTACCCACCTCCTTCTTCTCTCAGGGACCCTTCATCAGCAAGGCGGATTTCGCTGAGTGCGACAATGTCTATCCGGTATCGCTGGAGCTCATTTGCAACGAGCGCCGTTCTCCTCTCCGGTCTCAATGTACCGGCTCTATCCAGAAGTGTTCGGACATTCCACCCTCCCAAAATGAACCTCTTGAATTTTTTCTTCTTTTGCATTATTCGACCGCTGTGAGGATGAGTCCGTCAGCCGCGGTAAGCTGACCAGACGCTAAAAGGGCAAGCATTTGTCTGGGGCACCTTTTCTAGCCCCCTCCCTCGTGTGAGGGTGGGCAGTGCTGTCCTAAAGAGGCTGCCCAGTCGCCCACAGGTGCTACCGAACTGTCCTGTTGCCCTTGGATTCAGGAGCAGAGCGACCACTTGCCCATGGACCGCCTGCATGCAGGTTTGTGACTACAACCGCCAGTGATCATCTCCACCTGTTGCTTCGCCACGCACCCATCGCCGCAGGACTTGAGGGGTGTGTGGGTTGACAGATCAGTAATGAGTTGCAAAAGGGACCTGTGCGTGAAGGCTTTATAGTGAGAAGACCGTTGCACAGGGGCAATCCCACTCTCTCGGCCTGGGGAGTCTTGATCCAGTGGCACGGGAAACCGTTACGACAGGAGGCTGCCAGGCTGCAGTGGATGACCAGGACTTCTATCGGTGCCATGTCCTGCTCTAGGCGCTCCACAACACTTGCTGCCACCGCCTTCACAACCGTTGGATCTCAAGTGATCTCTTCCGCTCATTCCGCCGGGAGTCAGTCTTCACGTGCAATAGGGCTGACACGGCCCAAGCCTACCTCACTGCGGGTTTCAGACCCGTCAGCTACCTTCACCTGGTTCAGCCGGCTCGCCAAAGCCGTTGTCCGGGGGGTGGCCACTGTTGCATGCGACAGCTTCGAGGAGCCACAGGTGAAAGTTGATTGTCAGGTGAGGACCAGTGGCAGGCGAGCTGCCCTGGAAAGGACATGGCGTGCCCCCCTTGCCAAAGGTACTACCTCTCCCTGACACCCCAAACCCACTGCTGAGATGTTATGAAGGTCCAGATTGCTTTGCTAGTGACCTTCAGCTCATCTGCATTGTTGTGTCTGGTGTCTCTCATCTTCCTCTTGGCAATACTCCATAGATTCTCTATAGGGTTTAGTTCAGGAGAGTTTGCTGGCCAATCAAACACAGTGATGCCATGGTCACTGAGCTGATGAGCTGAAGGTCACTATCAAAGAAACCTGGACCTTCATAACACCTCAGCAGTGCCACAGGTTGATCACCTCCATGCCACGCCACATTGATACAGTAATTAATCCAAAATGAGTCCCGACCAAGTATTGAGTGTGTACATGGACATACTTTTCAGTCAGCCAACATTTCTATTTAAAAACTATTTTTTAAAATTAATTTTATGTAATATTCTAATTTTTTGAGAAACTGAATTTGGGGTTTTCATGGGCTGTAAGCCATAATCATCAAAATTAAAATAGATAAACACTTGAAATATATCACTCTCTGTGTAATGAATCTATACAATATACAGCTGTGGACAAAATTGTTGGTACCCCTCTGTTAATGAAAGAAAAACCCACAATGGTCACAGAAATAACTTGAATCTGACAAAAGTGGTAATAAATAAAAATTCTATGAAAATTAACCATTGAAAATCAGACAATGCTTTTGAATTGTGGTTCAACAGAATTACTTCAAAAATAAACTCATGAAACAGGCCTGGACAAAAATGATGATACCCCTAGAAAAGATTGAAAATAATGTGACCATAGGGACATGTTCAACCAAGATGTGTCCTCTAATTAACATCACAGGTGTTTACAAACTTGTAATCAGTCAGTCGGCCTATTTAAAAGGGTGACAAGTAGTCACTGTGCTGTTTGGTGACATGGTGTTTACCACGCTAAACATGGACCAGAGGAAGCAAAGGAGAGAGTTGTCTCAGGAGATTAGAAAGAAAATTATAGACAAGCATGTTAAAGGAAAAGGCTATAAGACCATCTCCAAGCAGCTTGATGTTCCTGTGACTACAGTTGCACATATTATTCAGAAATTTAAGATCCACGGGACTGTAGCCAACTTTCCTGGACGTGGCTGCAGGAGGAGACGGATAATACGAATGGTAACAAAAAAGCCCAGAACAACCTCTAAACACATTCATGGTGAACTCCAAGGTCAAGGTACATCAGAGTCAGATCGCACCATCCGTTGTTTGAGCCAAAGTGGACTTCATGGGAGATGACCAAGGAGGACACTACTGTTGAAAACAAATCATAAAAAAGCCAGACTGGAATTTGCCAAACTGCATGTTGACAAGCCACAAAGCTTCTGGGAGAATGTCCTATGGACAGACGAGACAAAACTGGAACTTTTTAGCAAGGCACATCAGCTCTATGTTCACAGACGCAAAAATGAAGCATACCAAGAAAAGAACACTGTCCCTACTGTGAAACATGGAGGAGGTTCTGTTATGTTCTGGGGCTGCTTTACTGCATCTGGCACAGGGTGTCTTGAATCTGTGCAGGGTACAATGAAATCTCAAGACTATCAAGGTATTCTAGAGAGAAATGTGCTGCCCAGTGTCAGACAGCTTGGTCTCAGTTGCAGGTCATGGGTCTTGCAACAGGATGACCCCAAACACACAGCTAAAAACACCCAAGAATGGCTAAGTGCGAAACATTGGACTATTCTAAAGTGGCCTTCTACAAGCCCTGATCTAAATCCTATTGAACATCTGTGGAAGAAGCTGAAACATGCCGTCTGGAGAAGGCACCCTTCAAACCTGAGACAACTGGAGCAGTTTGCTCATGAGGAGTGGGCCAAAATACCTGCTGAGAGGTGCAGAAGACTCATTGACAGTTACAGAAATCATTTGATTGCAGTGATTGCCCCAAAAGGTCGTGCAACAAAACATTAAGTTAAGGGTACCATCATTATTTTTTTGAGATGTACCTGTAGGTCACATTAATGGTGGAAAAAGTTTTGGAAATGATTTATCTTGGTTTCATTTTTTACATCACTATAACCTGGCATTTTAAAAGGGCTGTGTAGACTTTTTATATCCAATGTATTCCCTGTGTCATTCCACTTTAATAAATATAACTTGTTTTGTGAACACAGTTGCCTTGATTTCTTTATATGTATGGATTACTTGGGTTGTTACTGATATTTGGTGAAAATCTCATGTCAATGGCTCCATTAGAAATATGTTTAATGAGAAAAATATTGATGTGTTCAGTACTTATTTTCCCCGCTGTACACCAAAAAACTACACATCTGAGAAAAAAGTTTCTAATTTAAAAGAATGAAATTTAAATTCTGGTGGAGCTTTGCTCCTATCTGCTGGTGAACAGATGTACTGCAGTGTACATCTCATTTTTTATCGTTACAGGCCGAGGTACAGCCCTACAAATTTTATTTTGACAAAAACTAATAAGAATGTCTGGTGGAATTGATTCATTTTCCAAAATTAATGAAACCCAACATGGACCCAAACTATTCAAACTCTGAATTCTCGATTCACTTTGGCATCAGAACTGACTGTAACGCTGTGCTGTAATCAAGACCAGACTGAGACATTATGGGACAGAGAGCAAGTCCAGACCAGGACTACTGTGGTAAGTGCGTCTTGGTCTGGACTTGATCTTAAATCACAGACATTAGTATTAGATTCATCCTCCAACCTGCTAATAAACCTGCTCCTTTTTTCTAATATCTAAAGTGAACACCTCATCCCTGACTTTTATTGGCCCTCAGTAAGACTGAAGTCGACCCCCCCCTTCCATCTTAAAGTCCTGGTCCGGTCCTGACTACATCACTACAGTAACATCTCTGTGAGCCAGTGTTAGTAATAAAGCAGTGATGAAGAAGGGGAGTCAAGAAGAAGAAGAAGCGGTACCTGGTCCAGTGAGCCTCAAAGAAAACAGAATAGTAGACGATGGTGGGCAGCAGAGCAGAGAACGCCCAGAGCAGCAGGGTGGGGAAGAACTGAGTGACAATGGGGTTCTGTCCGGAAAAACACAGCAGACATCCAGACAGACAGCAGACATTCAACCAGACAGTCATCCAACCAGTTACCCAACCAACCAGACAGTCAACCATCATCCAACAGTTAGCCAACCAACCAATCATCCACAACAACCAAAGACACGGGCAGTCAAAGAAGCCAGCCAGACAAATCAGCCAATCACCCAACAACCAAAAAAACATCCAACCACCAGTCAACCAGTCATTCAACCAAACAGATATTCAACCAAACAGACATCCAACCAACCAGACATCCAATCAACCAACCAATCATACACAACAACCAAAGACATATGCAGTCAAACATAGGCCAAACCAGCCAATCATCCAACAACCAGAAAAACATCCAACCACCAATCAACCAGTCATTCAACCAAACAGACATCCAACCAGTTATCCAACCAGACATCCATCCAATCAGCCAATCACCCACAACAACCAAAAACATAACCAGTCACAGAAACCATCCAGACAAACCAATCATCCAACAACCACAAAAACATCCATCCACCAGTCAAACAGTCATCCAACCAAAGACACAACCATTCAAACAAACAACCACCCGACCAAACAACCAAAGAAACGATCAAAAGACAAAGACAGAGATCAAAGAGTTAGCGAGGAAAAATCAGAAGGACTCATCAGCTGGATCAAAGACCTGCTCATTGCTGCTTACATTGAGATATTCGACGGGCTTCGTGACATTGAACTTGTCCATGGTGGAGATGATGATTGCGGGTGTGGTGAGGAAGAAGAGCAGGATGAAGAGGATGCAGTTGATGATGAAGCAGCGGATCCACCAGGAAATCCCGGCCAGCGAGAGGTTCTCCCTGCAGGAAGGAAACAGGAACACAAACCGTCAGCTCATCTCACTGGGCATGTTCATTCAGATGTTTCAGGTGGGAGCTTCTGGACATACCAGCGAACATTCTGGGGGTCAGGTGCATAGGAAACGCTCCAGTTATGAACGTGAAGAACGTCGCTGAACTGAGAGGAGCAAGGCTCCTGACGGCACCGGCAACCCTGAACCTGACAGGCATTAAAGTCCTTCAAGATTCTACAGATACATGCGGGGTCAGAGAGGGGGTGGGGTTAAAGGGAGGAGGCGTGGTCAGAGAAGTCAGTGTTGTGAATGTTTATTTTTGAATGGCTCAAGTAACCTACATGGCGGTCATGGCCTCATTCTGGAAGGTGACGAAGGCCATGCCCAGCGGTTTGGTGTGGACTTTCTCCTTCTCCTTCCTGTACTCCTCCTTTAGCTTGGCCTCCCTCTTGGTGTAGTAGCTAACCGCTTCCTCCTGCAACACAGCCATGCTGACAGTTAGCATGCTAGTGATTAGCACGATTCTGGTTGAGTAGCTTCACTGTAAGAAAACCTTAACGATGATCTCCTTCCATCAATAGAGTTATCACCAACACTTCAACACTGAGACTAGAGAGAAACATCCATTTTCCTCCACTGATTCTCAGTCAGGTCTTGGTGGTGAAAGGTTCAGGAGGGAAACAGACATCCCTCTCCTCAGGGACACTCTTCAGCTGCTCCTTCTGGGGGCTCCTGAGGTGTCCCAGGCCAGCTGGAAAATACAAACTCTCCAGCAGGTTCTGGGGCTGCCCTGGGGTTTCCTTCCATTTGGGCATGCTTGGAAAACCTCCAGAAGGAAGAAACCAGGGCACATCTTGGGCAGATGTCCACAAGACCTCAGCCAATTCCTTTTGATGTGGGGGAGCAGGGCTACAGCGGCTCATCCCCCTTTTTTCAGCTGCTGTAACTTCCTGTGTTTGGTCTGAAAGTCAGAACCTTACTGAAAAATAGGGACCACTTCTTTTTGCTGGACCAAATTTTGGCTCTTTGGTCTGGACCATGGCTCGGGGGAGGTTTTACACCAATAATTTTGGTCTGGATCAAACTGAAAGGTCTGAAAGTCCAGACCAAATGGGTCAGGTGTGAAAGCAGCCTCAGGCTGAGGCCAGAAACCTCACAGAGGAAACTCATTTCTGCCACTTGTAGGTATGATCTTGACCATCTGGTGCCTCCCCAGAAGACCACAGATAAGACTGGAACATAGGTCCCCAACAGCACACATATGCTGGGCTCAACGTCGGCAAGTTTATATCGGGAATATATCTTATAGAGGTCATTTGCCTATTGGCAAGATGTAGGCTAGACGTTGGCATTACGCCGAAGTCTAGCCTACATCTTGCCAATAGGCAAATGACCTCGAAAAGACCTTTTTTTTGTATTTTGTATACTTTATTAATCCCCAGAGGGAAATTCAGGAATTCAGGAAATTCATCTCTATAAGATGTATTCCCAATGTAAACTTTGTACGTTGGACAAACATTGGTGCGGTGTATGTGTACTGTTGGGGATGGAATGGTTGTCTCTGATGGAGATGTGAACAACAGTCTGATTGGTCGAGGTCTTACCTCCTCACACCCGGTGATAGCACAGCAGCAGAGGTGTCCACAGGGTTTGGGGTTGATCATGGTAGGGACGTGTTCCTTCGCCATCAGATCAGTGAAAAACTTTTTGCTGCGCTCCGTCTTCTTCCTGAAGAAAAAACATCAATACACATGGAGCCGTTACCACAGATGCCGTGTCAATACGTCAAAATGTGGGGCTGCCGCAGAGCAAAGGAGTTTGAGAACCAGCACATGGAACCATTAACAATCAGAGGGAAAATAAATGAAGCAGAATTTCCAAACTGTTGCACTCTAAACTGTGAATAAACAGGACTGTGTATCCCAGCATGCACTGGACCTGACCTCTCCGCGTTGAGCGCCATCAGTTTGGCGACGTTGTAACAGAGCCGAGCCTCCAGAACGATGCAGTTCTCATAGGCCTGTCTGAAACACAAACACACCCAATCACATTCAGGTTTATAAACACAGAGCCAAACACGGTCAGGTTTACAAACACACAGCCAGTCACAGTCAGGTTGAGAACCAAGCAGTCAATCATAGTCGGGTTTATAAACATGCAGCCAATCACGGTCCTGAACCAAAACCAGTTTATAAACATGGTAAAACAGGATAAATAATACTTTAAAAATAGAGTAAGAGGAAAGTAATTAGTTAGTTCTACTTTAAGAGTTTAATCTCAGTCTTCTTCTTCTTTCGGCTGCTCCCTTTAGGGGTCTCCACAGCGGATCATTTGTCTCCATCTCACCCTATCTTTTGCATTTTCCGCTGTAACACCAACCCTCTCCACGTCCTCCTTCAGTACATCCATGAATCTTCTCTGTAGTCTTCTTCTTTTCCTCCTGCCTGGCAGCTCCATCTTCAACATCCTTTGTCCAATATCTCCACTATCCCTCCTCTGCACATGTCCATACCATCTCAGCCTTGCCTCTCTTACTTTTGTCTCCAAACTGCTCAACATGAGCTGTCCCTCTGATATAGTCATTTCTAATCTTGTCCCTCCTAGTCACTCCCAATGAAAATCTTTGCATCTTCAACTCTGCCACCTCCAGCTCCATTTCCTGTCTTTTTGTCAGTGCCACCGTCTCCAAACCATAAATTATAGCAGGTCTCACTACCGTCTTGTAAATCTTCCCTTTTTCTCTTGCTGCTACCTTTCTTTCTTTTTTTTCCCCTGTCCTGCCAGGCAGCTAGGTAAGCAGAACAGAGATCTGTCACCCTTATTGTGCCAAAACAGATTTACTTTGCCAAGAGGAGCTTATACAGTACCTAACTATGTAGCTACTGTATATTGTTGTAAACTCCTCCTGTAATAACTTTTAATACTTTATTTTAATCATTTTACCCATGGAGGACCCAACAGGATGGGGAATAGGGAAAGGAAGTGTATGGAGGGGGAAAGAAAAGAGAGGGGAACAGACAAAAAGACAAACAAACCAATAACTAAAACAAACAGAAGACAAACTGCTTCTTCCACCGAAGATGTCTCGACACGAGTCTGGTTTCCGCACCTGTTAAAGGAGAGACACTTGTGCGTGTATGTCTGTGCGTATATATGACAGCACGTGCAAAATAAGTGTGCGCATGTGAGTGGTTTGTCAGGAAACATACGAAGAGGGTGGCTGGTCGCAGCGGCCCTCCCCCTGGGAACTCCGAGCAGGCAAGGCAGCACAACCAGCCCCCACAGGGTACAAATGCTGCTACCTTTCTGTCGCAAATCACCCCCAACACTCGTCTCCACCCACTCCACCCTGCCTGCACTCTCTTCTTCACTTCTCTTGTGCATTTTCCATTGCTTTGGATGGTTAACCCCAGGTATTTAAACTCATCTACTTTCACTACCGCTCCTCCTTACATCTTCACCATTACACCTGTCTCCCTCTCATTCACACTCATGTATTCTGTCTTGCTTCTACTGACTTTCATTCCTCTTCTCTCCAAAGCATACCTTCACCTCTCCAGGTTCCCTTCCACTTGACCCCTACTCTCACTAGAGATCACAATGTTGCCTGCAAACATCATGGTCCATGGAGGCTCCTGCCTGTCCTCATCTGTCAGCCTGTCCATCACCATGGCAAACAAGAAGGGGCTCAGAGCCAATCCCTGATGTAACCCCACCCCCACCTTGAACCCATCTGTCACTCCTACAGCACAACTCACCTTCTCTATACTTTCTCTATACTTATCCATCAGTGCTCTTAGAGCAAACATTGCATCTGTAGTACTCTTTCTTAACATGAAACCATACTGCTGTTCACCGATTGTCACCTCTCCTCTTGACCTGGCTTCAACAACTCTTTCCCATATCTTCATAATGTGGCTGATCAACTTTATGCCTCTGTAGCTGCTACAGCTCTGAGCATCACCTTTGTTCTTGAAAACTGGTACCAAAACACTTCTTCTCCACTCCTCAGGCATCCTCTCACTCTCCAAGATTGTGTTAAACAATCTGGTTAAAAAGACCACTGCCATCTCTCCTAAACATTTCCATACTTCCACAGGTATGTCATCTGGACCAGCCGCCTTTCCATTCTTTATCCTCTTTAAAGCTGGGTTCACACTATAACGTTTGGACCGACTTTTACTGACGTTTTGAAAAATCAGAGAAATCAGTCCAAATGTTGGTGAAATTATTTTTACACACTTTTACAGATTTTTGCCAGCATTTCCCAGTGTTGCACTTGGCGTTGTCAAGCTTTTGCCACCTAAGGCTAGCGTATGTGTACCAGTTGCCAACTTAGATTAACTTAAGCTAAGAATACTCCACGCAGTTCAGCTGACAGCATCAGGCGATGCTGATATAAAGCTCAGCGTTTGTGGAGGCTTCCTGCCATTCTGGACCTGCTTTTTTGGGTGTATTCACACTACAACATTTGGACCAACTTTTACTGACATTTTGGCAAACGTCTGGCTCTGCTGGCAAAAGCTGATAAAAGTTAATGATAGTTGATGTTTGTTGGCAAACGCTGGCGAAAGTTGTATTCGTTGAGAATTTTCAGCATGCTGAAAATTTGCCGATGTTTGGAAATAAACATTGGTGAAAGTGGTGCTCAGTTTGTAAAAGTTCCTGAGCGCTGGGCAAAGTTTAAGCTCCTTTGGCAAATGTCGACTGAAATGCTGGTGAAAACAGATGTTTTTAGATCAAAACTCAGTTCAGACATGCAGGGACAAAAGAGCAATAGAGAGAAGGGGAAAATAAAAAAAGAAATATATGTAGAATCAGAATCAGATCACTTTATTGCCAAGCATGTTTACAAAATAAACATACGAGGAATTTGACTCGACATTGGGCGCGCTCTATAAGCGCATTCCAATGACGTGGCAGCCATGAAGGCGCCTGTCATACAGTGAAGGGTAAAGAGGGGAATGGGGGGGTGGGAATGACACAATGGGCAGAGAGAAAAAAACCCCATAGTTAATCAAAATAAAGCTCGTTATGAGCAAAATTGTGATTACATAGAAAAAAAAACCCTCAAATGCACAATTAGCAGACAACAAATCACACAATAACAAAGGAGCGAGAGAGACCAGTGTGTGTAGTCAGCATATAATCAGTATGGATGCAGTGTGGATGTATCAGTTGCTGGTGAACAGCAAAGAAGCGCCTCCTAGCAACGGATAGATGTTATGTTCATGTATTCTAAACACAGATAAGCATGTCCAAGAGTCTATCTCTCTTCGTGCATGCCAGATGGCAAAGTTCTGTATTAGACACATGATAGCGCTGTCCTTGAAGAGCTCAGTCTGCTGAACAACAGCAATTGTTTGTTGTTGTTATTTTTTCCACAATATCTTTATTGAACCTTTTTTTTAACAAACATGATACAAACAATCAAACACTAACACTAAAGTACTACAAAAAAAAATGCACTAAAAAACACCAACAACCACCAACAAAATCAAATCTTCAACAATGCTCCTCTGTTTAGTCTAGACAATCCAATACATAAGTATACATATTATGTTCACCAGTTTGGAATTTACAAGGTCCACACACATCATTCACCTTCTTCTTCAAGAGTTATGTTTAAATTTTTTACATAATCAATAAAAGGTATCCATATATTCTCAAACACAATTTCCTTTGATTTCAGTATATATGTTATTCTTTCTAATGGAAGGTTTGTTAACATCTGTCTTAACCACTGAGTCACATCTGGTCTATGAGTCTTTTTCCATAATAGTGCAATACATTTTTTGGCATTAAGCAAACTGAGGTCTATGAATGTTCTTTCACTTTTATTAAAATTATGCTTTTCTGGGTACAGACCCAACAAAAACAGTTTAGGATTCAATATGATTTGTTTTGAGATTATTTTTTCAATTGTTACCCTCACCTCTTCCCAAAACATTCTTATTAATCTACATTCCCATAAACAATGAAATAGGGTTCCTTTACTTTCCATGCATTTTGTGCATGTATCTGGTATATTTTTATTATATCTATTTAACTCCTCCGGTGTAACATACATCCGCATTAACCATTTGAAATGTATCAATTTAAGGCGTACATTTATTGATTTGGTTTGAGCTTCTGTACAAGCCAATTCCCATTGTTCCTCTGAAATTTCAGTTTGCAGATCTTCTTTCCAGTAGTTTAATCTTTTCAGTGAATTTTCACTTGAAAATAGTGTCAATGAGTTATAAAACTCTGAAATAATACCCTTTCTTTTACTATCTTTCATCAACATTTTTTCCAAGGATGAATAGATAGGTCGAGTGAGAGCTTTATTTTGATTTGATCGAATAAAGTTTCTAAGTTGAAGATATTTAAAAAAATGTGTTCTATTGAGATTAAATTTGATCCTCAGCTCTTCAAAAGACATTATGTTTTCTGCACATGGCAAATATAAATCCTGAATCTTTTGTATCCCTTTTAAATTCCATACTTTAAATACAGCGTCCGCTCTCCCTGGTTTAAAATATTGATTACCCCATATTGGACTAAATTGTGACAATAACTGTGGTTCTTTTAAATAGTTTTTAGCTTCACACCATATTTTGATCATATGCTTTACAAATGGATTTTTAACTTGTTTTTGTAATTTTTTTGCCGAATCTGAGTATATGAATATGGGAAGAGGTAAAGGCAAATTGTATGATTCCATTTCAGTCCAGTGAGGGAGATCATTTGATGAAAAATAATATGTCATAGACCTCAGTTGTGCCGACCAATAATACAACTAACTAACTAACTAACTAACCTGCACTTATATAGCGCTTTTCTAGTCACAAAGACCACTCAAAGCGCTTTCATTAATACTAACCCTCTATTCTAAGGGCCTATAGGAAACAGATATCTAGGGACAATTTAGAACAGCCAATTAACCTAACATGCATGTCTTTGGCATGTGGGAGGAAACCGGAGAAATCCCGGAGTAAACCCACGCAACACGGGGAGAACATGCAAACTCCACACAGATCACTGTTGGTCGGGGGCTGGGATCGAACCCACGATCCCACGATCCCCACAATCCCCCGGCCAAGGGTAAACTGTGCTGCCGCAGTGCTAACCACTGCGCCACCGTGCAGCCAACATAAAATTTGGACATTTCAGACCTCCACGATCAAATGGTAAATATAATAAAGACAGACGTAATCTAGCCCTCCTGTTGTTCCATATAAATTCCACTAACTTTTTTTTAATTCTTGAGAATAAATCTAAAGGTGGTGGTAAGGGAATGTATTGAAATAAATAAAGTATTTTAGGTAAGATATTACTTTTAAGTATATTAATTCTCCCGATCATCGACATTGGTAGTGACATCCATCTCTGAAGTAACTCATCAATATCTGTCATTAAGGCTTCATAATTGACACTGGCGACTGATTGTAGCTTAGGCACAATTTGGATTCCTAAATATTTAAACTGATTTACAACATTGAATTGATTTATCTCAGGGGCTGGGTAATTTCTCTGGGTCTCATTTAGCATTAATATTGAAGATTTAGTTTTATTTATTTTATATCCTGATATTAGCAATTGTTTGTTGATTGTTTGGGTTAAAGAGAAGCCAAAACTTTCTTCTGCTTTGTCTTCATCCAGGAGGAGAGTAATCTTCGGGGCGCCGAATCAAGGTCTAAAGGCACAGTTCACTCAGAGCATAGAATTTTCATCTCTCTTGCGATTCTGTGCTTCATAATTTCCATATACAGGCTTTAAAATCATTCCCTGGAGGGCACCAGCGACTCCAAGATGTAATTCCACCTACTGAATCAGCCACCATTCAGTTCACCATTGCTGCTATCAGTGCACTCCCCAACTGGTCGAATTGTTGTTGAAGGAGCTTTGCCGGGTCTGCATTTTAATCAGCTCTCCCAACTTCTTTAATTTCTGATACATCAGGAAACTCCAGAGCCAAAGTAGAAATCCTGTGATCATAGCCAAACAGATAGATGTCTTCCGCATCTCAGTCGAATCACACAGACACATGAGTTCCCAATTGTCCATGAGTCTCCCACTTGGGCTCCCCCTGGCCCAATCTTCTTTTGAAGTGGTGTCAATCGCATTTAAAGCCCACCAAATCCATAATTTTCCGTTTGGAATAAGATTCAGCCAGAAGAAGAGCGACGCAGACAGGACACAGCAAGCTGGGATCAGTAAGGGAATAGGAGGGAGTAGGAGAGGGGGGAGAAAAGCATCTGCTCTCTCTGAAAGCCGGAAGAAGAAGGCTTCCTTATACATATGTAAGAGGAAAATATATACAGTATCTCACAAAAGTGAGTACACCACTCACATTTTTGTAAATATTTTATTATATCTTTTCATGGGACAACACTGAAGATATGACACTTTGATACAATGTAGTCAGTGTACAGCTTGTGTAACAGTGTAAATTTGCTGTCTCCTCAAAATAACTCAACACACAGCCATTAATGTCTAAACTGCTGGCAACAAAAGTGAGTACACCCCTAAGTGAAAATGTCCGAATTATGCCCAATTAGCTATTTTCCCTCCCCGGTGTCATATGACTCGTTAGTGTTACAAGGTCTCAGGTGTGAATGGAGAGCAGGTGTGTTAACCTTTTAACTGTCCACATTTCATGGACAGGCCGCGCGCCCCCAGTGGCACAGCGCAGCAACTGCACCTGTCAACTTATTGACGTCCCCCAGCTATACTGAGAATTTGTACTGATCTGTGTTGATCTGACAGTTCAGAAGGTGGCAGACATGCGCCGAAGGAATCATGGTTGACATGGAATAAAGCAAAGAAGAAGAAATCCTCATTATTCTTCTTCCTTTTTCCGCTTTGAGCTCCCCAGCACCAATGTGGTCGGCGCCATGTTCGGTCATGGCGACGGCAATTCTGACTGAAACTGCATCAAACAGGAAAAATAGCCATGTAATACAAATGAAATTCACGTGGGATAATCATAAGAGTTTGCAGATGTGGCAGAGAGTGTAAATGACCAAGCAAATGCCAAACTACAACCACGATGGGTGAAAAACTGAGCTACCAGTACCAAGATGGTGGCGCCCATGCTGTGGATTCATCCGCATGGATTCTCACAGGAAAAATGCATTAAACAGTAAAAATAGCCATGTAATACAAACAAAATTCACGTGGGATAATTATAAGAGTTTGTAAATGTGGCAGAGAGTGTAAATGACTGAGCAAATGCAAAACATCGACCATGATGGACGGAAATGGACCAGCCACGTGGGCGAGCGAGCCCCTCCCCCCGGCAACAGGTACATGGGCTTTTTTTTTTTTTTTTTTTTTTACATTTTATTGATTTTCTGGTTCATATACTTTGAAGAGGGCAGTGTGGTGGCGGAGTGGTTAGCACTGCGGCAGCACAGCAACTCACCCTTGGCTGGGGGATCCTGGGTTCGATCCCAGCTCCTGACCAACAGTGATCTGTGTGGAGTTTGCATGTTCTCCCCGTGTCTGCGTGGGTTTACTCCGGGATTTCTCCAGTTTCCTCCCACATGCCAAAAACATGCAAGTTAGGTTAACTGGCATCAAACTGGGGATTCTTAAGTTGTCCTTAGGCATGACTGTGAGAGTGAATGGTTGTCTGTCTCTCTGTGTTGGCCCTGCGATGGACTGGCTATCTGACCAGGGTGTACCCTGCCTCTCGCCCAAAGATGCTGGAATAGGCTCCAGCTCCCCCGCGACCCGAAAAAGATTAAGCGGAAGAAGATGGATGGATGGATATACTTTGAAGATTAGATAAAAACATACCCCTGTAGACAAAACAGCGTAAAAAAAATGAACCATTCTTTGTGTAAATGCGTCCAAAGTCCACTTTTGACTGAGTTATGTAATTTATATACTGTAGCTGCCACTACATTATGCAAATTAGATGCGTAAATTTACTCCTATCTGAAACTTTGGATCATATTCTACATCTTTCTAAATGACAGTAAGCCATTATCTCTTGCAACTTTTAAGTTATAGCCTTGGAAATCTGAACTATTTACCACTCTTGACCACTAGGGGTTATGTTTACCCCTTAACTGTTCCTGTCGCCATGCGGTGCCTGGAACAGCTAAAGGGTTAAATTTGGTGTTATCGTTTTCACACTCTCTTATACTGGCCACTGGAAGTTCAACATGGCGCCTCATGGCAAAGAACTCTCTGAGGATCTGAAAAAAAAAAAGAATTGTTGCTCTACATAAAGATGGCCTAGGCTATAAGAAGACTGCCAACACCCTGAAACTGAGCTGCAGCATGGTGGCCAAGACCATACAGCGGTTTAATAGGACAGGTTCCACTCAGAACAGGCCTCACCATGGTCGACCAAAGAAGTTGACTGCACGTGTTCAGCGTCGTATCCAGAGGCTGTCTTTTGAAAATAGACGTCTGAGTACTACCAGCATTACTGAAGAGGTTGAGGGAGTGAGGGGGGGGGGGTCAGCCTGTCAGTGCTCAGACCATATGCCGCACACTGCATCAAATTGGTCTGCATGGCTGTCGTCCCAGAAGGAAGCCCCTTTTAAAGATGATGCACAAGAAAGCCCACAAACAGTTTGCTGAAGACAAGCAGACTAAGGACATGGATTACTGGAACCATGTCCTGTGGTCTGATGAGACCAAGATAAACTTATTTGATTCAGATGGTGTCAAGCGTGTGTTGCAGCAACCAGTTGAGGAGTACAAAGACAAGTGTGTCTTGCCTAAAGTCAAGCATGGTGATGGGAGTGTCATGGTTTGGGGCTGCATGAGTGCTGTCAGCACTGGGGAGCTACAGTTCATTGAGCGAACCATGAATGCCAACATGTACTGTGACATACTGAAGCAGAGCACGATCCCCTCCCTTTAGAAACTGGGCCGCAGGGCAGTATTCCAACATGATAACAACCCCAAACACACCTCCAAGACAACCACTGCCTTGCTAAAGAAACTGAGGGTAAAGGTGATGGTCTGGCTAAGTATGTCTCCAGACCTAAACCCTATTGAGCATCTGTGGGGCATCCTCAAACAGAAGGCGAAGGAGCACAAGGTCTCTAAAACCATGATGTTGACATGGAGGAGTGGAAGAGGATTCCAGTGGCAACCTGTGAAGCTCTAGTGAACTCCATCCCCAAGGCAGTGCTGGAAAATAATAGTGGCCACACAAAAAAATGACACTTTGGGCACAATTTCGACATTTTCACTAGGGGTGTACTCACTTTTGTTGCCAGTGGTTTAGACATTAATGGCTGTGTGTTGAGTTATTTTGAAGGGACAGCAAATTTACACTGTTGTACAAGCTGTACACTGACTTCTTTACATTGTATCAGTGTCATACAGATGTGGACAAAATTGTTGGTACCCCTCTATTAATGAAAGAAAAACCTACAATGGTCACAGAAATAACTTGAATCTGACAAAAGTGGTAATAAATAAAAATTCTATGAAAATAAACCAATGAAAATCAGACAATGCTTTTGAACTGTGGTTCAACAGAATTATTTAAAAAAAACAAAATCATAAACAGGCCTGGACAAAAATGATGGTACCCTTAACTTAATATTTTGTTGCACAACCTTTTGAGGCAATCACTGCAATCAAACTTCAAAAAAATCAATCTTCTTCTTGCTCTCCAAAGTCATCCTACAGACTACCATCCAATGCTGTCTAGCTACATTCTTCCCTGCCACCACCTTGCAGTCTCCCATCTCTTTCAGATTTTTCCTTCTGCAATAAGGTGTAGTCCACCTGTGTGCACCTTCCTCCACTCTTGTAAGTCGCCCGATGTTCCTCTCTCTTCTTAATGTGTCCACCACAGCCATTTCCATTCTTTTAGCAAAATCCACAACCATCTGTCCTTCCACATTTCTCTCCTTAAGTCCATACCTATCCAGGACCTCTTCATGACCTTTACCTACATGTTCATTAAAGTCCACTCCAATCACTACTCTCTCCCCCCTGGGAACACTCTCAGAATCAGAATCAGATTTATTGCCATTGTTCATGTAGTACACAAACTAGGAATTTGTCTCGGTGCAATGCTGCAACATTAAACTCTGCCACTTCATCCAACTTACTCCAGAATTCCTCTTTCTATTCTACCTGACATCCAACCTGTGGGGCATACGCACTGACAACATTCAACATCACACCTTTGACTTCTAGCTTCAAACTCATGATTCTTTCTGAATCCCTCTTTACCTCCTGAACACTCTTCACATACTCTTCCTTCAAGATTACTCCTACTCCATTTTGCTTCCTATCTATACCATGGTAGAACAGTTTAAATCCACCTCCAGTGCTCCTAGCTTTGCTTCCCTTCCATCTGGTTTCTTGAACACACAGTATATCTACCTTTCTTCTCTCCATCATATCAGCCAACTCTCTGTCTTTACTGGTCATAGTCCCTACATTTAATGTCTCTACTCTCACCTCCACACTTCTACGTTCCCTTTTCTCTCTCTCCCTCCTACCACGCCTTCCCCTGATCTTTGACCAACAATAGCCCAATTTCCACTGGCACCCTGTGGGTTAACAGCACTAGTGGTGGTCGTTGTTAACCCGGGCCTCGACCGATCTGGTATGAAAGTCTCATTTGTTGTGATCTGCATGTTTGAATTGACAAAAGTTTTATGTCGGATGCTTCTCCTGACACAACCCTCCCCATTTACTCTGGCTTGGGACTGGCACCTAGGAGAACACTGACTTGTGCACCCCGTGGCTGGGTTTAAGAGTTTAATCTCAGTAACGACATTTTTCTTCATAACTTGAGCAGTTTTTTATTTGTACACAGCCATGTTCGTATTGTCCATGCTATGTAGCTACACTAACCAAAGCTCATTTTAACTCAAATTTATTCAACTTTTTTTCTGATCAAATGAGGCACTTTTTTTAAATTAAACTGTCAAACAAGAAAAAAAAAATCACATAAGGTGACCTGACTCTCTTGCTTGCTGTCCAATCGTGTTCATTTTAAGCGACTGCGCCATGACATCACAGCGAGCAAAGAACAGAAACTTACTCAAAGTGCTGCTTGATCTGACTCTCCTCAGCGTATTTGGAGATTCCGTTAATGAACAGTGTTCGTTTCACCTGCAACACAAAAATGACTCGTTAGAGACTTGTCTGGAGTTGGACACCCTAGTCAGGGTCAGGAGTCGGGGTTGGGGATCAGGGTTGGGGACCAAGGGTCAGGCTCAGGGCTAGGGATCGGCAGTCAGGGTCAGGGGTCAGTTTTAGGGGTCGGGGGTCAGGGTTAGGGGTCAGGAGTCGGGATCGGGGTTAGGGGTCAGGAGTCTCAGGGGGTGTTGGGGTCCCACCAGGTCGTCCTCCTTGTAGTGCATCTTAGATGTGTGCCTCCTCATGCTGTAGACCGTCAGCAGCAGGTACATGAAGGCAAAGGTGGTGTGGAGCCACAGCAGGTTAGTCCTGGGGGGAAAATAGACTTTTACAATAAAAATCTGACTGATAACAGGTTAGTTCTAATAATAAAACCTTCACAATCAAAGCCCGAAAACCTTTAATGTGAAACTCACTCAGACTTGAGGTTGGCAATGGTCGTTCGTCCAAAGCTGTAAGCGTTGTTTTCTGGAGGGAAAAACAAAAGTCATCATGTGGCTGCATCTGTGCGTTCAGACTTAAAACCATCGAAATGTCGAGTTTTCCATGTTTGAGGTCAACGTTTCTTCCTGCTCGCATCGATGAATCACATTTCTGCTCATCTAAAGAGGTCTTTTTTTGGACTCACTTCAGGGTTAGCTTCAGTTTATCACAGCATTTATATAAATATGACCTGCATCAAAACAATTAATTTACAAAAACAGATCAATAGATCAATTAAAAAGACATTTACATAAAAAAACAAAATTAGAAAGTAAAGTTACGGTTACTAATTTACATGAAATAAAATCTTTTAAAGTCTGCAAGAAAAATGGTGCAAATTTGACACAAAATACTGACAACTTTAAAAGAAGAAATGCTCACAAATACACTTTTAATTTATTTTAGCTATTTATCCCACACTGTTCAGCTATTAGCTAGTTTAGAATAATAGAGAGCCTAAGTCACGGCCCCTCTACTTCCGCTTATGGGACCTTAAATCGAAAAAATTCTCCATTGAAATGAATGGCAAGAGTGAAATTACCTTTTGATCCCGATCAAATTTTGCCACGAGTTACACATATGATGTTTGACAATTTAAAAGATAATTTTCCATGTAAATAAAGTTGTCGGCTGTCATATAATAACAGAGTAACATTTAGTTTTCGTTTAAAGGACTAGTGAACAACAGCTCCCATCATCCCACATCACTAAACAGGATCATAGTGGGAGATTATTAAGGCCTCACCTCCTGTTTCCTGACCGATGAAAAAAAGATCCAAAGAGAAGAAAACAACACAAATGTTTTGTTTTTTATTGTGAGACCAGCAGCTGATCCAGAGGACTGTTACTTCACCCTGGGCTGCTTTGAAAAAGATGACATCCATCTGTGTTCGTAGTTTTTTAATTTACATATTTTCATAACCTTATACTGCTTAATCCTTTATAGGGTCGCGTGGGGTCTGGAGCCTATCCCAGCATCTTTGGGCAAGAGGCAGGGTACACCCTGGACAGATCGCCAGTCCATCGCAGGGCCAACACAGAGAGACAGACAACCACCTTATACCTTAACAGTTGGACAACAACCTATACCATTATTTATGCGGAAAATTATCTTTTAAATTGACAAATGTATGTGTAACTTGTGGCAAAATTCAATCGGGATCAAAAGATAATTTCACTCTTGCCATTCATTTCAATGTAGATTTTTTTTAATTTAAGGTCCCATATGCGGAAGTAGAGAGGACGTGACTTAGGCTCTATCCACCTTATTCCTAGCCCCCATAATGCCTTGCATGAATTATGGGCGCAACTTCCGGTACTAGTTTAGAACGTGTGGTTGTCACTGAAACAGAACACTTTTCGTTGTTAAAAAACAATAACTTTGGCATCAAAAACGCGGGAACACAGCCTTTTGCACATCAAAAAACAGTAATATAATCACACCACTTCCCACAACTATGGAGGGATGAGAAGATGACCTTAAAAAGTGGCCTGGCAGATAGTAGCTCTGTTTGTTAGCTCCGCTGCTAAGATGCTAACGCTGTAAACAAATAAACACTCTGCGATAAATAATGTCTCCACTGCAATAAAGTTGGATGCATTTTGTTAAAATATGTTGGACATAATCAGATTGACCTCAGAGCAGACGTAGAATCTAATCAGAGCCACAAAGAACCACAACGCCGTGCTTGGCTGTTTTAATGTCGGGGTAAAACAGACAGCTGCAGCTGTTTGTTTTACCCCGAAATTAAAATGCTCATGCTGCTGTCATGCCATGAATGCTTGTTATTTAATTAACACGTACAGACATTTTCTGACAATTGTTCAAAATTTTATTGATCTATAGTTTGTGATAATTTAAAAATTAATGCATGCTGAAGCTGCTAAGATCAAGCCCTTATCGTTCCAAGGCAGTGCAACGAATGCAGAAAAACCAAACACCTATTTGATATCTTTCTTATATTGTTAAGCCTTAGGAAGCAAACTGTTACTATTTTTTTATTTATTATTTTACTTCATGCAGCCTTGCATCTGGTGACATATATGACACATAAATGTCAGATCTGTGACATTCATACAAGTGAAAACATACCTGGTGCTGTTGTGTCTGTACCACCAATCACACCAACAATCCTTTTTAGTTTTCAGTGTATGATCTACGCATTGCCGTTGAAACCACAGATTTAGCTGTGCTTATTTGTGACAAGCCTCCATTTATTTATAGTCTATGACACAACCACAAACACCAGCAACAAGTACCAGAACTACGCCAAAAAATTCAAAAAATACAAAAACTACAAGTGCTGAAATTGTCTGCCACTTGACTGCAAAACACGCATGTGGACTATACATTAAACGAATTTAAAAAAACTTTTAAAAACGCTATTTTAAATGCCCCACTACTTCACTCTTGCTGACGGATTTAACACTACTTCACCTGAAACCGGAAGTTGCCCCATAATCGTTTCTACAGCAGCGCACTCAGGAATAAGGTGGATACTAACTTCTTCCACTTCAGCTACAGTATTAGCTGGTATAACATTTTGCTAGCTTCTTCTAGTTCATGTATTAGCTAATTTAGGATTTTGCTCATTTCTTTCAGCTATTTTTTAGCCATTCGTCTAATACTGTTCATCTATTAGCTAGTTTAAGATTTTGCCAACATCGTTCAACTATTTTTGTTCCTTCATTGGTTTTTTGCCTTTTAGCTAATACTGTTAGGCCAATCGCGAAATTTATATTCCAGAATCCATTAATCCATCCATCAAAACATGTCTTGTCCCTTATCCTGGATCCAGATCTGGAGCTGTCCCACAGACCTGAGTTCAGGTGTGATTCTAGGTCTGTGGTGAGTAACGACTGAATGGAAACTGTTCACCAGAACCACAGGTCTACTCTAGTATGCCTACACTGGTACCAGAATCTAGTGTTGTAGAAGGAGGCTAGACCAAGGCCAGAGTCTCCCAAGACCAAGTTGAGACCACTGTGTATGTAGCTCTTGGTTTTGGTCTTGGGAGACTCTGGTCTTAATGAGGTCTAAATGAGGTCTCCACTACAACACTACTAGAACCACATCTCTAAACTCTAAAGACCACAGCAGGGTCACTACAGGGTCCAAGTCCACCAGACACCAACCACAGGTCTACATCAGGACCTTGTAGTGGTACCTTCTTTGGATGGCGGTCCAGGCACTCCTTGGCTCAGGAAAGAGTCTTTACTGATAATTCGGACTAAAACCAATCAGACACAAGGCGAGAGGATGGTGAGAAAACCCCACCACACCTGACATTAGATTCTGGAACTGATTCAGGACCAGACCCTCTTACCCAGTAGGTCTCCAGAGAAATTGATGGGCAGGACGATGCCCACAGACAGGACCCCGACCACCACCAGCAGGCCGATGATGTGGCGCTGGAAGGAAAGGTAGTGGATGGCGTCCTCGCCACACTTCTCCCGGATCTCCTCGTCCCTGCAGCAGAAAAAACAGTCACATGACTTCTGGATAGTTTAACAAGTCAGACAGATGTAACCAATCACAGACTAGTCCAAGAAATGAGACATTTGAATTTGAATTTGTTTTATTGTGAAAGTTTCCTTCTTCCTTCAAGTAATACTCACTTTATTCGGAAAATTGCTGTCAGCCACGAGCAGAAACCCTAAAAACAGAAGAACAGAGATATGATGAATCAGGAGACTCAGGAGATGGTACTGGTTCTACCAGATCTTGTTCTAAAGGTTCCGTTTCTACAGGTTGTGGTACTTTTCTATTATACTGTCTGTTTTTCAATTGTTTGGGTTGTCTGTATTATGCTGCTGTTACACTGTAATTTCCCAGTTAGGGATCAATAAAGTACATCTATCTATGTAAAGCTGCAGTATAGCATTCAACTTCAGGTTCACTAACGAGGCACACACTTTTTGCTTTTTATTTCGTACTGATCTGTACCGACAGATAGTCACATGACTCCACCCTCTTACAACAATGTGTGTCCATGTTTCTTATAACAGTTTAGCGGTCACCGATTAACACATTATTGATCATGATTAAGTCTAGCTAACTAACTAGCTAACTACTGTGGGGGCGGCTGTGGCACAGGTGTAGTGTGGCTGACTGCTAATCAGAGGGCCAGTGGTTCGATTCCCACTCTCTCTGCCGTCTGCATGTCGAAGTGTCCTTGAGCAAGACATTGAAGGCCCAGCTGCTCCTGGTGGGTCAGGCCAGTGCATGTGCATGGCAGCTCCGCTGCCATCGGTGTGTAAATGTGTGAGTCAATGAGTGGATAGCAGGATCTGTAAAGCGCTTTGGTCATCTAGAGATGAGTAAAAAGCACTACATAAGTGAACACCATTTACTGCAATGGTCTGCTGCCCCCTGGTGGATGTAACAAGAGTGAGCGTGTTAACGTGAATGTAGAATGCAGTAACACGTGGTGCAAAGTTACGATAGTCAGTCATAGATTTTTCTTTTAATTTGATCTAACACTGTTCAGCTATTAGCTAGTTTGCAGTTTTGCTAACTTCTTCCCCAACAGCACACATACGTCAAGTTTACCTTAGTCGTAGATTTTTCTTTTAATTTGATCTAACACTGTTCAGCTATTAGCTAGTTTGCAGTTTTGCTAACTTCTTCCCCAACAGCACACATACGTCAAGTTTACCTTGGAAATACATCTTATAGAGGTTGTTTGCAGATTGACAAGACATTGACTAGAAGTTGCATGCCGATGTCTAGCCAATGTCTTGCCAATGTGCAAACAACCTCTATAAGATGTAGTCCTGATGTAAACTTGGTATGTTGGCTATTTTGTTTTTAGCCTTTTAGCTAAAACTTTAAGGCATTATTTTTTTTTAGCATGCTAATTACATGTTTCTAGCATTTCCCATTT